>CM060252.1:50079965-50598205 GCA_030684275.1 Acipenser oxyrinchus oxyrinchus
CTTTACCATAGGTATGCTATATCACTGTAGCCCTTATAATTTAGATATTTCCCCTCAAGTTAAAAGAAAAAAGTTCTTACAATAAATAGCAGTTTGTAGTATGGTTCTGAGTGATCATATGCAAGGCTGGGATTTTGTCACAGAAATTTGTACCAAATATCACAGAGCAGTGGAAAAAATAGCGTGACGTTACAGGGATGGAAATTCAACCATGTCCTTTTAAATATAATATACAGTGCCTACATACAAAATAATATTAGGCTGTATATCAAAGAAGGAAAGCAGGAAAATGAATCTAAATATTTGATTTATTTATTATGGTTTTCACAACATCAATGTGAATCAAAGTGATCATTTAATTCAAGTCTTTAATCGAGTAAAATCGATAAACTTCACAGCGTATACAACTACAAACATTTTAACATTCAGTGGGGTTTTGTCCCAGCATTACAATGTAGGTTTTACATACCTTTAGAAAATAACGCTTTGCTTCTGCTGTGGTACAGTTTGCAGTTATTTTTGCTTTACGATTGTAATCTACCAGTACGTTACACATTGAACAAAACAATAACCTCTGCTTCATGAAATACATTTTGGTGTATTTTGCAGCTCGTGCTTTTGCGCTTATTTTTGCAGTTTTTTCATTTTTAAAATATGCTGCAATGTGGCAAAGTATTGAGTTAAGGTGTCAATGGCTACATTGCAAAGTAAGGCAGTAAAGTTAAATGCTCTCTATTAAAATCATCGACACCAACAAAAATCACGGAATCCGTGACATTCGTGACTTAATCCCAGCCTCATTCATATTCCACTACAACGTTAACTTACTGACATTTCACTCCCACTAAAAGGTGTTAAAAGGGAACATTTATCGGATGTACAGTAATTAACTAAGAACAGAATAAGCACCTAGGAGCTTGATTAGATTTTTAATTGAAGAACAACATAAACAGTGTGAACAGTGTGATAAACAGCTCAAAACTGTTCAGCTTACAAAAATGATTTGGATTGTTTGACAAAGATTAATAGAGGCCTTTGTTTTCCCTAATGACAGTGAACTTTAGAAAACATGGAGTTGCAAACAATGAGACTTTGCCAAGCTTGATGTTCTCTATGGCACACTAGCCCCATTTGTTTTAGGTTGTGGTTTAGAATATACATGACTGTAAGATATTGTATACATGAGGCAAATTCAACTTATTGCTGTTTACTTTAGTGGGGTCTATTTTTAATGATTTAAACAGATAATGTAATTGTATTATTATTATTATTATCTGTAGTATTTTGTATTTAATTATATCCTGATGTAACTATCACTATAACACTGTTATCTGCTCCGTTATTGAATCGTATTTTGTCATATACTTGTACTTGCTAGAACCGAAGTCATTGTATTTTATATTGCTCTTAATTGTGTTAATACTTGTACTGTGATTCTTGAAATGTATTTTTGTTTACGACTGTAAGTCGCCCTGGATAAATAATAATATTTATTTCTTAGCAGACTCCCAGGGCGACTTACAATTGTTACAAGATATCACATTATTTTTACATACAATTACATTATTTTTTACACATTATTATTATTATATACAATTACCCATTTATACAATTGGGTTTTTACTGGAGCAATCTAGGTAAAGTACCTTGCTCAAGGTTACAGCAGCAGTGTCCCCCACCTGGGATTGAACCCACAACCCTCCGGTCAAGAGTCCAGAGCCCTAACCACTACTCCACACTGCTGCTCTTGTTGCCTATTAATTTAAGCAACAAAACAACCTCTGCTATTTCAGATTTGGCATTATTTGCCATTATTTGATTTGGCATTATTTGCCATTTTAAGGATGATAATTTGATCTGTAATCACAAAAGACTATAGACAGTTGTCATTGCTTGTATCCTCTGGGCTTGGACAGTGTGAGTTCCATTGCTTATAAAAGCCTGGATGTTTAAAGGACCCGTTACAGAATATTGTAACGATGGGCAGGCTGGTGTGATGTTAATCCAGGCGAGAAGGCAGTATAGAGAGTCCAGACACAGAGCATGTTTATTTCAGTAGTCAAATGCTTCAGACCATACATTGCCTAGTTCCACGGTTCCATTCTATAACATACATATAAGAGTCAGGTATTTCTCTTATTTAGCCCACTAGTTAACCCACATTACTTTGTATACATCTGAAGCATGTCTACATAGCTTTCCGCCCTGCTCACAACTGAGATATTCCACAGAGTACAACCCAGAAGGTAGTGCAAAAGTAAGCAATAAGGCACGACGGGGTGTGTGATATACTTTAATATCACCACGCCCCAGGTGTGTTCCAAGCCACAAGGCAAAGCCAAACAAAAAAGTCATTTTTATTAAATATCCTTCCACCTAAAAGGTAAGAAAAAATAGTTCCATATAACTTGGCAGTGGAACCATAGGGGCGGGTCGCACTCGACCTGGCGCTACTCCCTGGCAGTCTGGGCATGTGGCTACATATTTCGACACATCAGTATGAAGTCCTACCCAATAAAATCGAGCCAATATTTGTTCCCCGCAAAAAGGATATCATGCACCAGCCTCATGACTTCAGGCCGACAAGACGGGGGAACCAATAATTTTGTTACAGGTTGTCCTGTGCCCATGGCAAGGTTTACCCTATACAGTAATTGCCCCTTGATAATGAAATGTGGAAATACTGGTGCCCCAGCACCTTCAGCATCTTTATCTTCAATAGGCTGGACCTGTCCCCAAGTGTGCAGTAGTGAGGGGTCATTGTTTTGGCCCCACACTATTTCCCGCTTGAGTGCCACATGTCCGGTATATTGAGAGGGGTGGGAGTAACATCTGCCCTAGATGGCCCAGTAACCTCTCCCGCTCGGTCACACTGCGTTCGGACCCCCTTTGACTGACGTTTGTTACCATTGGAGCATTCTCCCACCAAACCACAGCCTTGTCTCATTAATGCTCCATCCTATTTTAGTATCCATCTCTCTATTTGTTTTTCTTGGATGAAAATGGGGGGAAAACATTTCAGTTTGAAAGAGAAAAATATTACCAATTATTTCCCTTTCTTTCTTTTCTGCTACATTTGTTTGCGGTCGAATTTGGCCAGTCTCAACCCAGAATTATTGGGTGTGGTAGCCTTTCCGCCCAACTACAACTACTAGGTGGTATTTTATCAGTCCTACCGATAAATATATTTTTAGGGTGGGGTATGTCGCCGTATCTCCATGGACGCAGGAGTTAAGCCATCTGGCCACGACACACTGCCCAAGACAGCTGCGTTAATTAAGGTCTGCCCACACCCAGTGTCCACTAATGCATGGGTTTTCACCTTTCCTAAAACTGCATTAATAATGCAAGGCCCCTCCCGACCATTTTCACCTCGTTTACCTGCTTCAGATGCCCGATTGCACATTGCCACATCACACTCCATTGCCAATGGGCATGACATGACCTGGTGTCCCGTTGGTTACATCTGAAACAGATGGGGGGAAGGAGGAACATTGGTAGCAGCTCTACCCCGCTGGGGCCAACCTTGACCTCCATGAAGAAGAGGCAAGGTTGCCCATTGGGGCCGGAGATCTAGGAGGTCTCATTCCCGGTGTTGTAGGTGGAGCGGAGAGAGAAGTTGGTGTACAGCTGCTCCGCTGGTGTTGGTTGAGACCAGGAGTCCTCAAAATCCTCAGCCAGTTTTACTGCTGCTTCTAGGCTGCGGGGTTGTGACTCCGTATCCACACCTGTGTTTCGGCACCGACCACATGGCAGAATTGCTCCACTGCTATGGCTTCGCCCATTTGGAGACCCGTTTTCTGGGCAGGGCTTAGCCAGTGCACCATGTGGTCACACAACTGCTGCGGAACCACACCGGGGCGTGTATCTGGGGATCTCAGCACTCCTGGAATCGTACCCTGTGCGTTTTCACCGTGATGTTGAGCCGGCGTGGGATGGCTCACTTTACCAGGTCGTAGTCGGTGGCTTCGGTGTCCGTCGTGGCCTGATACGCTGCCTGAGACTCCCCGATCAGGCAGGATCCCAGCTGGCTCTCCCGGTCCATTCTGGGCCATGACGCGGTGGTAGCCAGCCGCTTGAAAGCAAGCAGGTAAGCCTCGGTGTCATCCTCCGTCATCATTTTCTGTGCCCTCGCCTTTGGGACCATCATCATGGGTGCCGTTGGTAGCGTGGTCTGGATCACCACACGGCCCACTCAACGCCGCTTACTGCTCCTCTCTCCTTCTTTCTGCAGCCTCCTGTCTGCTTTCCAGCGCCTCCTGCAGTGCTGAAAGTGATGTATGATCCATCCCATTTTCTGACACCATGTGTGGCAAAGTGGTTAGCAGTGTGCAGGTGATCAATAAACAGACAGACAATTATAATCCAGGTGCAATGTTTAATGTTTTTAAATCCAAATAACAATGGTAATGAAGCAATACAGCACAGTGTACTGCTTATTTGTAATCCGCGGGTTGACACGAAATAACAGTCCAGTTTTTAGTTCACCCACACGTAACACATACACAAACATGAGTCCACAGTGCATGCTCTAGTGCTCATGGTAAATACAGTTCATTATTGACAACAAAAGTGCTGTGTTGTTGATCCAGGTTTAGTGCTGGCCTTTGGTGACAGCCGTCCAAATAATTACAAACAATATTATTAACAACAAATAAAAACAGACAGGTTCTCCTTTTGGTCATTTAACGTAACCATTCACAAAAGGAAAAGATCACATCACTACGTCCCTGTGGCAATGTGCCCCGCCCCTGTGTGTAAGACGGGGGAACCAATAATTTTGTTACAGGTTGTCCTGTGCCCATGGCAAGGTTTACCCTATACAGTAATTGCCCCTTGATAATGAAATGTGGAAATACTGGTGCCCCAGCACCTTCAGCATCTTTATCTTCAATAGGCTGGACCTGTCCCCAAGTGTGCAGTAGTGAGGGGTCATTGTTTTGGCCCCACACTATTTCCCGCTTGAGTGCCACATGTCCGGTATATTGAGAGGGGTGGGAGTAACATCTGCCCTAGATGGCCCAGTAACCTCTCCCGCTCGGTCACACTGCGTTCGACCCCTTTGACTGACGTTTGTTACCATTGGAGCATTCTCCCACCAAACCACAGCCTTGTCTCATTAATGCTCCATCCTATTTTAGTATCCATCTCTCTATTTGTTTTTCTTGGATGAAAATGGGGAAAACATTTCAGTTTGAAAGAGAAAAATATTACCAATTATTTCCCTTTCTTTCTTTTCTGCTACATTTGTTTGCGGTCGAATTTGGCCAGTCTCAACCCAGAATTATTGGGTGTGGTAGCCTTTCCGCCCAACTACAACTACTAGGTGGTATTTTATCAGTCCTACCGATAAATATATTTTTAGGGTGGGGTATGTCGCCGTATCTCCATGGACGCAGGAGTTCGCCATCTGGCCACGACACACTGCCCAAGACAGCTGCGTTAATTAAGGTCTGCCCACACCCAGTGTCCACTAATGCATGGGTTTTCACCTTTCCTAAAACTGCATTAATAATGCAAGGCCCCTCCCGACCATTTTCACCTCGTTTACCTGCTTCAGATGCCCGATTGCACATTGCCACATCACACTCCATTGCCAATGGGCATGACATGACCTGGTGTCCCCGTTGGTTACATCTGAAACAGATGGGGGGAAGGAGGAACATTGGTAGCAGCTCTACCCCGCTGGGGCCAACCTTGACCTCCATGAAGAAGAGGCAAGGTTGCCCATTGGGGCCGGAGATCTAGGAGGTCTCATTCCCGGTGTTGTAGGTGGAGCGGAGAGAGAAGTTGGTGTACAGCTGCTCCGCTGGTGTTGGTTGAGACCAGGGAGTCCTCAAAATCCTCAGCCAGTTTTACTGCTGCTTCTAGGCTGCGGGGTTGTGACTCCGTATCCACACCTGTGTTTCGGCACCGACCACATGGCAGAATTGCTCCACTGCTATGGCTTCGCCCATTTGGAGACCCGTTTTCTGGGCAGGGCTTAGCCAGTGCACCATGTGGTCACACAACTGCTGCGGAACCACACCGGGGCGTGTATCTGGGGATCTCAGCACTCCTGGAATCGTACCCTGTGCGTTTTCACCGTGATGTTGAGCCGGCGTAGGATGGCTCACTTTACCAGGTCGTAGTCGGTGGCTTCGGTGTCCGTCGTGGCCTGATACGCTGCCTGAGACTCCCCGATCAGGCAGGATCCCAGCTGGCTCTCCCCGGTCCATTCTGGGCCATGACGCGGTGGTAGCCAGCCGCTTGAAAGCAAGCAGGTAAGCCTCGGTGTCATCCTCCGTCATCATTTTCTGTGCCCTCGCCTTTGGGACCATCATCATGGGTGCCGTTGGTAGCGTGGTCTGGATCACCACACCGGCCCACTCAACGTCGCTTACTGCTCCTCTCTCCTTCTTTCTGCAGCCTCCTGTCTGCTTTCCAGCGCCTCCTGCAGTGCTGAAAGTGATGTATGATCCATCCCATTTTCTGACACCATGTGTGGCAAAGTGGTTAGCAGTGTGCAGGTGATCAATAAACAGACAGACAATTATAATCCAGGTGCAATGTTTAATGTTTTTTAAATCCAAATAACAATGGTAATGAAGCAATACAGCACAGTGTACTGCTTATTTGTAATCCGCGGGTTGACACCGAAATAACAGTCCAGTTTTTAGTTCACCCACACGTAACACATACACAAACATGAGTCCACAGTGCATGCTCTAGTGCTCATGGTAAATACAGTTCATTATTGACAACAAAAGTGCTGTGTTGTTGATCCAGGTTTAGTGCTGGCCTTTGGTGACAGCCGTCCAAATAATTACAAACAATATTATTAACAACAAATAAAAACAGACAGGTTCTCCTTTTGGTCATTTAACGTAACCATTCACAAAAGGAAAAGATCACATCACTACGTCCCTGTGGCAATGTGCCCCGCCCCTGTGTGTATTTGTGTGTTATATGTTGCATATAGCGTGTTAATGTTTGTGTATTGTAGTTGGTACATGGGATATAATGCGGATAATGAGTGTTTAAAATGTATAATTGTATTTAGGCACAGGGATTGCACTTCATTTCACTTGCATTTAAAGTATGTAATAATATGCGAGCACGGGGTTGCACAGAATTAGTTCACGTGCTGGGATTCAAGTGAATAATTAATTGGTAATTGAATCCCGGCACAACAGTATATATAGATGCACGTTTTACTCACTCGGGGTTGTGTGTTCGGTGAGTGGAGAACAGGTGTGGAGAAGCAGAAAATAAAAAGTAAAATAAATATAAGTTGTTTACACTCACCGTGTTTGTTTGTCTGTTCATTGTCTGTTCACCGTGTTTGTTTGTCTGTTTAGTGTTAATCTATTTTGTTTGTCTATTTATTTTGGTCTCAAGTGTCGTGTCCTGTTTTCTGTTTAACCCTTTTATTTTACAATAAAACACTGAGCGCCGCAGCATCTTAGTTTCACTGCAAGTACTGCCTGTCTGTGTGATTCTTTCTGGCCTGACGTCACCACTAAAGCCAGCTGGTCACAGTCCCCTTTTTATAACGTCACACATGACCCGTTGGTCAACAAGTGCATCCACTCCTCCAATCCGCAGATGCCATGCCGTTTCCCATCCGGGTCATGGAGTTTGTATACCGTAGCTTTGCCCCCTTTCTAGATGGCCGACTTCTACCTAACCCTGGGAATAAATTGTCGTGCATTTAGTCCAGGGTATTGTATTCCCTTTACACAGCGCCCTCGCAGGTCGGGAGGGAGATCTAACACCAAGAATCATTCAATCTTTGTCACGGTTACTTAAAGGTACATTAACCAATTAGTAAAGGATCATTACAGTATGAAGGAGTGCGCCTCAAGTACCATTGAATACTGGCCAACAATTTGTTACTCGGTAGCTTGAATAGTGTGTAATATGATGGTGGATAAGCCTACTTCTTAGCCAGTAAGAAGAAATCAATGGGTCTCATTTGATTATTGCCAGCCAGTAAATTTGTTGAAATATCCATGATATAATGTCACATAAGGAAACATAGAATACACCAGTTTACAATGTTTAAGTCAATATTGTCCAATTGATCTAAATAATGGTAGATCGAAATACCACCACCCTTCCCTTAGCATGGAAAGGTCAGCTTTAGCATAGTAAAGTTATTTTACTCCTCTCTGAAATAGTGTTACCCGTAGTTTATAAGAACAGATATGGATTTGATAAGGAAATGCATCACTATCTCAAACTAACAATCCTCTGCTTTTTGTCCTTTTAGTTGGCAGCCAAATTAGGGCTTTATAAGTTCTGCTTTAATTTTGTTAACTATAACAATTTCAACTATGACCCAGCAATATTAATTCAGTCTCATGCATTTTGCATTTCATGTTGAGATGAAAAATACAAAACCCTACTGCATAGCTTTCATTTGCTTCCAAATCTGAATTAAGTGAACTTATTTGTTGCAAGTCTTTTCACTTATATGTCATGGGTCATAGGTGTTAATTGGACAGTAATTGCAGTTCATGATAGGATTCTGTTTTATCCTGTCCCAATCATGACAGCTGCCCATGGTCTTCAATAACACTGTGTGAGAGCAGCCAGCAACTGCAACATCTGCTCCACTCCAACAGGAATCCTTGCCTTTGTTGTTCAAAATCTGAGTACACACTAAGACCAACATGAACTGTGCATCATTAAAATCAGATCAATGCAATGTAGCGCATTAGATTGCCACCTGCAAGAACCAACTTTCCATGAATAATTACAAGATTTGCTAGGCCTTTATCTGCTACAGTAGATATAATGAAAGAGAATTATATGCAAATGTCACACTACTTGTATATTACTTGTCTAATTACTATAATTTTCAAAAACTCAATGAACGTGTACAAGGTTAATTAGCATATCGCTCATGCTAGGGATTGAATGCTCAAAACAGTTTTTAAATAATGATGTCCATTAGAGGGTTTGAGATTTATCTACATACCACTGTCCTTTAAATAACTAATATTTTTATATATTTTACATATTTTTTTCAGACACAAATGCACTTGCAAACACAGTTAGCTGTTTGATTTCTTTTAAATTCACCACTGTTTAGATAAATTGAGTAGACCACTTTGTGTGGCATAGATCTTTTAATTTGTGAAAGTACTCGTAATGTTGGGCTTGTTTTTATTGCTATACCTGGTCATTTTTAACAAGTTGTGGGCTAACCTGCTGAAGATGACACAATACATTTTGAGCAAGCTCTTTGACCAATTCTCTCATATTACTGAATTACAAATGATACATTGAAATTTTGTTCTGTTTGATATTTTATTTTAAAACACTGAAACTCAAAATCAATTATTGTACTGTATGTAGAGAGAGAGAGAGAGAGAGAGAGAGAGAGAGAGAGAGAGAGAGAGGCTTCAGTGAGCTACAGGAAAATAATTCCATCTCGGGTTTCTGTGACGTGAAACATTAATAGATCGAAGGTCGAGTAATTTATAAACTGTCACAGAAATGCGAGATGGAATTGTTTTCCTCTAACTCACTGAAGAGACCTATTTATTATATTTTATAATACATGGATACCCTTGTGATGCTAATATTAAAGAAGACGAGGTTCAGCAGTACAGTTGGGGTTTTTTAAATGTAGTGTTTCAGTGCTGTACAGACGTTCTATGTTGTTGTCCGTTAGTGCTTCAGCTTTATTTGGATGATTGCCTTTACTTTGTTTTAATTTCCTGTTCCTCTCCAGTTTCTGAGATACGAATGTACCAGCTTTACATCATTTTTTTAACATATTCTAATTTTGTTGATCATTAATGAACATTTCTGTACTGTGGGTGTTGTCGAGTGATTGAAAACGATACATTTTGTGTTTGAGTCAAAGTTCAAGTGTATTTTCCTCTAGAGGAGTTATCACTTTTTGACGTCAATGTGGTGCCCTTTACAAAGTTTGAAACTGATAGTTAAGATTACTAGATGAACCTTTCATGTTTTCAGATTTTTTTTTCTACACTATAAAAATGGACAATGCTGTTACCACCTATGGTGTGTTCTGGTAATATTTACAATTTAGAACTTAGATCGAACTGCCTTGTTTGAGATGCAAGTGGTGAAGTCTACATAGGAGCACCAAACGTAATAAAGTAGATTTAAAAGTAGGCCTGTATACACTATTTTAAGATGTAAACTCTATATAAGGATCAGAAGAAATGCAAAATGTAGGACCAGTGTCTTCATTTGAGGACCTTTGATTTTTATTTTTTTTTCAGATGCATTAAACACATCAGATAACAAATGTATTATGTAATACAGTACTGTAAATGTGAGGGGGTGGTATAATGATTGGGCACTCTGGAGGATAATAAAAAAAATGGATTGACATGGAGGACTGCATGCATCTGATGGGGAACTGGTGTAATATGGTGCTCAGTTGAGAACCTCGCCCAGCATATTCAATCCACTATCATCAAAGGGGGGACTAGACATCTAAAGATAGCAGGTGAATAACAAAAACAAATACATGAGGTTTAAATATTACAAAATAAAGAAATATACAACTACGTCAAAACATACAACATTTTATTTGGTGTATAATGCAGATGCCTTTTGAAGTAACATTGAGATGAACTGAGGTACATGCATCTCCAAAAGCCACCAAAAGGCACTTTTCTAGAAATGGCTATACAAATAAAAGCTGCTATGAAGATTATTTTCTATCAGCATTCTTGTCTTTTGAAATGGGTGCCAATAGCATTCGTGCCTATTGCCACATGGGTGTATATAAAATTTATGCCTGCTGACACAATGGGGTGCAATAGCATCTGCCTTAATATAATTACTGTACCCTTAAAAAGCAGAAAGAAATATGTTTTTGTGCAGTTTGTTGTTTGTTGTTGTTGATGTTTTAAATACCATTTCTGCCTTGGGTTAACACAGATTTATGGTGTGAAATATATATATATATATATATATATATATATATATATATATATATATATATATATATATATATATATATATATATATATATATTGTCATGGACTGAGAAAACACGGTAACAACAGCTATTTTTGTAATGCTGCTTTGTAAATTGCCAGATACTCTACTACAATACTGTGCTTTGTTTTGCAATACTTTTCACTCATTTTCTTGTTATAGTATACGTGCAGTATGTACACTGTTTTAGACACACTGATGTTGCTGTCATTGTTAATGTATAATTAGGGCTTCTGATTTTCGGTGTTTTCTGGCTACTTTTCTACTGTCCTTTAAAAATTAAATTCATACCTGTTAAGCCTTTCCTGTATCTCAATCACAACTGAGAAACGTGTTAATAATATCCTAACATTTATTGCATTTACGGGGGTTTTCTATGAAACAACTAAATGGGCTTTTAAATCGTAAATCGTACTTTTTCATTTCAAAGCAGAAGCGACTCCTCTTTGTTAATGCACATACAGTCCCCAGAACGATTGCAGTAAAGTGTACAACACAAAATATTTTTAATTATAGCGTTAATAAAGATTAGTCGCTTGTTAACATTTAAGGCTGGGCCAATTTAAAAACCAATGTATTTGTTTCACAGAAAAAAAACGGTAATGAAATCAATTTTACTATTAACACGTTTCTCAGTTGTGATTGAGATACAGGAAAGGCTTAACAGGTATCAATTTAATTCTTAAAGGAGAGTAGAAAAATCAGAAGCGATATTTATAATTCACCGATATTTATAATTCATAACGCAACTACAATGTAGTATATAACGACTACCTCTAAGATTTGATAATTACATGTGATATGGCATACTGTACTGTATTTGGTTAGAAAACATTTAGAACTCAAATTTAAATGAGAACTGTAGAGGTCACCGTTTTTTTTAAATCACTCAGGGGTAAACTGTTTCCCATCGTATAACAAACACATATCAGCAGAATTCATATACTCTAATCAGCAGAACGTTTGAACTCAGGAGCAGATTTACATACAGCAGGCAACATAGCCAAGAGTACCGCTGAGTCTACTCTACAAAAACGCTTCACAGGCAGTATAATCTGTGTACCGTACATCTAAACAAGTAAAACGAAGAAAGTGCAATTTGCTTTACATTACATCATTTCCTTGGAGGGGTACATGTAAATATATCGAAAGAATGCCTGTTGGGCGCATTTATTTCTTCTAGTTCATATTAGTAAAGAAACAGACGCAGTTTAACCTACAAGTAACGTACACAAAATAAATAAGCAAACAACAGAGGATTTAATATTTTGCATACATAGACTTTATGCCATTTTAGTTTGATACTAAGTTACCGTATTGTGTGAAAATCACTTTGTCTTCTAAAGAGCGAAAGTAACTGGGTGTAGCTCTTTTCATTTTGGTAGCTCTAGACTGGAAATGTTTTTAGTTTTCTTCCAGTGATGGAACACTACCATTTGGATATGCATGTAAGTAGACTGGAAGTTTTATCTTTTTTTTTTTCTTTTCTAAACAGTAATAATACAAAAAACAACTAAATTAAATGAATACCAAGGTAACTAAAACAAACTTACCCAGCCCTGGTACAAAGGTATTGAGAAACAAGCAGATGACAGCTACAGGGAAAGGCATATAGGGTATAGCGGCTCTCAGGGGTCCCTTCTTTTCCCTTACTTGGATCACAACTCCACTAGTAGAGGAAGCTATTCCCTTTTCATTCATTTCGGTGTCTTTCTGGTCCATTTTTTAAAATAAAATGTTGTTACGTCGTGCTTTTCTTGAGCCGTAAAATATTCCCAACTACAACTGTATGAAGTGGATTCTGTTTCGCTCGCACTCTCTGTCTACCACCACTTGAACAGATTGGGTGGGGGGCGTCTAACAGGGGACTACATTTAATTTTGCATGATACATTTAAAGTGACAGTGTACCATTGAGATATCACCAGATGTAACAAAATAACGGTAGTCCTTCTTGGCTATTATGAATAGGCTATTTGTGGTACGGTACCCTTCAAATCCTTCAAATTGATGGAAGAATATTATTTATGGAATAGTGTATTACAACATTGAACTACATTAACAAGTTATTGTATCCATAATACAAACTGGACTGTTTATATTTGTAATTGTATTTTCCTGGATTGCCCTTGACTGAAGAACATTTTTGGGCATACAGGGAAAAAAAACCCAACAACTTATGACCGAGGGATGTAAGCAAATGTAAGCATTAGGAAAAGGCCCTGTCTATTTACACCACTACGGTGTGTAAAAAGTGATTAAATATACATTGCCTATACCACTGCTGTTTAAATAATAAGAAATGGTCCATAGTAATGGGGTAAATATTGTATTACTATCCCTGTCCCCAACCCTAACCTTACTCCTGGGAAACCAATAAATTCTAACCATAACCACAACCCTCCATAACCTAATCATTATTTACAGATATTACTAGAAACACCAAGGTATTTAGCTATGGGCAAAAGTTTTGTATCACATAGAATTTTACGATTGAGACATAATAATATATATATATATATATATATATATATATATATATATATATATATATATATATATATATATATATATATAATTTAGTAGTCACCAATTATTTTCTCCCAATTCAGAATATCCAATTATCATTTTTAAGCTCAGCTCACTGCTACCACCCCTGCGTTGACTCGGGAGCGGCAAAGACGTGCACACGCTGTCATTTGAAGCATGTGCCGTCAGCCGACTGCTTCTTTTCACACTGCAGACTCACCATGTGGTCACCTCGGAGCTGCAGCCTCGGAAGACAATGCAGCTCCGGGCATCTTACAGGCAGGCCTGCAAGTGCCGGCCAGACTACAGGGGTTGCTCCCGTCTACGGTCAGCAGTAGAATAACCTGGATTTGAACTGAGGACCACCAGGCTATAGGGCGCATCCTGCACTCCAGGCGGAGTGCCTTTACCGGATTTGCCACTCGGGAGCCCCCATAATTTAGATCCTTTATATAACACCGTAATCAAAGAAACTACATTGGTATCAAATGGTATTGCAAAAGTCTACCGGAAGCCATAATAGTAGTAAAGTATTTCATGTTAGATTTTGAAATGCCACATTTTTCAATTTTTGTCAGTTTTCTGTTAAGTTTATGGGAAAACTACAAAGCTTTATGTAATTCAATATGTTAACGTAACATTATTCAGCAGGTTTAATTGGACTTTATGAAGCCAAATTAGTTCATTCTATAAGGTGATGCAAAAATGTTGGTAATAGCTGTAGACTGATTTAATAGTGATGTAATAATAGACAAAGTGTTTCATTTTAACGACAGTGGTTTAAATAGATTTTTGTTATCAAACATCCATGCTGTTTTAGCTATTTTTAAGGTGGACATCAACAAAATTCATAATGCCTTTGATTATAGATTTAAAAAAACAAACAAACAAACAAACAATAAACAGTCCAGGCAAACATCCCTTTACAGTTGGTTCAATTGGTGTGTATAGGATTTCCAGATCATTTATTATTATTGCTACAAGATGGAGACAGTCACAGTAATCACCCACATGCTTGTATATTGCCTGATAGAAACCTTACCTCTGTATTATTATTACTATTATTATTATTTATTTCTTAGCAGATGCCCTTACCCAGGGTGACTTACAGTTGTATACCAAAAATACATATCAAGAATTACAGTGCAATTAAGAGAAAGATACAAAATACAATGACTTCAGTCCTAATAAGAGCAAATACAAAACACAGTACGATTTGATATCGGGGCAGTTCAAGTGCAGATAATTGTTGATAGCTACATCAGGGTTAGATACTAGTGCAAGTGAAATACAAACTACTTACGATTGGGTTAAGTGCAGGATTAAATACAGTAAAATAGGGAGCAGATAGTGCAAGTTCAAGTGCATTGTAAAGTGCAAGTGTATCCAATAATTATTTGTGTGGTTGACATTAAAATGTAACATGTTCAATTTAGGAATGTTTGGAACACAAGGCATTGAGCACTGAGTGAACTATATTGGACACTTTTGTCTACAACCAATATCAATTTTGTTATGTGGAGTTAAATGATGGAAACACTGGTCACTAAAGGGTTAATATCTCACTGTCCTGGATATTTTGGTACTGTTGTCATTTTAAAATGGCTTCATTCATTCATTCATTCATCATTCATTCATTAATATATTGATGTCCCCACTAGAGGGAGCAGGCAGCTCAAGGGGTAACTCAAATCACTGAAATAACACATTAAATGGGGAGTTTATTATTGAAAGAGTTTATTTAACATTCAGCATTACGGTTTCACATTACAGTATTAGGTACAGCCTGTCAACTATTTTAGGTGCAGAATAGAAAGATTAGAACATGATTTATGAGGCCTGCTGCAGCTGAACATTTAAAGAAACACAGCCAAACCTACAAAACAACTGGGGGTGAAATGCAATGAGCTTTGGTGGGACATTCAAGTGCAGATTAACTACTCTTATGATTGCTATTTAACTGGGCATTTTGTCACTTTATCATTATGTGACATTTGCATCATTCTGATTCAGTTCATATATACTGTATATATATATATATATATATATATATATATATATATATATATATATATATATAGCTGTACAAATAATGATACAAACTATGTCTTAAGAACTATGGATCCAGGGCAACTAATGCCCAAGAATAAAGAAAGAAATTGGCACAAGTGTGTTGGTTCGTGGAAAGACCCAACAATATTCTATGCCTATCCTCTAAGCATCAGATTTGCCTATGCAGTATACCTGTAGCTGAAGCTAGGTAGAACCTATGAAACTAAAACCTATTTGATACACAGCAGATGTCATGGGAAAATCAATGCTGACTGTGGCCATCCCAAATAATACATTTAGACAAACCTCTGACTTTGATTTTAAAACCACTTCTGTTCCTTTAACAACTCATAGCCATAGGCAATTGTAAACCAACAAAATTGGGCAGGTGTTTCTGTATAAAATTACTGAGCATGTATTAATAACAAATACATGCACGTAGCACCAGTACCAATGGCACCTCTGCAAGCTGTATACACAGAATTCCCACATGCACCTTATTAAAGGAAAGTGTTAAACATACACAAAGAAAAGCAAGTACTGTTCTTTTAAATATTATTCACGTAGGGCAGTTCAAAATACTTGCCAGGTCAGGAGCATTGGTTTAAAAAAAAAAGCAGGTGCAAATAAATGCAAATGTAACTGCTGCTACTGCAACCAATTGTTGTCATTGTCATTTCTTACTAGTTTTAAAATGTTTATATTTTTTGCTTTAAACACTGGGGCAAGTTTTGCACTTACTTCGGATCAGGCTCATTATATCTTTAACAAGATGCAGTGTACGGAAGCTCATTTGTGCCGCAAAGAAAAAAAATGTATGGTGTTATTATGAGATAATTTTGTGTTATTTCACCATAATTATTGCATTATTTCACAACAAATAGATCGTTTTGGTAATGTCACTATTCCCATTCTACGGACGAGCCCTAGGGCCATGCGGGAAAAATTATTTCCATTACACGAGAGTAGATGTTAAAACTTCATGCTGATTTGAACTCGGCTCTCGCCAAGATAAGCACCAACTAAGCCGTAGCTTTACAGTAAACTAATGTGATCCATAGGTGTCTCCATCCATTTGCGCTTCCTTCCATATGATGATGTTGATATCCTTCTGTCTGGTGTTGATGGCTGAAGTGTAATGCTGGCTCCAGGGATCAGCTTATTTTGCCTCCCTAGCGCATCAGCACACACAACGAATGCGATGCTGGCTCCGGGGATCAACCACAGTGCAGTCTCCCCAGCGCATCAGCATGACAACCGTCTGGATTGAGCTAAGTAGGGTACATCTCTGGGGTCTTCAAGTGGGCACCTTCCATCCTCGGTGTTTCGTCAACTAGCCCACAACACCTCAAGAGGGCTCGACGGTGATTCTGGCGTCCCAGAATCACCCCCCTCCGTCCCCCACTCAACTCAGCCCAGCTTACCTGTACATCAGCGTTTTTTTCTTCTATTGTGCTTGAGGTCCCCAGCCAGAATCTTTCCATCTCAACCGCAGCCAGTTGCTGCTCCTCTCTGCTGCTTCAGATAAGTTCTTCAATGTGCGACGCAACTCTTGGCCACTGAGAAACAGGATTGTAGAGTGTGCCACAAATCCTCGACAACCCACCTCCACTGGGTAAGCCCGGACTCTCCATCCTCGCTGTTCCGCTTCAGTGGCTAGTTGAGCATACCGCAGTTTCTTCCTCTCATACGCCTCATCTACATCCTACAGCATCCTCCCATGGCACTGTTAACGCCACCCGGTGAACAAGACGTGCTGATCCAGACCACAAGACAATATCTGGTCGAAGTTTAGTGGTGGCAATCTCTGGTGGAAAAATAAGCCATTGACCAACATCTGCCAGCATTTTCCAGTCTCTACCAGCTTCCAGTTGTCCTGGGCGAGGATTGGTTTTAACACCTTTTCTTGGTGGTTGCTCTCCTAGATGGAGGAATGTTGTCTTTTGTGTGTTTTGATGGAACAGGAGGCAAGTTATTGGTCATGTTACGCTTGTCTTCCAATGCTAAGGCCAAACATCGCAGCACCTGGTCATGGCACCAAGTAAACCGTCCTTGGCTAAGAGCCACCTTATCCTGTCAAAATGTGCCTTAATGTTGCAGGTGATAAACATAAAGGACATGACGGATCCTCTCCTACCCAGAGGTTTAGGTTCTGTGGTGATGGGAGAACATCATATGTTGACCTGATGAGGAAACTGATCCTGCTCTGTTCCATTGACCATAGGTCTTGCCAGCCAATCTTGCATTGTTCCACACTCTCCCATCTCATCCATTCTCCCTGCTTGGCCTGGGAAATGGCCTTTATACACCTCATCCTCTCCTCCTGCTTTTGCACCTCATTGACTACCATCTTCCTCTGTTGAGCTGGGGCTGCCTTGTGCTATGTAGGAGGAGCTGAACTGAGACCAAGATCCCCTCTTCCATGCTGAACTTGCCCCATGATATCACCAATTCGAAGGGCAGCCTTTGCATCTTCCACAGCTTTCTTTGCCACCCACTTTCTTCCAGTTTTCAGCACAGGTGCTGCCTCCCTTACACATTTGTCGCGTGACTCTACTAATGTCATTTCCAGTCTGACCTTGGCGCACTTAAACTCCTTGGTTAGAGCGGATGCTGGGAGCTGCAGTATTCCTTTACCATAAAGTCCCACTCTACTGATGCAGCGTGGAACTCCTAACCATTTCCTGATGTATGAACTGATTAAGACTTCCAGCTTCTCTACTGTTGTCAAAGAAACCTCATACACAGGCGGTGGCCACAGCAACCTCGGCAGTAGACCAGACTGAAAGCACCAGAGTTTTAGTTTGCCTGGTAAAGCGCTGCTGTCTATGCTCTTCAACCCTTCCACTGCTTGTTGTCTAACTTCTCCCACACGAACTGTGTCCTTTAGATCCCCGTCGTACCATCTCCCAAGACTTCACTGGCTTCTCAGACACTGTTGGTATTGCCTCACCGTTAATGAAGAACGTTTTATCTACTACTTTACCTTTAATTAAAGAGATGCTCATTGTTTTAGTGGGCTTGAATTGCACTCGTGCCCATTCAATGTTATTGGTTAATTTGCCCAATAACCGATTAGTGCAGGCTACTGATGTAGTCATGGTTGTCATGTCATCCATGTATGCTCGAATTGGTGATAGTCGCATTCCAGAAGCCAAGTGCTCTCCTCCCTTTAAAAGTCGACATCACCAAAGGTATCTATAGTGCATCATTAAAGGTGTAATTCTTATATTAAAAACGTATTGCCCAAAGGTGTCCATTATCCAGCATCCAATAATAAAAACTACCAATGTTATTAACTGCGCGCAATTGATAGCCTTCGTACGGTATGTTAATGCTGCGGATATTCTGTGAACAACCTGAAACAACACAAAAGCGCAGGACATTTTCAATAAGGTGAATGCCTTTCTCAAAAGCAATGGCATTCAGTGGAAAAATCTTTGTGGTGTATGTATCGACGGCGCTCCAGCCATGATGGGTGCACGGTCTGGCTTTCAGCAGAAGGTAAGATGTGTCACCTAATGTGATTGTCACTCATTGCGGAATCCATCGTCAAGTCCTAGCTGCAAAGACATTGCCAATGTGCCTTAATGCTGTGATGGATGTTGTAATACAAGTGGTGAACTTCATTAAAACATATGCTTTGAATAGTCGTCTCTTTCGAGAGCTCTGCAACGAAATTGCTGGTGAATACAAGGTTCTGCTTTACCACACTCAAGTCCGATGGCTTCCTAGGGGACAGGCATTAAAGCGCGTTTTTGTACTTCACGAAGAGATGGCGGAGTTTTTCCTGCAAAAAGAGAAACAAGAGCTGAACAAAAAGTTCAGTGACAAGAAATGGCTTTTCTGCTTGGCATATCTGGCGGATATCTGTGATAGCCTTAATGACCTAAACCTGACGCTTCAGGGACAACGTTCAACATTAATAGACCTGACTAATAAAATCAAAACCTTCCAGATGAAGTTGGATCGATGGCGCAGTAAGTTGGACATAGACAGATATGGCATGTTTCCGACACTTTTCTCATTCAGCGAGGAGAAAGTCAACATTGACTTCGGTCTCAAGTCTGCTATCAATGAACATCTGAGAGCCCTTCACGAAGAGTTCTCACACTACTTCCCAGCACCAGAAGCACTTCATACCGTGGTGAACAACCCTTTCAGTGTGATGGCTGAGCAGTTACCTACTGAGGATATTCACGCACTTGAACAGTTTATCGATATGATCAATGATGATGGTGTGAAAGCAAAATTCACACAGCTGCCACTAAACCAGTTCTGGTGTTCAGTTGCAAGTGAATACCCCCTGGTGGCTGAAATGACCCTGAGGGTCCTTCTGCCGTTTCCCACTACCTATGAATGCGAGAGTGGATTCTCCAGCCTTCTCACAATAAAGACAAAATCCCGAAACCGGCTTGTTATGAAGAATAACATCAGTTGCACCCTTTCCAACAGAGCGCCAAGAATACAATTTCTTGTGTTAAAAAAACAGCATCATCCATCCCACTGACTACTTGTTGCTTATGGTGAGTAATAAGTATTTTAAAATTACTATTTTAACTATTTTAAAATGAACTTTTCTGCGTATAACAATAATTTGATAAAAAAATGTCTTTGTCTTACTTTAAAAGTGGTGAGAAAACACTAGGGTTATTAATGTAGCATTTAAAATGGTGTTAAATAAAACAATTATTTTTAATTTTCATAAGGGGTCGCACTCAGAGACTTGCTGTGTGAAAGGGGTCACCAATACAAAAAGTTTGAGAACCACTGCCTTAAACCAAGCAGTAATCCAGGTCCACAGGATTAACTGAAGAAAAACATCCACAATCAAACTTTCTTTTTTAAATAACAAGAGTTCAGTTTATTTATAAAAGGAAACAATGTCCACGTTCCAATGCAGCAAACCACTTTGCAAATATATTTAAAGTGAAAAATAAATACAAACAACAAAACAAAAAGAACTAACTTTCAAAATAAAATAAATGTGTATAGATTGTACTATACTTCCCTAAAGCCCTCACTTTGGGATATCGCAGCAAAGGTCTGTGTCGACTGAGCTCTTGGGTAGAACTGACTGCTGGTGGAAATCAGCCCTTTTTATACCTGCTTAGCCCTGCCCACTTTTATAGGTGCAGCTTATTAACTTTAATGAGCTTGTTACCTTAAAGGTAAAGCACCCTAAAGCATAACAGGGAGGCAATACACAGGAAATAACAATACACACAACAAACAACAATTAAGAAACGAATTCAGTTAACTGAATATAAAAACAACCGGGAAATAGTTGCTGACTTAAACTATGCACAAGACCGACGGCCATCCAGTACCTGTATATAAAAATGTAATGCCGGCAAGTATTGTAGTGCTCTTCCCAAGGGTGGGTTTTCATGATGCAGCATAAACAAAGACATACAATGACCAACAACACAGAACGAACAAGAAGAACAAATGCTTGGAAAAGTTTTACAAAAACAAATTTCTTTTATTTATCTCTGTCCTCTGGGACAGCAACTAGTGATGATGAGGACGGTGATAGCTGTGTTACTGGAATGCCGGTTTCCTGAAATTCCTTTATCAGGTTTGATTTTAAACAAAGAAAAGTTATAGGCCGCAGTCGCTGCATAATAAACAATGACAATAACAAAGACAAAATAAATAAATATATTATAAGAATACAATGTAAAAATTGTAACAGTAAATACTAATATAGGGAAATAAATAATAGTGAAAAAAAGATAAATAAATACAATACAAAAATTAAAGATTAGTTTTAAAGATTACATTTTGAGTTTTAAAAGACAACATTTCAAGTTTTTATTTTTTTTCTTGCATGGCCCCAGGGCTCTTCCGTACCATTCAATCTCTTCATGTTGCTTTAAAATGGGTTGTATGGTTGTATTTAATGATAAACTAGTATAAAATATTTATTGTCTTGTCTAGACACTCTGATGGGGACTGGCTAAAACCCAGAACAGCGGAACTCAGAATAACAAAATCATGTCTTCATATTTTCTTTTTATATTATGAATCCTTTAAAAAAGGATTTTTTTAAAATATAAATTTAGTCACCAATGCTTTTTTTACCCTGGTTTTCTCTCCAATTTGGAATAGCCAATTGTTATTTGTATCCCGGTTCACTGCTGCAACCCCCTGGCGACTCGGGGAAACGTAGGCTGGAACACTCGTCCTCCAAAACATGGTCCTGCCAATCCGTCATTTTTCGCACTGTGAGGCCACCAGACCTATAGTGCCGGAGGACAACACATATCTGATGGCTCCACTGCAGAACCGCAGGCGCCGTAAAAATGTTTTTACACATCAAAATGTGCCAGAAGACTATCTAAATTGCACAAACTTCAGAGGCTTTTGACCCACCATATAAACTAACTGTTCCTGTGACAAAGACAGAATGATTCTTGGTGATAAATCTCCCTCCCGACATGTGAGGGTAAAGGGAACAGAGTGCCCTGGACTGGATGGCCAGACAATTAATTCCCAGGGTTAGACAGAAGTCGGTCATCTAGAAAGGGGGCGGAGCTATGGTATACTAAATCAATGACCCAGAAGGGAAACGATGTGGCAGCTGTGGATTGTAGGAGCGGTTGCACTATTTAACCAAGGGGTCATGATTGACAGTACAAAAGGGGATGTAGCGAAGTGATCTGTTCCTTTGTATGGTTAAAGCTGAACTGGAAGGAGACTGTGTAACATGACCATTGACGGGGTGCTAACAGAGTTTTGTTCTAAAATGAGAAACTTGGGGGTCATTTTTGACCCTAGTTTAACCTTTGAGCCGCATGTTCATAATATTACCAAGTTGACCTTTTTCCATCTAAAGAACATTGCTCGGCTGCGCCCTGTCTTGTCGCTGTCTGCTGCAAAAAAGCTTGTACATGTGTTTGTATCTTCTAGGCTTGACTATTGTAATGCCTTACTGGGGTGTCAAAGAATACCCTTCAAAAGCTCCAGTATGTTCAGAATTCTGCAGCTAGGGTGCTGTTGAGGTCTCACTCTGGTGGCCACATAACCCTCATACTGAAATCATTACACTGGTTACCAGTCAAATACCGCATTGACTACAAAGAACTAATGTTGACTTTTAAAGCCAATAGGGGTATCTCTCCCTCTTACATTTCTGAGTTAGTTACCGCCTACACTCCTAGTCGTGCTTTGCGGTCCTCCAATGCCGGCCTTATGGTTGTCCCCCTGACTAAACTGCGTACAGTGGGTGACAGGGCTTTGTCCTTCTATGCTCCTAGGCTGTGGAACACACTTCCTTCTGAGATCCGTGATTCTGAGTCTCTGTCTATTTTTAAATCCCGCCTCAAAACTCTTTAAATTGGCATTCTTATGACTTTTATTGTCATTGCATTTTTTTATTCTAACTGTTTTAATATATTGTGTATGTTTGTTTTATTTTTTCTGTTTTTAACTTTCGTTAAGCGCTTTGCGATATTTATTTATGAAAGGCGCTGTTTTGTTTTGTCGTGTCTAAGGAACTACTTTGTTTGTTGTTATTAGACGGCTGAACACGATCCGGAGCTGTCGCCAAAAGCCGGCACTTACCCGGACATCACTACACCAATAGTTCACGAATAAACTGTATTTATACCACAAGCACTATATCACTCACTGTGGACTTGTGCCTGTGTTTTGTGTTACGTGTGTTGTGTTTGGATTAAAACAGAGCAATACACAACGCTGTATTGCCTGTTCTCATTGTTATTATTTACTGTCTTTGTGTCATCAGACCATTGGATTTGCAAATAAAATATCATTGCACCTGGATTATCGTTGTCTGTCTGTTCATTGATCACTGCTGCATTCCTGCACCTGCACACTGTTAACCACTTTGCCACAGTTCCTTATAAACTGCAGTAGTTTTGTCCTGGGGAATAATTTCTGAAAATAAATTATGTTTATTTTCTCTATATGTTAATTTTGTCAATTGACAATAGATGTTAGTGTTCCGAGAACTGTGCCCCAATATATAAAATCAAGTCCCCAAAACAATTACACTTCATTGTGATACGACTAAGGGTCCCCTATTAAACTGCAGTAGTTTTGTCCTGGGGATATTGTTAGACTGCAGCCGCCTTGTCATTTTTTATATACAAATAAGGTTACTTGACTTGAAAACCGATGCAAGCAAATTCCTACACTGTACTTATATTAGTTTGATTGAATGAGTACACAACAAGCTTCAATATGAAAGCTGAACATTAATTTCAATAAAGAACAACGGCAAGTTTTTAATGTGTTGTAGCCCACTTCACAAAAGTAAAAACATACTTCTGTTATTTTGAAATACCACTGCTTCACATTATTACTAGTGCTTAATAAAAGTGAGAACATTTTGTTTAGGGTTGGTGTTGAACTTAAGCCCATTCATGTCCCTGCAGGAACATGAACCTGCTAACTTCCCTTATGTTATGTTATTTATTTATTTATTTATTTAAATAATGGTCTGATTCTTCTTACCTTTTTCAATGAATATCATTTAATTAATAGAGAATAAACACAAACTAATCTAACAACTACCTAGCCTATATTATTAATAACTTACTAAGAATTTTTTGTAGCTTCTGTTTCAGACACTGTCCTAAGCCAGTGGTGCGAAAACTTTGATGAGAAAAACAGAAAGAGGGAAAACATCAGCCCTCTCACACACATCAGCATACATTTGCAATAAAAATAATTGTTTCCTTTCATTTAGAAATAAAATAGTAGAAAATGCAGCATTACAAATTACAACAATTGCTTTTACTCTAATGTGATATAGACTGAGGCCCTGTTTTAACACAATTTAAATACTCCTGACACTGTAGAATATACAGTGCCTATAGAAAGTCTACACCCCTGTAAGTATACAGTCGATTGTAAGTCGCCCTGGATAAGGGCATCTGCTAATAAATAAATAATAATAATAATAACCGTAAATCTTAATAAGGCAAAGATATGCAGTGCTATAAGGAAAGTGTACCTTGCACTGAAGAAGTTGCTGCCAGTTCGTGAATTTCCCGGACGTGGTCCAGTGATGCGGAACAAGGAGGCGTTCTATGCTACTGCAGGTAATTATTATAATATATATATTTAATGTTTTTGTCCATATAACACATCTATATACGACATATTTTTAATTTGTCATTATTATTATCATTTTTCATGTTTCATTATTATTAATACATTTTTGACCTGTATAGGGTTTCCCAACATGATTGGTGCAGTGGATTGAAATAAAAATAGTACCGTCTATATATTCTTTAGTATAAATATAAATTATAAATAATATATAACATAAATAATAAAGTCAGGATTTGTGCTTGTGTACTCTGGATGCGACTGTATACTTATACGTTAACAGCGTCTGCTACAGTTTGCCAGGCTACCACCCTGGCTTTATTGGCAGTAGCAGTGGGGTTTTTTTTTGTTAAAAAAATCCTTTAACGTTATCATACGTTGAAACTAAAATTTGTTGCTCAGAAGCAACCGTTAATAAAAATTACCATGACAACACACTCAAACAGTTGGTTCCACTCACATAGATAAAAACATTAACCCGGCTTGAGTTATCTAGATTAATTTAATTTAAACTCAGTCTACGGTCTTGCAACAGAGTTAGCCTGCTAAGTTATATCCTGTTAACTCTTTTTTTAAACCACTTTTGTGCAATAGGCCCCAGGAGTATACCTTTCTTTAAATCCTCCCCAGATTTCCGAAGTGGTACAGTTCAAACACTGACAGTGCAGTATACAGAAATATCGGCCAACCAGTATATAAACCAGATTGGGCCAACCAGCTTATAACACAATAAGTGCAATCAAAAGATGGTTTTTGGATGATTGTGGGAGCATATTTTTCTCTGTTACATCAATGTGGCTGTTCTTGCACCCTTGAATCCCTTTCTATTTTTAAATTTTAATTTTAAATCGTTTAAAGGCAAAACCTGTGTGGTATTGTGTCAAATGTTCTGCGATTGTCATGGAAAATTCTTGAACGCTCTATCTGTGGTATTTACACTATTGCTCTAAATGCTTTTTCAAGGTAAAGGGTTGTATTGTAATTATTTATGGAGGTTATTTTACAATAATAATTTGAGTCCCAAAAGTCCCAATTAGTTTGTATAATAGAGATTTTACTGTTAAAAACAGATTCACGAGGGCTCCCGAGTGGCGCATCTGGTAAAGGCACTCCGAGTGGAGTGCAGGATGCGCCCCATAGCCTGGAGGTCGCCGGTTCGAATCCAGGCTATTCTATTGCCGACCGTAGACGGGAACGACCCCTGTAGTCTGGCCGGGCGCCTGTGTGCTTGCCTGTAAGCTGCCCAGAGCTGCGTTATCCTCCGACGCTGTAGCTCTGAGGTGGCTGCACGGTGAGTCTGCAGTGTGAAAAAAAGCGGTCAGCTGATGGCACACGCTTTGGAGGACAGCGTGTGTTTGTCTTCGCCCTCCCAAATCAGCGCAGAGGTGGTAGCGGTGAACTGAGCCTAAAAATAATTGGATATGCCAAATTGGGAGAAAATAATAAAATAATTGGCGATTACTAAATTTTAAAAAAAAAGATTCACATTCATTTATTATTTTGAGAAATATAAAATGTAACTGTTGATGCTCAATAAATATTCATCAGTTTGACCCCACACCTTACAAATTTTCTGTATTATGTCACTTAGCAACAACAGGCACAAGGACTGTGCAGAACTGGTAAATGTGTATGTTGTTTTTACCACAGAGTTTAAGAGGGAGACTATTTCAGCTGAATAATCAATTCAATTAATAGAAATCGGCAGATGTATTTCTGTGTGAACTTACTGTGCAAGTATTCTAAACCCCTGTAAAATGATGAATTTTATTTTAAACAAACAATAAATACTGTATGTAATACAATTTACAATAGCTTTATTATAAACTACATTTATTTTCTCTACAGAAATTGCACAGACACAATAAAGGAAATTAATGGCCATTTTTTGCACCACTTAATGCAATTTAATAACAAGCCGTGTAATGCTGGAAAAGTAATGATCAATACCATAGGTCAGTTGTTCTTAACTCTGGCCCTCGAGATCCACTCTAGTACAGGTATTTATTCCAATCAGGTACTACATTAGTTTCTTCAAATAATTAGACCATGAGGGGCAGATTAAGAAACAGCTGTTGTAGATTACCAAAAAAAAAAGTGAGCATGATTTGTAAATACATCTCCCTTCCACTCCTTGGACATCATTGAGAATGGAACCGTTTTTTAGTGCAGTTTAAAAGAAAATAAAAGTATTTGCATTTTAAGTGCATATATCAATATTGATTTATTATTTAAATGTGAAGTTCAACTAATTGGTATCCCAACACATGTTCAAAACCCAGAAGTAAATTAATAAGGGGTTTAAATACTGGAGTGTTACAATTTTTAAAGGTTTTTATTGGTTAGAGTAATTATACTGATGGACAATCTGTGAGCACAGGGCTACTATGACCAGGTGTGTGAATTTAATCTTTCTGTTTTCAGCTAAATGTTAAAACAGACAGGTCTTCTTCTTAGGCTTCTGAGCTAGCACGCATCCTGTCCATCATTTATAGAGCAGGGCACAGAGCCAGATACTTCCTTTTGCAATCCCCTTCGAGCTACCCTCAACCCATGGAGCAGCTTGGGCCTTGGTTCTGTGAAGAAAAAGTTCACAGCAGTGCTTTTTTAGATTGGAACACTGTGGTCCAACACTGGAGTCTTTCTCAAAACCTTGGAATTATAATTTCTCTTCATCTCAGTTAACTCCCTGCAAAATTAAACAACAGGGGCCTGCTGAAAGGTATTGCCCATTATAGTCAACAGATCTTAAAAGCAATTCAATTGCAGGATTATGATTTTCAAAATTTGAAGCAATTAGTCAACAGTACTAAAACACAATGTTATTATTTGCTGCTGGGGATGCAGATCCCTGCTGGAGGGTATAGTGGGTTGCATATCTTTATCTGTCAAAGCTAAAGTATGTCAAGGCTGTCAATCTGTCTGTCTGAATGCCTGTCTGTCACACTTACATTTTTACATTTATCTACTAAACTGCTTATCTAATTACATATAAATAAATAAATAAATAAATAAATAAATAAATAAAATAGGGTTAGGGTTAGGTTGTTCCAAGATGTACATAAGAATCCCAATAAGGTATAGTCCTTTCAGAAGGAAACAGGTGTCAGGACAAGGATTATGTACTGTAACTAGTATGATAGTTACAGTACACGACCAGTAGTGGGTGGAGTTTAGAGTGGGAATCCCTATAGCATTAGCAGGCCCAGCAGAACAGAATTCAGAGAGAGAGAGAGATGGAGGCTGTAGCATGACTAAGCATTAATCCTTGTCTTTGTGAAAGCTATGGAAAGCCAGAGAAAAGTAGCTTTAGTGGGGTTTGTTCAAATGCTGTTGAAATTGTCTAGTTGATGAGCATGCATTTAAATTTCTGCTGAAACCCTTAATTCCAGTACCGACAACTGTATATGCCCTTGGAACACACTAGAATATCCCCATACAATTCAAAAGAATAAGCATTAAACTCACCCTTGATGTTTTGTAGCACTATTATTGTTTTAAAGGAAAGGTTTTAGTGAAGGATCAATTTGCATACATATTTAAATTATACCCTGTGAGATATACAGTGCCTTGAACCTTTTTCACATTTTGTTGTGTCAGTGCCTCAGAGTTTCATGCATTTAAATTATGTTTTTTTTTTCCACTTATCTACACACCATACTCCACACTGTTAAGGGGAAAAAAGTTTTTTATTGAGAAAAAAATTATATATTAAAAATACAAAACTGAAAGATCATAATTAGATAAGTCTCCATCCCCCTGAGTTAATACTTAGTGGAAGCACCTTTGGCAGCAATTACAGCTGTGAGTCTTTTGGGATAGGTCTCTACCAACTTTGCACACCTAGATCTGGCAATATTTGACCATTCTTTACAAAACTGTTCAAGCTCTGTTAAGTTCCTTGGGTAGTGTTGATGGACAGCAATCTTCAAGTCATGCCACAAATCTTAGATTGGATTTAGGTCAGGGCTCTGACTGGGCCACTCAAGGACATTTACTTTTTTGTTCCTTAGCCACTCCAGTGTAGCTTTGGCTGTGTGCTTTGGGCCGTTGTCATGCTGAAAGGTGGACTTCCGTCCCAGTTCAGCTTTCTTGCAGAGGGCAGCAGGTTTTCCTCAAGGACTTCTCTGTACTTTGCGCCATTCATTTTGCCTTCTATCCTGACAAGGGTCCCGGTCCCTGCCAATGAGAAACATCCCCATAACATGATGCTGCCACCACCATGCTTCACAGTAGGGATGGTGTTCTTTGGGTGATGCGCTCTTTGGGTTTGCGCCAAACATAACGCTTTGCATTTAGGCCAAAAAGTTCAATTTTAGTTTCGACAGACCACAAAACTTTTTGCCACATGGCTGTTTTTTTTGCATACTTCAAACGGGATTCAAGGTGGGCTTTCTTGAGTAATGGCTTCCTTCTTGCCATCCTAACATACAGGCCAGATTTGTGGAGTGCTTGGGATATTGTTGTCACATGCACACTTTGACCAGTCTTGGCCATAAAAGCCTGTAGCTCTTGCAAAGTTGTCATTGGCCTATTGGTAGCCTCTCTGATAAGTCTCCTTCTTCCTCGGTCATCCAGTTTGGAGGGACGGCCTGATCTAGGCAGGGTCTTGGTGGTGCTCTAAGGGATATTAAGGCCTTTGATATTTTTTTATACCCATCCCCTGATCTGTGCCTTTCAACAACTTTGTCCCAGAGTTCTTTTGAAAGTGCCTTGGTGCTCATGGTTGAGTCTTTGCTTTGAAATGCACTACCCAGCAGAGGGTACCTACAGGAACTGCTGAATGTATTCTGAAATCATGTGAATCACTACAATTTAACACAGGTAGAGGCCACTTAACTTGGTGGGTTACACCTGAGCTAATTTAGGATTGCTATTACAAGGGGGTGGACACTTATCCAACCGAGTTATTTCAGTTTTTATTTTTAATTAATTTTCTACAAATTTCTAGAATATTTTTTTCACTTGGAAGTTGTGGGGTAGATAAATGAAGAAAAAAACTATTTTAATGCATTTTAATTCCAGGCTATAAGGCAACAAAAGGTGAACATTTTGAAAGGGGGTGTAGACTTTCTATAGGCACTGTATGACCTCGCATGAACAAATTGCACTTTTTCTTGAACAATCAATACACATTAACCAATTAGAGATCCATTCTTAAATATAAGAGAAGAGTGGCTTGAAATAATTGTTTCTAAAAAACAATTGTACTATTGCTGACATTGTACTGTTATAAATATTGAACTGTGTGGCATAGCTTAAGCATACTTACTAGGATGGGAAAATACTGGGTTCCGATTTTCATCCAGAACACTCAGCCATATACACTTACGAAGAAATAGGTTTATATATTGCTTTTCAGAGCCTTGTGAGAACCTGTACTTTTTAAAGTTGTACTGCCTTATATTCAATGTTGGGATCATTATTATTATTTATTTATTAGCAGACACCCTTATCCAGGACGACTTACAGTTGTTACAAAATATCACAGTACAAAGTATCACATTGCAAAATATCACATTGTAAAATATCTTATGGCCTATGTACTATTTGGCCGCTGGTCCCGTCGGTTAAGGGGAGATGAACCGCCCTCTGAAAAGAGGAAATGATCTGTCGATTCCTGATCAGCAGGGTGGACCATGACAAAGCCATGCCCATCCCCCCAAAAGCCAAGACCGAGCGGATCTGCCAACTCCAAAAAAAAAAGAATAATGAAAATATACCCAAACCCCTCAAAGTCTTTTTCGTATTTTTTTTTTATTGGCTCAGAAGACCATGCTCCATAGAACCACTGGCACAGAAAAATAGAAATTAGATTTCCATGATACTCCAAACAAGTACCATTCATCAAGGAGGATTGGCATCACTTTAAAAGCATCCCTTATAACTTTGGGGCTGTGGTGGAGGTGGTCTCCTCACCTCCCCCCCTTCTCTGTAGCCAGCAGCTCCCTCTTCTTGGGCTCTGGCCACAGAATTTCCGGCAGCGAAACTGCCGCTGGTTGAAACAACAGTGACGTGCAGGCTCCCCCGGGCAGTGACGTGCAGGCATCCCCGGGCAGTGACGTGTAGGCACCCCCGGGCAGTGACGAGGAGACAGCAGCTCCAGCTTGACCCGTGCTGGTCACCGGTCACCTGGTTTTTGCCCCGTATCCCTCAGCAGCATCTGCAACGGTGGCTGAGGTTTGCAAGGCAGGCTGCCCCCTGGTGGAAGCAACAGGTAATCTTCCTCTGGTGGTGGAAGGAGGAGCAGTGGGTAATCTCCCTCTGGTGGTGGAGGTGGGAGCAGCAGGTAGTCTCCCTCTGGTGGTGGAGGAATGAGCAGCAGATAGTCCCCTATCGCTGTAGACGGCGAGGTTTCTCCCAGTTGCGCTGGATGCTCGGCCTCCTCCCTCTTGGGCTGTGGACGCTCTGCCTCCCCCCTCTTGGGTGCTGTAGATGCGGGCCTACCCCTCTTGAGCACTGGAGACGCAGGCTTTCCCCTCTTGGGCTCTGAATGCTCGGCCTCCCCCTTTCTGGATGCTGGATGCTCAGGCTCCCCCTTCTGGATGCTCTGCCTCCCCCCTTCTGGGCGCTGGATGCTCGGGCTCCTCCCACTCTAGGTCCATGTCTGGGTCCCAGGCGGCCTTCGAGCAGCGGTCCTCCTCATGCCCATAGTACAGGCAATAGGTACACCACTCCTCGTCATCCTACTCCTGGTGTGGGGGGTGGTAGTCGGGTACAACATGCCCGACCTCGCCAATGGCAAAGCACCACTCTACCCCTTTTAGGCAAGTGAAGCAGACCGTCATCCCTCGGTCCCTTTCTCTCCGCAAAAAAAAAATTCTTCCAAAAAAAAAAAATGTGTACCCGCAGTACCTGCTCTGGCCTGGGTCTGTGGAGGTGCTACAATCCCACGCTGTACATCATATGTGACAGGATGGCTGAGCTATAACGTCCCAGACCAGGAAGTTGACACAGATGTAGACAGGTATTTGCGGGTTGAAAAGCGCTGGAGCCCGTATTTATTGAACAGGTTAAACAAAGCAAATCTCGCACACAAATAATTTTCCAAAAACAAGTACCATGCTGGTCCTCCCAGCACGAGTAGCAATTGTATTCATTCTTTCTTTTAAATCTTTCTCTCCCGGGTCTCTCTTGGTCTTTCTCCTTCCAAACACACCACCTCAGAGGATTTCTTTCCACTTATATCCCATGTGGCTGGAGCCTAATTAAGCATCCATTATTCAATAAAGGCTCCAGCCACATTCTCACATGTGTAGGGGGACTTGTGTGCTAAGCCATGGCTACACCACTAGTGCAGGGGTGATAGTGCTATTCAAGCCCAGCCTAGGAACTGTTTTATTAGAAATTGAAGAGATAGAAAAAGGAAGGCTTTTAAAAGTGAGGGCTAAGCTGGGCGATACAGTGTATGCTTTTATTAATATGTATGCTTCTTATTGGAGAGGAGGGAACACGTTTTTACTTTTAATAAATTAAAGCAAGCTCTTTTTAGTATTAATAATGATGATGTGGTGTTGGTACAGTGGATTTTAATTGATTTTAACATGGATAGGAATAAAGAGGAACCCAATCCCCAATCCGCAAGAGAGCTGGCTGCAGTTTTAGGGTCCAGTGACCTGGTTGAGATCTGAAGGTGTCAGCATCTTAAATCACGACAGTACACCTGGTCTCACTCTCACTCAGAATGCATGTAGAGAGGCGAGATCGTTTTTATGCTTTACAGACCCACCTTAATAAATTAATTAAAGCCAGCATCACCCCTAGCAGTCTCTGCCTAACAGTCACAACATTGCTTCCGTCAGAGACATACTGCACCTCTTACTGGCATTTCAATATAAAATTATTACAAAACACAACATTTAATTAACAATTCCAGCAGTTCTGGGGTATTTGGAAAACTGAGAAAAAATATTATAAATTTGAGGCAGTGGTGGGACATTGGCAAAATACAAATTCAACTATTTTGTCAGCAGTACACACTTAATGCAACCAGGTCACTGAATGCAGCCGTGAGAGAGCTGGAGACAAATATCCTCCACCTAGAGAACAGCCTGGACACTGACCACAGACCCTGCAGATCCTTAAGGAGCAAAAACACACACTGGGAAGCCTGCTGGAGAAGAGGGTGAAGGGGGACTTGTGCGCTCTTGTTTCGTGGAGTTGAGGCACATGGATGCCACCACCAGTTTCTTCTTCGGCCTGGAGAAGAGGAGAGTAGACAGCTGGCAGCTGCACTGCATCCAGATGCCCTACGGTAGGGAGCTGTACATCTAGGTGGAGATCAGCAGGGAGAAAGTGCACTTCCACAGCCAGCTTTACAAGAATGAGCCATGTGACCAACAGAACACTGACCAGCTGCACCAGGGTCTGCCCAGACACCGCGAGGAAGTACAGCACCACCTGGACGAGCTGCTGACCAACCAGGAGCTGACCGCCACTGTCACACAGCTCTCCAGTGGCAAGACTCCAGGGATCGATGGACTGCCCGCTGATTTCTTTAAAAAACTGTGGCATGTAAGGGGAGGACTTGCGCCAGGTACTGAGAGAGCCTCACACATAAAGAACTGCCCCTCAGCTGCCACAGGGCAATGATCACATTGCTGCTTAAGAACTGAAGACCTGTATCACTTTTATGTTCCAATTTTAAAATAATTTCCAAATGTTTGGCAAACAGACTGAAAATGAGAAACGGAACAGAAATACACACTGACTAAACATACTGCATACCAGGACGCTTCATATTCGATAAATTGTTTTTAATTTGTGACTTTTTATCTGGAACAAATATTTGTGATATATGTAGGGCTGGTCTCCCTGGACCACACATACCTCTTTAAAACCTTGGAGACCTTCCGGTTTGGCCCTGTTTTTATTTCTTATATTCAACTTTTATATTGAAATGTGTTTAGTGTTTTAAAGTTTAACAATGGGTTGAGTCAGCCCTTCCCAGTGTACAGGGTATTAGACAGGGCTGCTCCCTGTCTGGCGTGCTCTATTCACTGTCCATAGAGCCCCTGCTGCACCTGCTGAGGGCCAGGCTGGCTGGACAGTGCCCTACTCACCCTCCCCTGTCACTGTGAAGGTGTCCAATGCAGACGATGTAAACGTGTTTGTGTGCAGTGACGGTGACACCCAGGCGCTACAGTAGAGTCTGAACATGTTTCAGAGAGTGTTCTACACGCATCAACTGGGCAAAGTGCAGCACCTTCCTGTTGGCATGAGGGCAGCCCCCCCCATCCTGCCTTTGGCACTGAGATGGGACAGGACAGCTATTAAAGTGCTGGGGGTGTTCTTTGGAATCAAAACTTACATGCAGAAGAACTGGGAGGGACTGGTGGACAGGGTGTGGGGGCGGCTGCAGAGGTGGAGGGACTGCTGGCTCAGCTATCCTTCAAGGGTAGTATACTGGTAATTAATAACCTGGTAACCTCCATGTTGTGGCACAGGCAGGCTCCTGGGCATGGTGGAGACTGCTACTGGATTTCTTCTGGAGCGAGAGACAGCTGAGGCTGGCAGTTCTGTACCTCCCCACTGATAAAGGCAGGGCAGGGGCTGATCAGTATTGCCAGCAGGGTGGCAGCCTTCAGACTGCAAGTGGTTCAGAGACTCCTGTATGCTGGGGAGGAGGCTATTTGGAGGAGGCTAGCCTGTTTTCTCCTCAGCAGTCGGGAGGCCTGGGATTGGGAAGCACATGTTTTTAATTGAAAGTACTAGGTTGGGAAGGACTGGTCTCCCACCATTTTACCTACGTGTTATAATCGCCTGGCGGGCAAAACTGCATTACGGATCAGAGTAGATTTTAAGTATTTTAAAATGGTCAATAACCTGAAAGGTTTCCAGGAGAGGTGGTGTGTGGGATATTCCTGTGTGCTGTGAGTCAGAAAGGAGATCTGGCTGTGTTTATATAGTTGAATTATTTTTTAACTCATAGTTTGCTTTTTTATTGTTTTTTACGACCCTTTTATTTGTTTAAAATCTGTTTTTAAGGAAAACATGATGTTTCTTTTTTTAGGATTTTAATGCTGATGCGCTGGAGAGGTTTTGGCTGATCCCCAGAGCCAGCAAGAATTTTAATTTTGTTTTGTTTGTACCTTATTATTTATTTTTTTAATCAAAATTGATTTTAATTTGATTTTTTTAATTTGAAATGATTAATAAAGGATCTTAAGTCTCTCTCTCTAGAAAGACTTATTAAATTATTCACTACTCTTACTGCCAAGCTGTAACCTTTGTTTTTTTTGTTGTTTTTTTTTTGGGGGCACTGTTGTTAATTTAAGAAAAACCCTTACCATAGGTTTAAATTGAATGTGAGGGCTACATACATTAAACCCATTGTATTGTAATTCTAATAGTGAGTTTTTATTCAATTAAATCCCTCTTTGAAAGCAAAGCATTAAGATGCATTAGCATCACAGTTACTCTGTGAATTGTTACCATGTGGTACTGGTAACCCTTCTCATATTAACGCAGATTGGAAATAAAATATTGTAGAAATGACACATTTAAATACAAATACCAATCCAATCCAGTTCACTGTGTGCTTTTAAATCACTGACAGTTTTTCCATGGCAATCACATGAAGTTTAATAATGCTTCAGTCAGGTGTTCCTCTCCTGTTGATTTATACATTGTGAAACCACTTTACAGTGCATGAATGTGAAAAGCAAAACACAGAAAGCTTTTATTGTCAATTAGTAAAATTGACTTGAAGCACAGAAACAGGCTCTTCATTTCAGATGTCCTTCAGTTGTCTGTGCAAATTACTGTAACATTTTAAAATATAAAGTGCACCCTACAGTATGTATAACACGCATGACTGAGCTGCCTTGAGTTCCATCCTTTCTATAACGTGCCAGTCTACTACCATATCAAAAAATACCATAGCATACTACATAGACTAATATAACCTGAGTATACAGCATACATATAACCATTCTTCTAAAATGTGTAAAGGTGTGTGGAATGTAATTTACGCTTGGCCAAGAATGGCAAAAAATGATAATTTTATAACAATTCTTAAGGTAGATAGGGTATAGAGCATGTGATTAATAGATGTTTCTGTATGATTACCCTACTGGCCTCCAAGAAAATGAAATGCTGTCATGTTGGCCCTCTAAAAATCGTTCATGATACCTGTATTATTATTTCAAATGGATGTCTTTATGGAGTTATAGAGATCCCTTTGGTATAGACTTTAGGATTCCCTTTGCAAAACCACACTAATATATATATATATTTGGGGTGTTCCTAATACAAATTCGTAGTCGGATATGCACGAATAATGGTCTTCTTCCTAATATTAGTCATGGCCGAATAGTGTCTTTCATTTTTACGAATATTAGGCAGTATTCCTTGCACACAAAGTGTTTGAAATCAATGAGAATTGGTCTCTCATTTCAACCATGCCTCCCTCTGCGGTCTGTGACAATGGCAGCCAATCGGTGTGGGGACGAAGGGTGGAGAGTCAGTGCTTCAGTTCATTCGATTCGAGAGGGCTGTATAAGGAAAAGTGAAGTGGAATTGTGCTTACAATTGTTTCACCGTGTCAAGAAAGGGTTTGTGTTGTCATAATTTTAATAAAATATTTTTTTTGGAGGGGGTAGGAATTTGGAAGTTTTTTTAAAATGTTGTGAAAATATAATTTAATGTTTTTGTAAACAGCTTAGCAAGACGCCATTGTCTTTATGTATTGTGCACGGTTGCAGCACTAGGCTTCAGTTAGGAGCTACACTGCAGACTGTGTGAAAGAGGAACATCGCTGTCTCACTGAGGGTTGGGATTTTAGAAAACATTTTAGCTTTAGCACAATCCAGCTATTTAGATTTGTTTGTTAAAACCTGATACAGATTCATTAAAAAGTTGAAACAAATAAATATACATACATTTATTTAATATTATTGTCCCCCTTCCCCACTCCACACACACACTGAGTACTACAAAAGGCTCCAAGGAGGTGCCATGTCTTTTACAGGTAAAGAAGGGAAGCATACTATTAAAATATGGAAAATGTCTATCTCTGGTGGGTCATCCAGTGCCAGCAGCTCCACATCCACACTCTTATCCTGTTCCTCGCCAAAAGCTGCTAAAGTGGGACATGCTGCTGTAAAGGCAGAGATAAAAAAAACTTTACTTTCTTCTAAAGTACACCTCCGCCCTGTATCAAAAACACCAAGTATCCCTGTCGCAGTTGGAAGTAAGCAGCAGCAAACAGTCACACTCACTGGTATCAAACAGCAGCAGCCCCTTCCTGATAAGCAGCATTGCTCCAGCAATAATGATGATGAGCTAGAAGTAGTGAGTGCCACTCTTGTTTCCATAAGTCCTCCTCATGCTGCTAGTGGCGCTGGTAGTTCAACAAGCACACCACTGTGCAACACTGGCTTCAAGCCCCAGTCTTGCCATGAACTGGAGGCAAGTGATTCAGACACAGAAGAAGATGTAATAACTGACGTTTGTGAGATCACAGATTACCCATCTCTTCCTGTCCTGGCAAGCACAACCAGTCTAACCACCTCCACTCTGTTAACAGTTAATGATTTGGACCTGTTCAGCACCACTGCCAGCAGGGCTTACACTGAACATCAGGGGGCAAGAATAAAAAAGCAGACTCTCGGCAGTTGCAGCACATCTAAAACTCTGCCAGTACAAATTTCCCAAATTTAGCAGAGAGTACAGGGCAGGACACCTCAACATCTATATCCTCCCCACTTGCTCATGATCAGTTAGGTCCATTGCAACCAATATTGCCACCCCCACAGCCTCCAGCTGGGCAGGCAAAAAAATTCTGCACCATAAACAGTAAAGTGTGGTAGAACTTCACACTGAATAGCAGTGATGTGACAAAAGCGATTTGTAAATTATGCAACTCAGAAGTGAGTAGGGGGAGGGATTTCACCTGTTATGCAAGTTTTCTCTTAATTGTGTTTTGTGAATCTCTTGATGATTATCAGTGAATCAAACAGAGCATGTCATTCAAGTTACGGGAAGAAAAAAAACCCACAACAAAAGCAATCTTGTTTTCCAAGAGTTTAATTCAGAAACAATGGCTGGGTTTACATGCACATGAAAATTCACTCTAGAGTCATGACTGTGTGACGTTGTCATGCGAATAAATTGTGAAACAGCAAAAGGACATCCTTTTGGCAGCGTGACTTTAAGGGCAGGGTCAATCACTTTCTCATGATAAAAATAGCTGTAAAACCCATGTAAACCTGAGCAGGAATCGTGCTTGTGGGTCACGAGATTTCTGCAGTCAAGATCCAGTTCTTCTGACAATCTCACGTAATCTCCAGCAGAAAGGCCGTACAAAACACACACACACACACAAAATGTACATTATGGACTACTTTAACATTAGAACCACCACGATTATACTCTACAACCGCCGACGGCAGTCATTATGACGGTTACATTTTAAACATCATCAATATTTTCCCCTGGTGCATTTCTTGTACAAAACAAAGGAATTGATGGCTGCCAGGTCCAGTAGAGATAACAACAGGCTTATATATATATATATATATATATATATATATATATATATATATATATATATATATATATATATATATATATATATATATATATATAGTGAGGGAAAAGGGCGCTGGCCCTTTAAGGAAATCAGGCAGTGTAAAAACTACAGGTACCAGAATGCCCAGCACCGCAGTTCAAAAAAGGGGCCGGGCCAGGGAGTATATAAGGAAGTGCATAGAAGAGCCAGGGGAGACTTGCCGCTATTGAAGCCTGTAAGAGGATTACCGGTGTTGGAGAGAAGCAGTGTTAGAGCGAGTAGTTTGAGCAACACGTGGCCCGAGCGGGACCGATCATTGTGTGTTTATATGTAAAAGTTTGTGTAAGAACTGGCTGTTTATCGTGACGCAGTGGGTGGGTATAATCACTGCTAGGTATAATATGTAACGACAGTATACTCCCGGTCTGAAGATAGACAAGCAAGAAAGGAGACCATGTTGTGGTATAACCATTTATTATTGTTTACAACAGACACTTGGGAAAAGGAGACCTTTGGGTGTTATACTCTCTTATTGTTGTTTACAACCTGACACTTGAGAAGAAGGAATCTTTGTATCAAACGATACCGGACTGTACTGAGGTGGTTGTCAAAGCGCAGCAGGGCCATCCTTCACTGTTCCTGGAGAGGAAGCCATTTCCCCAACTTACCTGTGCTTTACTGTTCCTGGAGGGGGAGCCATTTCCCCAACTTCCACTGTTCCTGGAGGGGGAGCCAATTCCCCGACGTACCTGTACTCCACTGTTCCTGGAGGGGGAGCCATTTCCCCAACTTACCTGTGCTTCACTGTTCCTGGAGGGGGAGCCATTTCCCCAACTTCCACTGTTCCTGGAGGGGGAGCCAATTCCCCGACGTACCTGTACTCCACTGTTCCTGGAGGGGGAGCCATTTCCCCAACTTACCTGTGCCCTACTGTTCCTGAAGGGGGCGACATTTCCCCAACTTACCTGTGCCCTACTGTTCCTGGAGGGGGCGACAGTTCCCCAACCTACCTGTGCTAACCAGTCACAGGATCAAGAGAGGTGATCATTCCCAGCCGGCGGAAGAACACTGAGACGACGCTAGGAATTGTATGTTTAAAGCTCTAGAATAGAGAGGGATGACAAAGTGAGTTAGTTAATGACCGTACAGGCCTAGGGACTATTAACTGACGATTGTAAATAGTTTGTAAATAAAAATCCACTCACCGTGTATTTCCTGGTCCAGTCTCGTCTATATCGGGGGGAAAATTATAGGTTATATTCAAAATAAAAACATGTATTGCAAAAGGCGGTTCTAGTGTTAATGAAATGTAACTTTTAGATGTTCCACACACACACACATATAAATTCTAAGTAGTAAAACTTGTACTTAGTAGAAATTATATTTTATATAATTGTGTGTGTGTTGGAAAGGTAATCAGACAAACAAGTAGCTAATGTGCGGCGTAATTCAGAATTTGTTTCTCTTGTTAAATGTTTTTATCTTCATGGCAATGCATGAAGCTCTCCTCACGATATTCAGAGTCGTCCTTTTCCTACTTAGTAAGCAGACACGGACATTTAAATATCCCCTCCCATAAATGACTATGAATTGAGTAATCTGCATTGGTATGGCCGATTTTTTATTTATTTTTTTCCTAAATCAGAACTGCATAGCAACGCATTTCCTGAAAAGTACAACAAACACATTGTGAGGAAATCTGTCATGACTTGTGCATGTAAATGCCACCAATGTCAGCTCAAAACAACCTTAAAAGGACGTTATGTCATCAAAAATAAAAACCGAAAACAAAGAGCCCTACTTATAGTAGAGCTTTTAAAAAATACAGCACAGGCATGGACTGCACAGTATATATTATACACAGTATAAGTGAAGCATGTGTGTTGCATTGAAAACACATTGTACAGTGTAAAGAAGTGTAAAAAAGTGTTTTAAACAACTTCCCGCCCACTTCCGGTTTAACGAATACACATCTGAATTCATAAACAAATAACGAATAGCATTGGCACAAATACAGATACAGATAATGGCTCTATGTACCACATATATATATATATATATATATATATATATATATATATATATATATATATATATATATATATATATATATATATATTCAGTGAGGCTTTAATAGTGGAATTAAGCAGATTTTAACCAAAGTGTTTTAATAGCCAATTTAATTGTTTAATCTGTAAGCCATTTATCATTATCCAAATCATTTTCAAAAGTCAATGTGGAGTAATTTAGTACTCAGCTGTTGCAGGTCTTGCATTTATATTCGTTACTGTGTTCCACATAACCCTGTGATCTGTCATGCTCGTTGGTAATAAACACACCGATGATAAGAATCAGTTGTGGTGTCTACATTAATGAGCATCTCACAAGGTTGGGGGTTAAATCCCACTTATTTCAATCAAGAGAGACATCTGTGGCCTACAGAACTCTCAAGCTAAAAAATATAATTAAAAGAAAACTAATAACATCAAACTCACCCCATACTGGTGTGAAAGTAATGCCGAAGGTTACAGAATATGTTTATATCTTGTAAAATTAACCATGGGGTTAGCGATTGAAAAAAGTCAGCAACCCCTATCATTATGTATGATATTGTTTCTTTCTGTTGACCAATGCACTTGTGTTAGATTTAAGGTAGTGACTGTGTAAGCTTATGTTGACATTTTATTAGGTCTAGGTGTTTCCTGTAAAATCTTATTGTTATAACAAAAACACTATTTTGTTTACATTTCTGTTGAGCTTCAAATAAATTCATAGCAATAACCTAGGTTGGAGATATTCACAGTAATGTTGTACCGCATTTATTTTATCTTTGCTTCAATTTTGCATCTTGAATTAACGTTAGAATTTAATAAAGAGTTACAGAGGTTTTTTACTAGAAAATTGAACATGGTTGGCAGCTTTGATCAGTGCTAATGCTATTAGTATTAGATTTAGCACTGATCGCCTTCTACAGTCGTGCTGAAAATGTTTTTGTTCTTTGTTAGTTTTTATGTTCAGATGTAGTTTACTCTGGTAGACCATGGAATTGAGAAATAATCGCAATGACACAAAAAAGCAGTTTCAACATTAAAAGCATTTGTGTGGTAAAAAAGATATGTGAAGTTGAGCCTTGCTACCTGACCCAAGCCCCATGAGACCCGACAATGTGTCGGGTTTGGGTTGGGTCTGGTGTAGTTTGTGTATTATGGTTCGGACTCGGGTCGAGTCGGGTTAGTGTTATCAGTGAGTGGATTATGGTGTTTTTTCTTCCTCTGTGTGCAAGTGCTTCCAAAAACTTCCTAAAACTCACTATCTGCTTCACGATTAAAAAAAAACACTCACGATGCATGTAGCGGAGTGTCCCGCCCCTACATATAAGTGCGCTGTTTTATTATTATTTGTATTGTTGTTTGCGGCATGGATGTAAAGCCGCCGCCATTATTTTTGTATTTTTGATTTTAAAACCTTGTGAGGATGCATGACTTATCAGCTACTGATTATTTAACTAGCTGACAGTCATGCATCCTTATTAAACTCGTGAAGACTATGGTCGAGGGGTAATAGTATAATTAATAACTAGTTAACCCCTCGGCCAGAATATAAAAGCCTGCAGCTTTCTTTATCGGGGAAGGGTGCAAAGTGGAGAACGTGTGTGGAGAGGAGGTAGTAAACACAGCGAAAATAACAATTGCTAAACGTGCTGTTTAATAAACCACCACGATACTTGTTATTGTTTATTGTTTGTTTGTTTGGCCAATGTGCCTTTTTGTTTGGCGTTTTGTGTTTGTTTAAATCTTTTGTTTGTTTTATTATTTAATAAACATGCTGAGCGCCGTTGCGCTTCAGTTTTGCCCTGCCATTACTTGTGCTGAGTCTGTGTTTCTGGTTTGACGTCACCCCTGCAAAGTCATCCTGTTCACAATGCACCATAGGTTCTTTGAGAAATTACTTCACTTAGGGGTTGATGTACAAAGATGGGTCTGTCTCAACGCAAACATACTGCAATTTGCATTTTCGTTACAACAATTCGCAAAGTGCAGGTTCTGTCGTATGTACTAAGAAAAAATATGTTAATGAAGAGAGCCGCAATATACAAATTTAAATATTATTTACGTCATCTTAGCAAGATCTCTAGCGACACCTTTTCAGATAAAATAGCGGCAGTTGAGTTGTGGTTTGCTGCAGCAGAGTGTCTGAAGGATAACGTCTCTACATGCAGGGGTGCAAGAATCAAAATAACATTGTTTTTGTTAAATGTAAACGTCATCTGTACAATGCATTCTGTTCCGTCTTCATTTTACCTATTTTAATACTGTTATATATATAAAAAATGAAATGCAGTTTAATCCCATCAGATTCTATAGTGGGGCCCCAACCTTCAGCCCCAAAAAGCTTTTCATAATCATACAGTAGTCCCTCGCTAAACCGGATATGTTTGTCCAACATAAGTAGGTGTTGGGTTTAAAAGCAATACAATAAAATTGCACACACATACATTTATATTTCTCGCTGTATTTTAAATATAAATCATTTCACTGAAATAACACATGTGTTTTGGGTACACTACACATTACATTATGTAAAAATATAAATCTGTACTGCAGGCCTATACAGCATACAGCACAGTAGTAAAATCAAATGAGTACACTTTTTTTGTACTTTAGCCTACTGGTAACACAAAATAAATCATGCTGCTGCATTGTACACATTGGTGTACAATACAAATAAAAGATTGTTTTAAATTGAAACTAAATGATTTTAGGGTTTTTTATTTTAATTATTATTATTTTTAACTTGGTCTGCTTAGTAGCTTAGACAGAATGAGCTGGAGGGGTTAGTGGCACATGTGTGCAGTATATTGCTCCCAACACACTGGGAAAACCAGAAATGTCATAGAAATTTATTTTCAAGGCTTGCAAGTACAGTGAAAATTAGGTACTTGGGTGTTTGCCTCAAAATTACATTGAGCACAACTGGCAACACATGAGAAAAAGCGGACTGGGAAATGCCAGCAACAATTGCGACTGTTTAAAACGTGCTTTCAAAAGTTCTTAACAAACTGATGCAATTGTAAGTGTCACAATTGCCCACAGCTCTAGTACATCTCATTACAATATTATTGATCCCTCATTTGCACTATTTCCACTCTGTTTCTGCGAATTTCTGCAGGAACGCCCAGAATTACATATTCATTTAAGGCTAAAGCGCAAATAAGAAATGCGGCTGCAAAGCATTCATTAAAATGATGCTAACAGCATTGCATTTGTTTAGTGCGCAAGACTTTAATACATCTACCCTTTAATCATCTCACAAACCCGCTTATTCGCTTCATGCAGCCTGTCAAATGCTGTGTTGCCAGGCTTTACTGAGTGAACACAGGATATAATTAATTACCAACACAACTAACAACCAATAATCACCTTGTCTGATAAACTGACATTTTGTGCAGCCTGTCAACAAATGCTGCACGGACAGTCTTAACGGGATACAGTTTAGTTGCAAAACACCAAAGTCACCAAATTTTAACATAGTCAGTCTTACACAAATGCACCTACAAAAAAGAAAAACTGTGCAACACCTCAGTGGTTCTCAATCCTGGTCCTGGGGGACCCCTGCCCTGCTGGTTTTTGTTCCAACTGAGCTCTCAATTAATTAATTGAACCCTAATTGAACTAATCATTTGCCTAATCTTAAATTATTTTAAACAGATGGAAATTTCAAGTTAAGTATAAAATTGTATAAGGAACTTGAAATCTCCAATTTCTTATAAGCTATAAGTTATTACTTCAATCCTTTTTTAAATAGACACAAACTGTTCCAGTTAATGATACTAAACATATTTGCCCTGTAGTAAACTATATGCATTTGTTTAAATGTAAAGAATGACGAAACATACAGTATTAAAACACTGCTCTTTAATTAACTGTTATGTGCTGTCATAGGCAAACGTGAAACCTGGTTTATATCATGACCCGCTTTATATCACAAAGTATGCCTGCACGTCAATCATGATATGTGTACAAACAAACAAGCCATATTTTCCCGAAAAGGAATAAACAGCTAATAATGCTAACGACAGTATCTTTCCACTCCCATTCCAGCCGACAGTTGCAAAATCTGCACATCATTATTTTGTCAACGTCAGCTGCATACATCCCCTCATGCTCAAATTCTTTGCAGCGTTGTTTAATTGTTATGTGCAGTTTAGACATTTTAGAAACAAATGTCAGAGCTTCAGTTTCCCTTCAGACCGTGTCTATGGTAACAGCGGAGCATTGACAACTAAGATTGCAAGTATTCATTGAAGTAATTTTTGTATAAACCTCCCAATTTAAAAATGTCATTCTATGTTTGCTTTATAATGATTTTTCATTTTAATGTTTGTATTTTCGTTTTATATGTTACATTTTGCATGTTAATGGCATGGCTCATGTGCACCCGTGGTTAACTCGACACCTTGGATAAGGCAACACTAAATGGCATCCCCGGGGGTGTCGAGTTAACCAAGGTCGATTGTATATATTTTGTGGTGCATGTAGTTAGGCAGGGATAAGTATTTAGTTAGAAGGTAAAATTATAATAATTTGCATGTTAAATAATAAACACTAGGACAAATGTAATAAGAATAATGTAAGGTTTTAGGAATCAATAGTGTAAAATTGAGATTTGTATTTATTGTGTTAGGAATAATTGTGGCTTTTTAAAGTATTAAATATTAAGGGGTCCCCGAGTGGCTCATCCAGTTAAAGCACTGCCGCTGGGAGCGCAGGATGAGTCACACAGCCTGGACAGCGGCAGTTCACGCCTGGGCTGTGTAAAGAGGCCGAATTTTGCTGGGGACTCTGAAGGGGGCGTCACGTTGGCTCTGACGCTCCCTAGGTGGGGGATGGGAAACCAGTAGGGACACTTTCTCCTCATTGCGCAACAGCGGACCCCACTGGCCAGAAACTAAGCACATTCAGAGTGGATAAGAGGCACGGCTGATCTCTGTTCTCCAGGATCGGTAGCCTGCCCACCTCTGCTCTGGATTGCTCGGCGTAAAAGCGATTCTGGCTTTAGGCTTGTGAGATTGGGGGAAGATCAACACCCTCAGAACCTCTGTGCTGTGTGGGGATCCGCTGTGCTGACGAGAAAAAACATAATTGGACATTCCAAATTGGGGGGAAAAAATAAATAAAAATAATTGGTCACTCTAAATTAAAAAAAATTGGTAATAATTTTAGTTTTATATTGTCTTTTCTTTTAGATAGTTAATGCCCTTTTGGTCAAAACTGATTTCTGCTATTTTGGAAAATAAAAACATTTGATTATTGCCTGTTATGGTCCCTCCTCTCTCATTGTCCAGTGGTCTGGATGGGTAACTCAAAATCCAAAGAACCTATAAAGGGGAAAAAGAGAAACATTAGTTATTTATTAAATATTATCATTGTCCCAATATATATATTGTGGCAAGTGGGCTTTTTTTAGCATGTTAAATAAAGTTGCAGAAATCTTTCATGAGAGCCTTTTGACCGCTTAGGTTTTCGATTTTTGCTACCCACATCCTCACAATGATGAGAGGACAAGGTCTCTTTTGTACTTTTTAATGCCCTGTGTGACAGAGACTGTGGTAAATAATAGATTATCCCGAGATCAGAGGTAGACACAGTAGGGAAATACACACACAGCTTAGTCAGTGGAGCTGTTGAAAGTGGATGATTTCTGTGGGTGTCAATGCCGAAACATATTTTATTTATCTGTCCCTTAAACCAGATGCTGTTTTCAAAGATAGGAGGTAAGTTTCTGTAGTTGTAGTCTGTCTGTTCTCATTATTTAGTTCTCATTATCATACCATCATTTCCTAGCCAGCTTAGTCTTCAGGCCATTTGTAAATCATTACAAATCGTCACTATCACACTCTTTGTTTTACTGTTTCGAAAAGCCAAGCTTTGTTCTATATTGTAACAAAGTGTGTACTACAAGGAAGAGGACTTAGTGAACCTTAGTACACAATAGCAGCTTTATATTCCTGTATTTTGCAGTCTTTCCTCCATTGATATCATTTAGGTTTGCTATGGTTCTCATGGCAACTAAACCCATGGTGCCAATAGATACTATATGCTATATGCATTCACCTTTTTTACTGCAATATTGTGATGGGTTATCCCCCAACCTTGTGTTAAGCCTGCAAAATGCAGATGGAAGTTGATTGGCTGTTGCCCTAAGCTATGGCAATGTGACTGATTCTAAACTGCCCCCCAAAGAAATTGGTTGCTTACAGACTGAAATGTATATATTTGTGCTAGATTAATCAGATTTACTGTGTCAGCACTTCATGATTTAGGTCTGTCAGTGTAAAAAAAATACTGAAAAAGCACCATATCTGTACCAGTAATAATACCCCCTGATTTGTAATATTATGAACTAGTTTCTAATTATGCAATAGTGCCTGTCAATGAAGGCTCTATGGTCTCCAGCAGATGTTCTTTGTTCCCTTCATTAAGTACCCTTCACACTCGAGGGGACTATTGCTATTTTTCATTTTATTTTTCTATAAAAAAAATACTTTATATCCTGTATTTACCTTGAGAAAAATTTAAAAAAAAATGATGTGAGACATAGTTTGCTTGTGCTGCAAGTTTATGGCTCATAGTACTGAATCATTTCCTAATAGTACAGTGACTCATGTCCATCATATTAAGTATTTTTTGCTGTAATGACATTCAAAATCCAATTTCTATCACTGTTTACTGCTTGGAATCGCGTGTTGTAACAGTTTTATGCCACATATACCAAAGAAACATAACATATAAAACAGGCCCCAGTGAAGTAATATAATGCTTAAGGACCTGGATGGAAGTTTAAAGTCCTGGCCAAGATGGACTTGCACATCCCTAATATGTAAGTTAATACATGTTGTTTTTTTTACTTTCTGATATCTGATAATATGCTTTTAACTGAGTTCTGGAGTTCCTCTTCAGTTCTAGTTGCCTGTCATAGACATGTAACATTGGCTAGATCAGCCAAGGCACCTTCTATTGGTTTTAGCTGTGCAATGCGATCAATACAATAGAAAACTTGATCCCAAATAGCCGATACCTAGATGTTCAGGCTTCTAATTTTATAAAGAAACTGACTGATTTACCCTATGTTACATAAGTAATTACAATAACCGCGCACATGAATTGCAAACATCATAAAAATATAAGGAGACCAAAGTAAGGAAATGTACGTAAGAAAATAACATAAGATGTACGAATAAGATGAGGATATGCAGCCCTGAAGTGCTTGTCTGGTTCCTAATAGCAGCTTCATCTCAAAACATTCTTTACAGAATCCCAATGAAGTTACTCTTAAGTGATAAAATAAAAACATTTGTGAAGCTATAGCTTGTGTAGGTATTGTGTGCCACTTTAAATAATAATGCAAATAAAAGTAGCTACAAATTACATTTTGTTTTATTTATTTACTGTTCCCTTACCTTTTTAGGACGTTTGCAATTATTCGGATTGGTTCTTATTACTCAAATACTGTGGGTTTATTTTTTATTCTTTGTGCGAAGGAGCTTTGACCTGAGTTTAGAAATTGCTTTCAGATCTACAGTTACCAGCCATAACAATATTGTGAAACAAACTACAAAAGTGTCTACAAAATGTTAGTAACCTCAAACGCTACCTACTTTGGATGAAGTTCATTTTTGTAGTGCTGGAATACAGAGAAGGATCTTACTGAAATAGAGACTTTATAGGGGTTATAAAAGCTGAGATCTTATCACAGCCCTGATGAAGGACAGAACCAATGCACAACTCAATAAGATGTCCTATCTCCTTGACATTGTGGATCTTTTTTTTCTGTCCTGTTGAGTGATCTGCACAAAATATTTGGATGGCTCTCAAAATATTTTGCAGTTACATTTTATTTCAAAAAAACATGAGATTTAAAAAAAAGTAGATTTATGTAAATTTCATGAATATGAGAAAATCCAATAAGCTAACTTAAATATTTCAACCATTGTGTTGCAGTTTATGTTCCTAGAATTTACAGATTATAAATCTAATGGCAACCCAAAAATAGGCTTTAAATTAATAACATTTCAGTGGCAGTTGTGTTTACTAGGTACCATTTGCAATTCAGTTTAGCCTTTAATTGTGTTTAATATGCACAATCTCACAGTTTGAAGTGTGTAATTAAAATTCACTTCTCACTCCTGATAATATTAAGTTGCTAATTTATTGGGTCCATCTGTCAGCAAAAGCCAATGGTTTCCACTACTCTGTGTTGGTAGGGGGCGTGACCAGCTGTCATTGTGTCCTGAAGTGGCTATAGTTCTGGATGATGAATGGGGTTATTACAGTCTAATGTAAGACAGTCTATATATCAAGATATAATAACATATGAAAAAAAGATTATTAGGTTGGTTCTGAGAAGATGCAGTGTATTTCTGTGGTGTTGCCCTTGTGACTGGGAATAAGCAGCACTCAAAATGGAAGATTTACATAAATAATATTTTCATCTACTTTGACTCCTAATGTTGTATAGGTTTCAGGCTTGTCTAAATATGTAAACTATGTATACTGCTTGTGTTAAAATAAATTACAGAACCTAAATTGACATTTTAAAGACTTGTTTGTCATCAGTTTCTGGAAGGTATAGGCACTTTTTGTTAGTATTCCCAGCAATCAATTGCTTGATTATATTTTTCTATTTTGCACTTATATTGCTGCTATTATTGACAGCTAATGTATGTGAATTCAACATGGTGCTGTCCAAGGTTGCTTCTGATATTTGTGGTATGAAGCTGAAAAATTAACTAAAGGATACAAATCTACTCTATAATAATCAAAAGGTTTGTGTTGAATGTTGTGCCAAGTTGAGAATATAGTTTCTTGGGGTGCTGCTATCCTAGGATGATGATGAAAATTACCTCTCCCAATTCTTGCTGCAAAAGTTTACACCATGCAAGTCAGTATACATTTATTTACTGGCAATAACTGCTGCCCATGATTTTTTTTTTTTAATCAATTGTTGCCAAGTGAAAAGTGCTAGGTGGCCCAGTTCTCATGATTCAGGGAGACAGTGTGGTCCAGTGGTTAAAGAAAAGGGCTTGAAACCAGGAGGTCCCCGGTTGAAATCCCACCTCAGCCACTGACTCATTGTGTGACCCTGAGCAAGTCACTTAACCTCCTTGTGCTCCGTCTTTCGGGTGAGACGTAGTTGTAAGTGACTCTGCAGCTGATGCATAGTTCACACACCCTAGTCTCTGTAAGTCGCCTTGGATAAAGGCGTCTGCTAAATAAACAAATAATAATAATGATTTTCACGCAACTTTAGAACACACATTCCTCACACTATAGAAAGTGCGCATCCAACCTACTGTACAGTATAATCTGAAATGAATGGGTGTCAGGGACTGCATCCCTCAACAGAGTTTTTGTGCTTGTAATAAAATGCATACCACTACACAAATAAACTGGATGAGACATGCTAACCAGCCTAAAGATAATTTAGGGATACAGATCTCCAATAGGTTGGTGGGCATGTGTCAGAGGGAGCCTGGTTTTAAAAAGGATCTTCTGAAAACACAGTGTAATTCTTTAGCCAGGCTGAGTAGGTTTTGGAAAGTGAGTGGCTACAAGGACCTTTTAACCGAGACAGAGAAGAAGAGACTCTGGGGAAATAAGGAAATTACACAAAAAATAAAATTAATAAAGAATTAGGAATTTAGTATTAAATCCTGCACCAGTATAATCAATGTGTGTCAGGTTAGAAGGTTTCTGGTGTGGGACAAACCATTCGAGTTTTACCATTGCTTGTAGTTTGGTGGTGGTGCCTGGTACTTTACAATCCCTTCAAATGTAGTATTTTTGTTTCTGTATTAATAAACCTTTTATTTCATAAAGAAAATATTCTTGTATTAGGCACTACATTAAAGGTATATATATGATATACAGTAATAAAATCGGTATCTAAAAGGAGACTGGTGTACACCTTTTCCTTTATATTAATGGGATCAGGAAATTGCCCCATGCAGACCACATACCCTGGGGCTAGACTTAACAACCCCTCATCCCATTCCACAGCCCCACGGCTAAATGAAGGAAAAAGGACAAGTGCATATGGTTTTGCCCCTGCCAAACATAGGCAAAGGGTTCTTTATTTCACACAAAAGATCAAACAGAAAAGATTAGTTCTTGGAGTGCAACATGTTCTTTACTAACTAACAAGCGTTCTATACTACAGGGGCCACAGGCCTAAAAAGATGAAAAAGGTGGTTTGATGAGCACACAGATGGAGGGACAGGACTCTCCCTACACGACAGGCTCCTGGGAGAAAAAGTGCTAAAAAACAAAGAAATTATTATCAAACCAACATATTTAAGTGAAAAGTACCAATGCAAATTGTAATGTTACAGACTACAAAGCCTGTAGTCTGTAATAGTTTCAACCCACACGCTTATAATTTAGAGTTGTTAGTTTACAGTATAAACTTGTAGTATTACCATGAAATTGTCCTAAACCAATTCACCCTTTGGTATATTAGTGATAAAAACAGCACAAGTAGTATAAAACAAAGTACTAAACAATGTCTAAAACAGTATACAATAGAACAAAACCGTGGCCAACACGTTCCTATAAAAAGAGAAAAGAAATACCCGTAACCACTCAAAACAAAAGTCAAATACATTCAGTCAGTGTACTTAAAACCCCCAATTAAAATACTTTTAATAAATGGTTAAAAGCACAAAAGAAACCGTAAACTGTACAAAATCACATTAAAACAAGAACCACCACATTACCTCAGGTGATACAGACTGAAAATTATCCTTTCTTTCTCTCGCTGTTCACCCTACTGAATACACAAAGGGGGAAAGGGATTAACACCAAAAAACAACAACAACGAAAAAAAGCTTTACCTTGCCAATAGTAGCTGGAACCTAGTTGTATTAACGACCCCCCAGTGTAAGTCCTAGCAGTCTTGTGTTTGTAATTTCAACTGACTGGCTTTTATATCGGTAATTATATTAGTCTGTGAGAATGTTCAGCGCTTGAGCTATTAAACTAATTAATATCAGCTGGCAGTAGCGTCTCAGCAACGATGTTCGGCGGTTCACCTAGTTACTATTTAGTATCCCACCCGCTACAGAACTTTCCATCGACAACCCAATTCACTTACCCAAACAGGTTGATACAGGTAATACGACTACATGCAAAATAAAACTAAACAAAATAAACACACATAAATACAAATAATAAATGAACCATGGTTTATTAGAACACAAGGGAAATGGGATGCCGTTTTAGTAAGCATACCTAAATAAAATAAAATGTTAACTGTCTACAAGATTGTTTTGCATGTGACACTAGCTTTATTTAATTAAACTTAATTAAACAGTGTGGATTAGCTTCTCTTTCTGTTCACAACCTACACAGCTTAAACTTTCCTCAAGATCTTGTGAAAAAATGCTATGTGTTCAATCTAAATATCATTTATGCTTACGAATCTGAATGTGTAGGATGGTGTGGAAGGGTGGTTAATTCACTGACACAGGAGACAGAAAACTGTAGTGCTAAACACCACTTGGGTGCACGATTTATTGTTGTCCACTAGGTGGCACTGTTACCCTACAATTACCAGCAATGGTATAAGTTTACACAGATCACCTTGGGTAAACTCGCAGGTGCAATGAACAGAAAGCACAAAGAAAAATAGAAAATAAAACACTATTAACAAAACTACAAAATAAAGGTGCTGCACTCTGCAGCGTTTCTCCGACCGTTGCTACCCGCACGGCCTGAGACTTCAACCTCACTTTACGTTCCCTCAACTGTGTAGGTTAAAATTATACTTTTACCACTGAATGGTGACGCTAGGTCAGATGCAGGAAGAAAACAAACGCAGTACTGCAGGTCAAAAGGCGCAGTGTGTGCCGTTTATTTAAATAATAACAAAAATAAAAAGGGTTTAACAAAAAAAACACACTTGCTCCCAGAGCAAAATAAAGGTTTTAACAAACAAAAATTGAACACAAAACACACAGGTCAGGCTGGGCAGATGCTGTCACTTATCCTGTATAATTTTTAACTTTTTTTTCTCCTTTCTCCTCTCGCTCACCCGTACTTTCCTCTGTACACCCACACAGAGTGCAGAGAGCCCGATTCTCCCGATTACCAACAATTAAACAATTAATTAATTAACTCGGGAGATGGTCACCTTCTGCACAAGGTTTTTAATGTGGATGGGGCTTCCCATCCATGCTGTAAAACAATACAAAATATATGGCTAATAATAACAACAACAATACTAATAATAATAATAATATTACAACAATAACAACAACAACAAATACAACATAATAAATTGCACGGGGTGGAGGGGTACCCCGTTTTAAAATAAACAAATACAAAAAACCCACATTTTATGGCAGGGCTTTGCCCCGCCCCCTTTTCATGTACAGGGCTTCTGGCCCTGTTACAGGCCCTATTCACACTTGTGATTTAAGGCGGCCCATATGTGAACGCTCCAAAAAAGAAAAGGCAGCCCAGAGCCGGCCTAGATTTAGGCCACCGTTTCGATGTGGCCCAGGGCCTGCAATCTGGGACCAGGGCAAAGTTGACCGCAAAGCAGACTCAGGGCCGTCATTTCATATCACATTACCAATTTGGTGATATTTCCCCCAGTGCATTCCTGGTACAAAATGAAGGAATTGATGGCTGCCAGGTCCAGTACATTGTAAAACTGGCCACCGTTGAGAACTGGCTTTCACTGAGTACTGACGTGCCATCTGGTCTAAAATATCCACTCCATACTTTGTGTCATTGTTGAAATCCATTGTTTTTTTCTTATCAACAGTCCTGATGGCAACTGACGTATGAAATAGCTGAGAATTACATTCTTTCTTGTCTTGCACTTGTTAGCGTAGCACAGTTAGAGTAGCACAGTCATTGTGTTTCAAAATTGTACTGCTGTGGTTTTGCGGAGTGGTGGAAGCTCTCTTCTTGCGCTTTGTTCACTGTCCAACCAGGCTGTTTTCTTTTCTTAAACTATTTTGCCAATTGCAGTGAAGTAAAAAATTGTCAGTGTACAGGATTGCAATAAACGCTTGTAATTCCTCTGCTACAGTAGAACACTGAATGTGGTATATCGATTTTGTGCAGCCCGTCTTCCCACAGTGTCAACACCGGGATTTATAATTTCCAAAATTGTGCCACCCCTCCCAGTCTCCTGAATGCCTGTTCATGCTGGCGACGCAGCTGGAGTCGCTGCCGTGGTACTGCTGTGGGTGAAGTGGTTGGCATGGCTGGCACGCCTGCAGCTGCTGCAGGAGACGATACAGGCAGAGGGAAGCTCAGTGGAGGTAGAGATAACAGGCTTGTTTATAAAGAAATAGAATATTGTAGGTTATATTCCAAATAAAAACATGTATTGCAAAAGTCAAAATGACTGCTAGTGTGTGATTATAACTTCCTTATTTTCGTGATTCTGACTTTCAAACGCCGTCAGAGCATTTAATACATGTATTTTGGAAAAGTCATTAATAGACAACCGCATAACTTTCAGACACGCAGAGTAATTTAAATTTGAAAACCTCAAACCATCAACATGACTGCCGTGGCGGTTCTAGTGTTAAAACTACTACTATTAAAGGGGATGAAATGTGTTAAATATCCTATCTTTTGACTGTGTGCAATAAATGAAGCCCACTAATCAGCTTTGCTGAGTTTTGTTTAGAAGCTGCCCTGATTGCAGAAACAGGAATTTCCTTCTGAAGTAGTTATTTAGTATGGCAAATAGTAATCGACATAGGCAAACCCTTTAAGTTTCTTTGAATAGTTGTATTTAGAAATTCCCCCTTTATCATGCTGTAAGCTGACGGGCATCACTTAAAATGGAAAGGAATCTGTTAAACGTGTTAATTGCATGATGAAATTTCCTGCCTATTCCATTTTTCGGTATCAATCAATGATCATGAGAAAGCGCCTTCTGACAATCTAAATTAACTACGCATTTTATGAAGGCTAATTTATTTTCTAATCTTAGTTGGAGTTTATTTTTTTGAGTCAACAGTACAGGCTGAGACATGGATCAATGTGTAATAAGATTAAATAGTATTCTTTTTCTGATCAAATTAAAATGTTGTCACTTCTTTACTTACAAAATGAATACTGTTTAATCTTCCTTAATATAAGCATGAGCATTACCTTATGTGAAATGCGCAGAGAAGTTTTCAGATTGTCAGGAGATGCTTTCTCATTATCATTGATTGGTACTGAAAAATGTATAATTGATTGGTACTGAAACTGCATAGACAAGGCAGAAAATGTCATCATACAATTAACATGTTTTTAACAGGCTATTTTCTGTTTTAACTGATACCTGTCGGCTTGAAACATGTTATAAAGGAAATTTGGAAATAAAACTATTTGGAGAAACTTAAAGGGATCGACCCCACCTACAGCCCCCCAGTAATTCGAGCCCTGAAAGTTGCCTCTTTTGCTGAAGGAAAAACATATGTTTTTATCAATCTGTTTTTCTTCTATTAAACGAATAGACGTGATAAAGTAAAATACCTTATATAGCTATCACACGTATGCAACAGGTAGCATTACTCTTAAATATGAGTGCTCCAGTGTCTCTATTTTTTTCCCCTAATCTTTATAGGATAAAATATACTTCTGTAACACAGAAATAAAAATAACGGGGCACTGTGGCAAAGTGCCCGACCCTGTGCGTATTTATTATTATTATTATTTATTATTTAGCTGACGCCCTTATCCAGGGCGACTTACAATTGTTACAAGATATCACATTATTTTTACATATAATTACCCATTTATACAGTTAGGTTTTTACTGGAGCAATCTAGGTAAAGTACCTTGCTCAAGGGTACAGCTGCAGTGTCCCCACCGGGGATTGAACCCACGATCCTCCGGTCAAGAGTCCAGAGCCCTAACCACTACTCCACACTACTGCTATGTGTTATGTGTGGAGTGTGGAGTGTTGGTGTATAGATATTGCTGCATGGATATAAATGGTCTGTAGCACGAGTGATTTAAAATATATAGTTGTATTTAGGCACGGGGATTGCACAAACACTTCACATGCATTTAAAGTATGTAATAGCATGTGAGCACGGGATTGCACAAATTAGTTCACGTGCTGGGATTCAAGTGAATAATTAATTAATAATTGAAACCTGGCACAACAGTATAAATAGATGCACGTTTCACTCACTTGGGGTTGTGTGTTCGTGAGTGGAGAACTGGTGTGGAGAGGAGATTAAAATAATAAGTAATTAAAACAATAACAAATTCTACTTGTGCGAGAGGGCTTGCACGATACTTGTTTAGTGTTCGTCCATCGTTTGTTTGTTAGTGTCTGTTTCATTTCGCCTGTTCGTTTTTGTCTATTTTATTTTGGCCTCCAGAGCTGTGTGCTGTTTTTGTTTAAACCTTTTATTTTGTTCATTTATTAAACTGCGCAACAACGCAATTCACATTTCACCTCGCAGTACTGTGTGTTTCTTCCGGGTCTGACGTCACCACTACAGCCTGATTATCACATATGGTGTCAGAACCGGGACGACAGTGCCTCCAATCGTCAGACCAGGGATAAACATTGTTGTTTTGGGGAAAAAAATATATATAGTGGTGCCTTGCCTGCGGGGAGTTCGGGCACACGGTGGATATCTGCCCCTTCCAAGAGGAGGAGGAGGAACCGGACCAGGAGGTGAAGGACAGGGAGGAGAAGGGCCGTCTGAAGGCCAGGAATCCAGAGCGATATAACCAGGTATCACCAGTGTGCCCCCTCTGCGATCAAAAACACTGTTTTGCCAACTGTCTCTTCCGCCATTATGAGGAGGAGGAGGACTGCCTAGAGCAGGCGCCGAAGGATGGGGAGCACGAGCATCCAGGACCCAGATGGGGGGAGCACAAGCATCCAGCGCCCAGACGGAGGGAGCACGAGCATCCAGCATCCAGACGGGGGGAGCGTGAGCGTCCAGCACCCACACGGGGGGAGCCGTGCACCCAAAGCCCAAGAGGGCGCTGCACAGTGAGAGGGAGAGCAGCAGGAGCTACCTCTGACTCCACCACCAGTTGGAGAGCAGCAGGAGCTGCCTCTGCTTCTACCACCAGAGGGAGAGCAGCAGGAGCTACCTCTACCTCCACCGCCTCCACCTCCATAGGGAGAGCAGCAGCAGCTGCCTCTGTCTCCACCGCCAGAGGGAGAGCAGTAGGAGCTACCTCTTCCTCCACCGCCTCCACCGCAGAGGGAGATCAGCAGCAGCTACCTCTGTCTCCACCACCAGGAGGAGAGCAGCAGGAGCTACCTCTACCTCCACCGCCAGAGGGAGAGCAGCAGCAGCTGCCTCTGTCTCCACCGTCAGAGGGAGAGCAGCTGGAGCTGCCTCTGCCTCCACTGCAGAGGGAGAGCAGCAGCAGCTAACTCTGCCTCCACCACCAGGAGGAGATCAGCAGGAGCTGCCTCTGCTTCCACCGCCAGAGGGAGAGCAGCAGGAGCTACCTCTACCTCCACCGCCAGAGGGAGAGCAGCAGCAGCAGCAGCTGCCTCTGTCTCCACCGCCAGAGGGAGAGCAGCAGGAGCTACCTCTACCTCTACCTCCACCGCAGAGGGAGAGCAGCAGCAGCTACCTCTGCCTTCACCACCAGGAGGAGAGCAGCAGGAGTTGCCTCTGTCTCCACTGTCAGAGGGAGAGCAGCCGGAGCTGCCTCTGCCTCCACCGCCAGAGGGAGAGCAGCTGGAGCTGCCTCTGCCTCCACCGCCAGAGGGATAGCAGCAGGAGCTGCCTCTCCTTCTGTCACCAAATGGAGACTCCTTGCAGCTCCCACCTCCACCACCAAAGGGAGACTCCTTGCAGCTCCCACCTCCACCACAAGAGAAAGGACCAGGACATGATGCTGGCATTCCTTAGCAGCCACTGCATAGGTTGCTGAGGGGAGCATGGAGGAAAACAGCCCGGCCGCAACGGCCACGAAGAGGGCCAGCACCGCCGCAGCCACTGCCAGAGTGGCCAACCCCAGCACCATGACTGGTCCTGATTCAATCCACAGGGGGAGAAATGGAGCTCTTGCTGCTGCCTCCTGGGCCAGGGCTCCCCTCCAATTGGGCAGCCAACCATATGTGTGAAAATGTGAGTGTTTCAGTGAAATACCAGACTTAATTGGAGGGGAATGAAAAGAGATGTGGAATGTTGTCAAGTTAGATTGGATAATTCATTGCACATCTAACCTGGTCACATGTATAAACAGCGCAAGCTGACTGATCGAGCCAGTTCAGGGAGGGAGAGGACAGTACAGTACTTGGTGTCCTTAGCTAGTGCTGTAACACGTAAGTGTTAACCATCCCACATTATTCAGTATTATTTTAAGTATTTTCTCAAATAGAACAAGGTTTACATTTAATAAACTTTATTGTGAGCGGTGACGTCACGGCAGAAGCAGGAAGGACAAACACTGACACCAGGCAAGTACTGCAGTTTTCAAATAAAGGCGCTTGTGCCGTTTTATTTTCAAATAACAAAAATAAATAAAAGGTTTTAACAAAAGAAACTTGCTCACAGAGCGAAAATAAAACAGGTAAACAAAACAAAATCATCGAACACAAAAATACGAACAAAGGTCAGGCTGGGCAGATTGCCTTCACTGTTCCTATGTTCTTTCACGTTGCTCTCGCTCTCACAACAACACACCACCACCTCGAGCTAGAGAGCTGCAGCCTTTTATATTGTGGCGAGGGGTTTAACTAACTTGCAATTAATTATTCTATTACCCCTCGGCCACAATCTGCACGAGTTTATTAATTACTACGTGGATGGGGCTTCCCATCCACGTAACTAAACAAAACATAAACAAACAAGCGGCAGCGCCGTCACTAAACAAATTATCTGGCTCGCCGTCATCTAAAATAATACAATAAAAATAAATAAACAATACAAAATAAACACAGGGCGGAGGAGGAGACCCGATCTAAAATAAATAAACAAAACAATGTACAGGGCACCTCGCCCTGTTACATATCCCCTTGTGCAGCACACATGGCTAACGGCCACCTCCCCCTCAGTCTCAAAGTCCCGGAAGAGGGAAGCAAGTTGTTTCTGGGGGTGGCCATGGTGGAATCTCTGGCACCCCCAACTCTTTGTGGCGGCAGCTCCCTCTTCGGGGCTCCTGCCACACCCTATCCTGCCCGAAAGTGCGGCTGGGGAGCTGGTCTCCTGACCTCCCCCTTTGAAAGCCATCCACCCTCCCTCAAGTCCCCTATTGTCCTTCCTCTCCCATCCTTGAGGAGGGTTAGTCCATAGTCCGGCGCCTTCCCGGCGGGACCGAGACCAGCGACAGGGGACCCAGGCGTAGTGGATGGGGCATCAGGAGCGCAGGCAGGCGAGCAGTCGGCTGCAGCCCCAGGCAGAGGTGCGAGCCCAGGCAACTGTGGAGCGGCGTCTGGGCAACCAGGGGAGCGGAGCAGGAGACCAGGCGACCTCCTGTGCCTGGTGGTGCTGCGACCTGGGAGTCAGGCCCAGCGACCAGAGGTCCAGACATGCAGCCTGGGTGTCTGGGAGCCCAGGTTGAGGAACCAACCTCCAGGCGCCGGGCTATGGCACAGGGGTGGTGGTCGGGGCTGTGGTGGAGGTGGTCTCCTCACCTCCCCCTTTCTTCATGTCCGGCAGCTCCCCTTCATGGAGCTCCGGCCACAGTGTAGCGACCCCAAGCAAAGCGAAGCCTGCAGTGACCCCAGGCAGCGGTGGCAGCGGACCCTCGGGAGGCGGCGGCGGCAGCAGCGGACCCTCGGGAGGCGGCGGCGGCAGCAGCGGACCCTCGGGAGGCGGCGGCGGCAGCAGCGGACCCTCGGGAGGCGGCGGCGGCAGCAGCGGACCCTCGGGAGGCGGCGGCGGCAGCAGCGGACCCTCGGGAGGCGAACTTCGGGAGGAGCCCCTGGCCATAGAGGCGGCAGCGGGAGCTCCACTTCTCCCTCGTACCCTGTATCCTGTATGGAGCAAAAGGCAGCCCCAGGCGATGCGGAGCAACAGGCAGCCCAGGCGTCGCGGGCAGCAGGCAGCCCCAGGCGTCGCGGAGCAGCAGGCAGCCCCAGGCGTCGCGGGCAGCAGGCAGCCCCAGGCGTCGCGGAGCAGCAGGCAGCCCCAGGCGATCGCGGAGCCACAGGCAGCCCCAGGCGATCGCGGAGCCACAGGCAGCCCCAGGCGATCCAGGCGTGGCATCCCTGAGTGGAGCGGGCGTAGCATCCCTGGGCGGTGTGAGGCTGGCATCCTTGGGCGGTGCGAGGCTGGCATCCTTGGGCGGTGCGAGGCTGGCATCCTTGGGCGGTGCGAGGCTGGCATCCTTGGGCGGTGCGAGGCTGGCATCCTTGGGCGGTGCGAGGCTGGCATCCTTGGCGGTGGTGGAGGCAGAGGCAGCTCCTGCTCCTCTCCCCAGGTGGTGGAGGTGGTGGTGGCAGAGGCAGCTCCTCCCCTTCTGGCGGCCAAGGCGGCAGGGGCTCCTCCCCTTCTGGCGGCCAAGGCGGCAGGGGCTCCTCCCCTTCTGGCGGCCAAGGCGGCAGGGGCTCCTCCCCTTCTGGCGGCCAAGGCGGCAGGGGCTCCTCCCCTTCAGGCGGCCAAGGCGGCAGGGGCTCCTCCCCTTCAGGCTGCAGCCGTGAAACCAGCAGGCATGCTCCCTCTGCTGGTGGTGGTGGGAGGCGACACGTCGTCCTCCCATGGAGGTGGAGGTGACACCAGCAGGAACTCACCCTCTGCTGGCGGAGGTGGGAGCGACACACAGTCCTCCCAGGGTGGTGGAGGTGGAACCAGCAGGAACTCTCCCTCTGCTGGCGGAGGTGGGAGCGACACACAGTCCTCCCAGGGCAGTGGAGGTGGAACCAGCAGGAACTCTCCCTCTGCTGGCGGAGGTGGGAGCGACACACAGTCCTCCCAGGGCAGTGGAGGTGGAACCAGCAGGAACTCTCCCTCTGCTGGCGGAGGTGGGAGCGACACCCAGTCCTCCCAGGGCAGTGGAGGTGGAACCAGCAGGAACTCTCCCTCTGCTGGCGGAGGTGGGAGCGACACACAGTCCTCCCAGGGCGGTGGAGGTGGAACCAGCAGGAACTCTCCCTCTGCTGGCAGGTACCTGGGCTGTGGACGCACCGACTCCCCCCTCTTGGGCTGTGGGCGCACCGACTCCCCCTCTTGGGCTGTGGGCGCACCGACTCCCCCCTCTTGGGCTGTGGGCGCACCGACTCCCCCCTCTTGGGCTGTGGGCGTTCGGGCTCCTCCCTTTTAGGCGCAGGACGTTCGGGCTCCTCCCTTTTAGGCGCAGGACGTTCGGGCTCCTCCCTTTCAGGCGCAGGGCGTTCGGGCTCCTCCCTTTCAGGCGCAGGATGTTCGGGCTCCTCCCACTCCAGGTCCGTGTCTTGGAAGACCTCCAGGCAGTGGTGCTCCTCATGCCCGTACCTCATGCAGTTGGTGCACCACTCCTCTTCCTCTCGTTCCACTTTTCCTCTCTGCCTCCTCCTCCTCACCTTTTCTCCCTTGGCCTGTGGAGGTGATGGGGTCGGGACCAGCAGGCACTCTCCCTCTGCTGGTGGGAATGGGCGCAGCAGGCACCCCTCTGACAGGAGAGGACAGTTGAGTGGGGAATGCCCCTGCTCACCGCAGATGGGGCACCAGCAGTCCTCCATGACCGCCCGGATGATAGCATCCCAGCTGCTCTCCCGCTTTGTGGCCGCAACTGGTAGCTCCCGCTTCTGGGGTCTCCCCGGGGTACCTGGTCCTGGCTTGCTTTGGCAGCCCACTCCTCTCCCTGGTATTGGGTGGGGCAGATGGCCACAGTGTGCCCAAACTCCCCACAACCAGGGCACCACTCATCCATCAGGTAGATAGGGCCACCATCCCCTGGTGGCAACAGTTGCTGTTGCTGCCGCTTTTGCTGCTTTCTGCAGCTCTTCCTTCCTCCCATCCTTCTTCCTCACCCTCCTCCTCACTCTCCTTTCTCCACAAGTGATAAAAAAAACGAAAAAAAAACAGGTAAACAAAACAAAATCATGAACACAAAATATACGACGACACAGGTCAGGCTGGGCAGATTGCCTTCACTGTTCCTATGTTCTTTCACGTTGCTCTCGCTCTCGAACAACCACACCAACCACCTCGAGCTAGAGAGCTGCAGCCTTTTATATTGTGGCCGAGGGGTTTAACTAACTTGCAATTAATTATTCTATTACCCTCGGCCACAATCTGCACGAGTTTATTAATTACTACGTGGATGGGGCTTCCCATCCACGTAACTAAACAAAACATAAACAAACAAGCGGCAGCGCCGTCACTAAACAAATTATACGGCTCGCCGTCATCTAAAATAATACAATAAAAATAAATAAACAATATAAAATAAACACAGGGGGAGGAGGAGACCCGATCTAAAATAAATAAACAAAACAATGTACAGGGCACCTCGCCCTGTTACAACGGCATACAAAATAAGACAATATTTACAGAGACAGGCTGCAGTCTTTACTTCATTATCCCATTATCCCTGCTCCAACAATAAGCCTGTTTTATACCTGACTTGTTTACATCTTTCATAACCGCTTTAACACTTAAGCTAGGAAAACAATTCTGCTTCCACTTATTTTTTTCCACTTAACTACACACCATACTCCACACTGTTAAGGGAAAAAAAGTTTTTATTAAGAAAAAAAATTATATATTACAAATAGAAAACTGAAAGATCATAATTGGATAAGTCTCCACCTCCCTGAGTTAATACTTGGTGGAAGTACCTTTGGCAGCAATTACAGCTGTGAGTCTGTTGGGATAGATCTCTACCAACTTTTCACACCTAGATTTGGAAATATTTGACCATTCTTCTTTACAAAACTGTTCAAGCTCTGTCAAGTTCCTTGGGGAGAGTTGATGGATAGCAATCTTCAAGTCATGCCACAAATTTTCGATTAGATTTAGGTCAGGGCTCTGACTAGGCCACTCAAGGACATTTACCTTTTTGTTCCTTGGCCACTCCAGTGTAGCCTTGGCTGTGTGCTTTGGGTCGTTGTCCTGCTGAAAGGTAAACTTCCAGTTTCAGCTTTCTTGCAGAGGGCAGCAGGTTTTCCTCAATGACTTCTCTGTACTTTGCTCCATTCATTTTCCCTTCTATCCTGACAAGTGCCCCAGTCCCTGCCGATGAGAAACATCCCCATAACATGATGCTGCCACCACCATGCTTCACAGTAGGGATGGTGTTCTTTGGGTGATGCGCTATGTTGGGTTTGCGCCAAACATAACGCTTTGCATTTAGGCCAAAAAATTCCATTTTAGTTTTGTCAGACCACAATTTTTTTTGCCACATGGCTACAGAATCTCCTGAGTGTTTTTTTGCATACTTCAAACGGGATTCAAGGTGGGCTTTCTTCAGTAATAGCTTCCTACTTGCCACCCTACCATACAGGCCAGATTTGTGGAGTGCTTGGGATATTGTTGTCACATGCACACTCTCACCAGTCTTGGCCATAAAAGCGTAGCTCTTGCAAAGTTGCCATTGGCCTCTTGGTAGCCTCTCTGATCAGTCTCCTTCTTGCTCGGTCATCCAGTTTGGAGGGACGGCCTGATCTAGGCAGGGTCTTGGTGATGCCATACACCTTCCACTTCTTAATAATCGTCTTGACCGTGCTCCAAGGGATATTCAAGGCCTTTGATATTTTTTTTATACACATCCCCTGATCTGTGCCTTTCAACAACTTTGTACCGGAGTTATTTTGAAAGAACGCCTTGGTGCTCATGGTTGAGTCTTTGCTTTGAAATGCACTACCCAGCAGAGGGAACCTACAGGAACTGCTGAATTTATCTTGAAATCATGTGAGTCACTACAATTTAACACAGGTGTAGGCCACTTAACTTGGTGTGTGATTTTGAAGGCGATTGGTTACACCTGAGCTAATTTAGGACTGCTATTACAAGGGGGGTGGACACTTCTCCAACCAAGCTATTTCAGTTTTTATTTTTAATTAATTTTCGACAAATTTCTAGAATATTTTTTTCACTTAGAAGTTGTGGGGTAGGATGTGTAGATAAATAAAAAAAAATGTAATGCATTTTAATTCCAGGCTATAAGGCAACAAAAGGTGAACATTTTGAAAGGGGGTGTAGACTTTCTAAAGGCACTTTTGTGAAATTTCAAAATGATGCATACACATTTTTTTAAACTTAATATTTTATTCAAAATTTGAATGCTCAAACTGAAGACTTCTAAGGGTAAGATAAGTTACAGTAAATGTCAGCAAAAACTAAAGAGAAAAAACTGACATATGTTGATTGCATAAGTATTCAGACCCGTCAACTCAATATTTGGTGGAAGTACCTTTGGCAGCAATTACAGTCGCAAGTCTTTTTGGGTAAGTCTCCACCAACTTTGCACACCGGCTTAGTGCAATTTGTGCCCATTCTTCTTGGCAGAGTTACTCAAGCTCTCTCAAAGTTGCTTGGGAATCGCTTATGGACAGCAGTTTTCAAGTCTTTCCACAGATTCTCAATAGGATTCAAGTCAGGACTTTGACTGGGCCACTCAAGGACATTCTTATTCTTAAGCCAGTCCAGTGTAGCTTTGGCCTTGTGCTTTGGATCATTGTCCTGCTGAAAGGTGAATTTTCACCCCAGTTTAGCAGACTGAAACAGGTTTTCCTGTAGTATTTACCTGTACTTTTGCTCCATCCATTGTTCCTGTAGGGATGGTGTTGACTGGGAGATGTGCTGTGCTGGGTCTGCGCCAAATGTAACGCTTGGCATTTAGACCAAAAACGTTCCAATTTGGTCTCATCTGACCACAGCACCTTTGGCCACATTTTTGCAGGATCACTCAGGTGCTTTGTTGCAAACTCCATGCGGCCTTTGAGATGGCTTATGTTTAATAATGGCTTCCTTCTTGCCACCCTGCCATACAGGCTACTTTTGTGAAGTGTTCTGGTTATTGTTGACTGATGCACATTTTCTCCCATCTCAGCCATTGAACTCTGTAGCTCTTTCAAAGTTGTCTTTGGCCTCACAGTGGCATCCCTCACCAGTTTCCTCCTTGCCCGGCTGCTCAGTTTGGAGGGACGGCCTAATCTAGACAGTGTCTGGGTGGAACAATGCACCTTCTATTTCTTGATGATTGAGTAGACTGTGCTCACAGGGATATTCAGAGACTTTGATATTTTTCGTATCATTCTCCTGATCTGTGCTTTTCAATGACTTTATCCCTGACTTGCTTTGAAAGCTCCTTGGTCTTCATGGTTGAGTCATTGCTTGAAATTCACTACCTGACCAAGGAACCTGACAGAGTCAGGTGTTTTTATTCTGAAATCATGAGAACCACTAATACTGCACACAGACAGAGGCCATTCAATTGTGTGGCTCGTTAAGGTCATTTTGTGCACCTGAATTAATTTAGGTTTGCCACAGCAAAGGGTTTGAATGCTTATGCAATCGTGACTTTTCCATTTTTATTTCATATTAATTATCTATCTACTTCTTTCTTGTTGTTTTTGCTTTGAATGTGTGGAGTAGGTTGTGTATATAACACATATTAATTCATATTTCAAAGTGTCATGACTGCAAGCTTTGAAGCAACAAAATGTGAAAACTGTGAGAGGGTCTGAATACTTTTGCAAGGCACTGTGTATATATATATATATATATATATATATATATATATATATATATATATATATATATATATATATAATAATTATAATTACTCTAGCACTAATTTATTACTCGAGTACTCAAAAAAAAAAAAAAAATCTTTTCATGAATGTAAGTTCAACATATTGCAGTGACCCGGTCAGTTCAGGTGGGCAAAACTTTTGCTTTGTCTCGTTTTGTTTATCTTGTTTCGTCTGGTCCTGTGCATTCATGTTATCTGTATTGTTCCAAGGAGGGACCATACTACTAGTTTCGTGTGTGTGTGTGTGTGTGTGTGTGTGTGTGTGTGTGTGTGTGTGTGTGAGAGCCTCTGTTGGGTGCGGACCATGTCATCTACAGCCCTTGCTCTAACCCGAAACACTTTGATCAGAAAACTGCAAAGCAGCAGAATGCTGCAGCTCAACAAGAGCTGTCATGTTACTTTTGTTTTTAATAAAAAGCTACTTTTGTTTTTACAGTTTTGTATGTACATGTACCTGTTTACACGGTTTCTTTTGAAATGTTTATCTTATTACATTTTTTCATGTAGTGCATACATACATACATAATTACCTTTCCAGTTAAGTGGAAGAAAGCATCAACTATAGAATTATGGGTAATCAGGAAATGCAAATTTCAGCATTACAAGAGCCAATCAAATTGTGTGAAAGTCACTAAAAGGCTTCTATATTAACAGCATTTTAAAAGTCAGAGTACCGCAACGGCATACATGTTTCACCCTGTTTGGGGCTCATTAGTGTAGATAACTGTAATCTGACTAGTGAAAAGCTCGGGAGAATAAGTAAATACAAGTAGCTTTTTAGATAAGTGGAAGAAAGCAGTAACTAGAATTATGGGTAATTTTATTTAATATAAAAAATGCAAAACAGTTAGCTTAAATGTTACACAAGGTTATTTATAAATGGTACACGTTTATGTGCCTGCAGCTACGGGCAAACACTACTAAAAAAAATTCAACACATAGGCAGCCTTCACATACCATCGTATATCTCCTTCTCAGTAACTTTTCACAGACTTGCCTTTGTCTTGTTATAGAAAACTCTTGTTATTAACCATATTCTGACAATTTAAATAAAATACATTACACAGACAAAAAATCAACATTTTAAATTGCAACATGAGGTTACTTTTGTAATTTGTTTATTTTCTTCTGTTATGTAATAAACAGATAAATATGCACTTAACAGCACTTGTTTTGTAACAATCACAATGCTGGAGTGATGTTAATAAAAAGTATTTTGCAATGGAAATATAAATGAACTACCCTGAAATAATACAAATACCCAAGGCAATAGGATTGCGTGACAGATCCAAGAAAAAATGCTGGGTAAATCAGGTTAATTTACAACACATATAAAAGAATAAGAAGGAAATCAAATGAAATACCAACACAATAATTCAGATAGCAAATGGTATTGTATTTATGTAATATAGTACAAACAGTATAAGCAGAGTTTAAAGCCTTGAGTAAGCAGAGATTAACACAATCGGTATTGCACAGATTAAAGCATTCAATAATGCAGAGATTAACAATCAGTATTGGATAGCTCAAAGTATTCACTGCTGCTGCAGTGATTAACTCAATCAGTATTGTACAGATCAAAACATTCAATAATGCATACATTTAAACCCCACAAAACCCAGCAAGCAACTATAATACACACAAAGTTGGTCATCAATGGGTCAACAGACCTCATTAAAGAAATGTCCTTTGAAAAAAACAAAAGTAAAAATAATCCAGAGTCCAGAGCCGTTCTATTAAGTCAGTTTCGAAACACACACACACACACATAATGGATATAACGCTCCAACAGCATGTCCCCCAATTCCCTATGTACCAGTGTTGCGCAAAGTTTTTAAATGCCGCCCCCCTTTTTTACCATACATTTTGTCGCCCCCCCTATTAAAATGTTAGACCATAACTTTATATTTTAACAGGTTTTTTTTTTCCTGATTTCGTGTAAATTGTGTATTTTTTCATAGCAGAACAATTTCCAATTGTTCTGCTATTTCTTGACATGTGCGTCCTTTTTATTGTCTTTACAACCACAGACACTGGCACCAAAAAGAACATTATATTTTTCGACTTTAATAATTAAATTCTCATTGATGTAGATTTTTTTTATTATTATTTCTGTGGTAATCTCTGCGTGAGCGAGATACTGACAGTCTGAGTGACCTCTGCTACCTTTGTGACCTTATTTCTGATTGGTCCATTGGTCCAAAATATAAATAAAACAAATGTATATTTGCTCGCTTCATTCACACCACTCGCTTCGCTTGTGATTCATGCAATTTATTTCAGTAAATACAGTACCGGTGTTGTTCAAACTGTAACTTCCGTTTCTGTCTCTCCCTTTTGATACAGTATCTGAACTGAAGAAAAGCTGTGCTGGCACTTTATAACCCACATCTTATTCAGCATTCGTTTTATAACAAAATAAATATTAGGCCTATTACATGGTTATCTTTCCTAATGTATTTACTTTTTTGCTGTGAGAGCAGGTGCGGCTTCCTCCGGGAGACGAGACGCTTCAGCTTCACTTCAGCCCCGCTCCGGGCAGGCGAACCCATTCCCTCTTCCCCTCTCCCCTTCTTATATTTGTTTTGCTTGTCTGTCGCTTCGAACTGAACTCCCAACCGCCGTTTAGCCGGGCTATTTATAGTTTAAAAACTGCTAATTAAAATGATCCACGAGTGAGAATGTTACCCACTCCGCCCCCCATTTCTTACGGTCTTCAGTTATAATTAGAGGTCTACTTAAATCGCGGTAAATTTAGGTATTTTTCAGGGGTAGGTTGCGGAATAAAATGAGGACTTCACGGACCTGTTAAAACATTAAATAAACCTAAGTAGACAGTATTTCAGAACACTATAAAGCCTAAAAATAGTGGGAATTGCTTCCTTACTAAAACAGAGTGCTGTTATTTGTTAAAGGCAAGCATGCAGCATCCCCCTGCAGTTGACTTGCCCATACATTGAGATTGCACGCTCTGCATCCACTGAATTGGCTGGAAGCTAGGCAAAGCTTTGCCAACTTAAACAGATGTGGAAATTGATTAGAAACAACACCAAAACACATTTACCCAAGGGCACCTGGCATACTTTAATAAAGGCAATATATGCAGCACATTCATTGTCATGTTATTTGTCCCAGCCAATAATTTATTTTATTAGTACCAAGTCAAAACAAAGAAAACATGGCTATTGGGGTCTAAAATTCCAACTGCGAAAAAGTAAGCAGCAGGTTGAAGCGAGATGGCTGTGCTAGATCATTGTAGTGCTGATTTAATACGTTTTTTTTTTTTTATCTGGGCTGACTTTCCAGTTTGGTTTCTGAAAGCTGGTTATTTTACGTTCTGTTCAGCAGCCTGTGTAATTCTGAAGCTAAATAGCAATCAATCGTATTTTCTCCAAAGACACATTAAGATATGCAATACAATTACCTCCATCTGCATGTACAGTTTCTTTGGGAAATATCTTGACACGATCAATCCCCGAAATATACTTAGCTTTTTTTGCTTTGTCGTCCATTTCTATATTTTACCTCCAATGCTGAAAACTAGATTTAAGCAACCTAAATCAAAACAATGCAGCACTGGCTTTGTTTCATCCCCTACTGCACAGTACAGCCTCTAGGTCACAGAAAAGCAGTACTGATAGGCTGATTAAAACTTTGTTGTCATTTGAATAGTAAAGAAGAATGTTATTTGTTGACGTTTTTTGTTTGTTTTTTGCTTAAGTGCAATTCACACAGGATGGCGAAGGAATAAAAAAGGGCTATCTTCAGAAGGAAGATACATAGTTTGCATCTCTTGCATTGTGCAGTAGTTCATTTAAACAAGGTTTCTTTTTTTATTCACTCTGTACTTGTCCATATGCATTGGCCTCTAAAAGAGGTGAATTTCGCGGTGACCCCTCAATTTCACAATTTCCGCAAAATCGCGATTTAGGTGTGTCCCCCGAGACCCGCGTTATAGCGAGGGAAAACTGTGTGTGTGTGTGTGTGTGTATATAGATAGATAGATAGATAGATAGATAGATAGATAGATAGATAGATAGATATTCACCCGAACAGTAATAACAAAAAGATAAACAATGAGACTTATACGGGGTGCTCATGTAACCCTAATAATAATAATAATAATCCCAAACCAAGTCAGTGACAGCCCAGCCAATCCATCGAAAAAAACTACACAACCCATTGAGGATCTCACCCAGTGTTTCCTCGGACCTGCCACGCTTGAAGTTTCCAAGCAGAGAGGAAAAAGAGAGGGGAAGATTTGTAAACAACTGGTCTCGTCACTGACGCCACTCTCAGGATAAAAAGTAATTGTAATCCGTAGTTTGTTCTTTTTGTTTGTATTAAGTTAACCGGATACTTTAAGGATGGCGAATAGTTGATTTAAAGTAGATATTTTTCTAACAAACCAAAAGTGTAATGTTAAATGAATGTTCCTTGCAGCCATGTAAACTTCCCCCTTAAAAATCACCATCTCCCTATTTGTCTTATTTAAAGACAACATGAGGCACTTACTGCAATAATCATACTGATTAAGATCAATAAGCCCCTTGCAAAGGTAATTAATAAAACACCTGAATAGAATCAGAATTGAAATGCTGAGAGTTAAGGAAAAGTTCATGATGTTTTAAAAAGAGAAACCAGTGCAGAGACAACCCACTAAAACAAACAGAACAGAATATTGCCACAGAATATTGCCACTAAACCAATATAGCTTTACCTTAAGAATCTGAAAAGCCCACTTTACAACAAGAACAAAATTGTTAAATCTAGCAATTAAATAGATAATTAATTGTACCTGTCCAGGTATCCTGACACTCAATTACAAGCAGCAGGCAGCCAGTTACTTATGCTGCATTGATGTAGCTGGTGCTACAATCATTAGTCACTCGGTGATACAAGGGAAAAACTGTCCGTGTTAAAGGGCAAGTCTCATTTAGGCTTTATAATATTAATTTAAATATACAACATATCCAATTCCAGTAACAAAGAAAATATCTGAAATGTATGCTTACCTTTGCTTGTTAGCGAAAAGGTTGTGCCAATGAGCTCTCATGTTGCTTGCAAAATGACATAGCAATAGAGTAGAAACCCATAAGGTGCCATAAAAAAAAAAAAAAACATCTATAGTTTCTGAAACTTGTGTGGACATAGTTCATTTTGTCTAGTTTAACATCTGTCTCTTGAATTTGGTGATCAGCCCAGGTTTTGGGTACAGATTGTATTATGCACATAGTTAGAGAAGAACTCTTGACCGCACTACAACCTAATGTTCCAGTAGGATTCTGGAAAGAAGCAAGTAGCCCGTATACAGACCCCTTATAAAAAGTCATAAATCCAATCCATAAAATATTGTGTATGTACTCCTTCAAACTAGCAGATAACTGGATGCATTTTATAATAAGAATACAACATTAATTTGATGCATTTAATTAAGGTGTTTATGCATGACTAGTACAGGTCAAAGTGTTGAGTGGTCGCTTTAGTTGAAAAGGATGTTAATCAAAGATCAGCCATGCTTACTTTGTTGCTATGGCAGCACAAAACTGTGCACCCTGTTGAAAGGTTTACAAATAAGCCAGGGGCAGCAAGAAAGAGACAAAGTGATTAAGGAAATAGCAAGGTAAGATAGAGGCCGGGATAATTCATGTAATCTTATTAAGTTGTGTTGAAAATGGCCCTTTATTTAAGGGACATTCAGTAGAAAAATCAATATGATTTAAGAGTAAAGGTAAAATGCATGCAGGAAAACATGTGTAATTACAGAAAATTGAGAAAATGGGGTCCAGCATTCCCTTATCATCTCACAGCATTTGTCTGATTTCACGAAGTCTAACTTACGCAGAATCATTACTTACAGACTAACCATCATGATTACAGAAAATGCAGTATTATAAAATGTTAAATGTCTGTCGTAGAACATTGGTATTTGGATATGATTGAATATTGCCACAACACTACTCCGTATGTGGAGGCAACACCATTCTAGGGCTATGAATCATCCATAACCATTAAACCATATCCATAACCACTCAACTGTTCTAAATGTAGAAACACTAAAAGAAGCATAATAAATATAATAACAAATGCTTTGACTAGAAGTCGTTTTCAATCTCTTCAATGTTGAAATAAGTTTTATATTTATATCGCTGGATGATGTTGACTCCATCTCTGATTAATAAAGTATGAACAATCTCTTTCCATTAAGAGGAATGCATGTGTACTAATTGTCTAGACCTTGTCACCTACTGTACAGGACCTGATTAGAAATTAGGATGCAGCTGTGTCATTTAGGGGTTGTCCAAAATGATCATCAAATACATCAAGCATACACAGCATGCACGTTTTCAAGACACCCCCACACACACACACAAAGCATACTTAAATAAAGATAGTTTACACAAAAAATCTATCAAGCCCTAGATTTTCAAAATAAAATGTAATTATTCATCATAGTGAAAGTGAAAAAATTGACACTCACTGATTTCCATTGTCCTATATTGTGCACAAACACACAGGCATTCAGGTAATGCTGATCTCTGCAGCTGATGCATAGTTCACACACTCTAGTCTCTGTAAGTCGCCTTGGATAAAGGCATCTGCTAAATAAAAACAAAAAAAAGGCGTCTGCTAAATAAAAAAATAAAAAAATACTGTCTATCTGGTGCAGAATTTGTGCACCTGTTCAAAATGTGATCTTCTTTTTCTCTCTATTGACAACACTTTATTTCGTTCTTCTATTGATCATTGTCTGCGAGACTACTTGGTTTAAGTAATTTTAAAGTAAATTCTATTGCTTTCATGGAGGGCTAGACCCCCTGTGACAGGATGGCTTCAGTGATGACGTCAGACCAGAAACACAAACTCAGGAAGTAGCTGGTGAAACTGAGCGCTACGGCGCTCAGCTATTTTATTAAATAATAAAATAAACAAAAGATTTAAACAAACAACAAACAAAAAGGCACAAGGGCCAAACAAATAAACAAATAAGTCTTGTATTGGTGAAAACTAGCACGCTTAGTAGTTGTTTCTATTTGGCTTTCTCTCTCCTTGCTCACTCTCCCATACTCTCCTCTGTACACTCCCCCATAGGGTAGAGAGCTGCAGGTTTATATACGGTGACCATCTCCCGATTAGCAACAATTAATCAATGAATTAACTCGGGAGATGGTCACCGTTTGCACGAGTTTAATAAGGATGCGTGACTGTCAGCTAGCTAAATAAATCACTAGCTGATCAGTCACGTATCCTCACGAGGTTTTTAAAAACACAAAAACAATAACAAATACGCAGCGCTTTTATCTGCGCCGCAAACAATAATACAAATAATAATAAAACAGTGCACAAATATATATAGGGAAGGGACACTCCCCCACACCCCCCCTTTTTGGACAGTGAAGGTATGCCTTCTGGTAAAGAGTCCACAAAAGACTAGATTGAAGTAAACAGAAAAAATAATGATATTTTACTCTAAAATGTAACATTATGACAAGAAACTGCAATTTTAAATTACAAACAACTGCCGGTAACAGCCCCTTGTTAATAGGAGCAGTACAATGTTTCACAGATATGCAAATATGCATTTGAGTGCTTGAAAAGTTTGTGTTTTATCTTCACCAACAACGTTTAATTGATGGACTCCCCAGTGACTAAGTGGTCTATTAAGGGGAAGCTTCATTTGTTGCACCAGTTCCAATTGGGAAAGGTTAATGCACAGTACTTTGAATATCAAAGCCTGATAACAGAGATCAAAGAACGATCAAAGACTAACCTGACAGTAGAATACTTAATTAATCTGTTTAACATAAATGATGAGATCACATAGTGATTAAGTTCATTCTACATGTAACTTGTATAAAAGGTGCTTCACTGCTGCAGATGCCCCACATTATGGCTCATTAAGAATGAGATTATAGTAGATCCACAAACTGTTCAGACAGAGATTAACAAAGTTTTTTGCCAAACACAAAATGTATCCAGTTCGATATAAACCTGGAATAGTCAGTGTCTTTAGCATCATTTTGAGGTTGTGACTGAAAATCATAATCCTGTCTCCAGGTTATTTACATACATACTCCCCCCTCCCCTCCAACAATACTAATTCTTAAATATCCATGTCCCAAAGGCAACCTTGTGTAAATGTGGTACACATTGCAGGAGCATGAAGTATGAAATGTAAATAATAATCAACGATTATTGTATGTTTAAAAATCAATTTTATTACCACTTTATTAACAATAGCAGTGTTATCACTGGTCCTCCTTTTCTTTGGTTGAAGATTTTGGGGTTTTTGCTTGTATTTTATACTTCAGTTCAAATCATGCAGATATTTCAAAGACAACACAATACATGAAAGTCCCTCTTGCTTCTTTGTACTTAATCACTCCAATGGCCTAAATGTCATAAGACCACGTGATCTAAAGCAAAGGTACCAGGATGCAGCAGTTTAACTATAATGCTTTATTTGATCTGTATCTATTGTACAGATTCTAAATGATGTTTTGTGAAGAAACTGAACCAAAAGATTCTCAGCACAGTAAAAAGGAGGCCAGAAGTAATGTTAATTAGATGTATAGAAATGGTTAGCATTGATTATCACTCCTTTAATAAAACATTTAGATAATGACTGAGGATCAAAGCCAGGTCTCTAGGCTCATATACCAATATTTAAACTCGTCCTGTGCAGTACTTGTTTAGATCACTTCACCACAGCTAAATCTTATTCCCGTGGCTGTGATTTCTTCTTGGGATGTGAGTTAAGAATGTATACTAATGGTGTGCAAGATCTTCCCTGTATGCTTTGATTGTTACTGCTTTAACTAAAATGTGATCATTTTGAACATACCTATTTATATGTAACTTCCTCCTTACTTGCCATACCTTGTCTGAGTTAGTGTTGGGGATCAACATGTATTGCTGAAAAATGGTATTATAGAATCTGAAATCACTGTTAGTAATCAATCATCTCTGCAATTGAAGAGATAATTCTTCTCTATTCCCTTCTAACCAATATTTCAGTAAGGAAAAGTGGTACTATGTTTCTTCTAATTTTCACGAAAATGTTAAGCATGGTTATTGACAGGAAGATGTGAAGGACTTTAATTTATGTTGTTATCGAGATTGCAGTTTGAAATGTAAAGATCTTGAGATGTTTTGTTTTCCCTGTCCTCAATGGGCCACCATAGCATATAATGTCAACATACTTTGGATGACATTTTTCTTTTATATCTTTTACATCAATTGTAAAGCTTGTGATTTTATACTGTGATATTATAAAATGGCTTGGATAAATTAAGTGCTGTAATTGGTTGAAAAAGATCACATTACAGTAATCATACATCATAGACCAACTCATTTAACTAATCTATTAATATCACTATGCCTTAATAGTAATACACATTTTTAGTGACAGGTTGAAACAAAATAAAAATAACCTGGACTTTAAAACTGTGATGAGTGTTTAATTGAATACAGTATTAAGGCATGTTCATGCCACAGTTAGAAATGCTGAAGGAAATTAATACAGCATATCAAGCTTTGAAAAGGTAGGGCACTACACTCCACTGAGAACAGTGTTGTGTATTAAGGAGAAATAACAACTCTATGGTGTACCATATTACCACTGTGTTTTTGTGTAAACAGGGAAACAGCGAAGCTGTGCTAATTAGGGACCGACTACAAAGTTTGTAGTAAGTATCTTTGTGAAAAGATCAACAAGCTTTTGCTTGTTTTGTTTATTTGATTGTCACGGTAAATAAAAACACATTTGCTGCATAAGACCACTGCACAGCAAGAAACTAATCACCAGAAAAGAGAACAGACGGTTGCCCAACAAGAGACAAACCAGTTACTGGTCGCCCAAACTGCACAGGGGCAAGTGGAATGACAAGATCTGGCGAACCGGCAGACACTAGCTGAAACTGCCCAAACCACTGTGAGGTCTATGAGACCCAGCCATCTCCTCCAAAAGATGATCCCTGGTGATGACATGGAGGGGTACCTATTGGCGTTCCTGATAAGAGATGCCCAAAAAGATTATTATGAACTGGACCAGAATGCTGCAGAGGATTACGACAGGCTGAAGGTGGAGATACTGGCCAGAGCAGGAGTGACGACTGCCGTAAGAGCACAGAGGTTCCACGCCTGGTGGTTCCAAGGGGAGCAAGGACCCAGGTCACAGATGTTTGACCTTGTTCACTTGGCCCGGCGATGGTTGCAACCGGAGGCCAATTCTGCCACAAGGGTAACTGAAATCCTTGTAATGGATAGCTTTTTGTGAGCAATGCCATCTACACTCTGAAAATGTGTCAGACAGGGAGATCCTGATACCTTGGATGACTTTGTGGCGCTTCTGGAGTGTGAGATCACTGCAGAGGAGTTGTCTTATCAACTCGTCACTGACTCTTCCAGCTCGAAAAAACAGAGCTACAAAAACTCTGGTAAGACTGACATGGGGTTTATAGGGGGCGCTGAAGGGACTGGGGATGAAAGGGTTTACAATGGGGAATGACTCTGGGGATGGTTGTAAAATGTTCAGGTGTTACAGGTGCAATGAGTATGGTCACATCTCAGTTCAGTGTCCCAATGAACCTGAGCCGATGCAATGCAGTGTGGGGAGTAATGACTATACTTGCGGGGTGGTAAACATTGTGAATGCTGCTGCAGGAAGTCATCATTTTTTGGTTAACGTAAAAGTAAATAGAAAGGATGGTCGAGCTCTCGTCAATTCAGACAGTGCAGTGATGCTGGTTTCACCGATTTTTGTGGAATACCAAAAATTGGAAAATAATCTTAAAACAGGTATCACTTGCGTGCATGGTGATGTAAATTTCTACCCTTCTGTGTGGAAGTGTGTGTTGCGGTTTGGGGACCCACGGGGTCAAGATTATCAAAGATTTTTTACGACTTGGTCAAAATACAAGGGGAATTGGCTTACCCCATGGAAAAAGTTAACCTGAGTGAAATTGACTCAAAAGAGAGTTTGACGCAAATATTTACATTTACAGAGCCTGAGTTGTTTGTGACTGAACCTAAGAAAGGGAAGTCATGTCGAGAACATAGAATTGACAAACACAGTCAACCACTTACCATAAGTGAGGGAGGGGACCAGGAATTGTTGGACTAGTAGGTGGTCCCAAATTCACAGTTTGTCAGGGAACAGGCCAATGACCCCACTTTAATAAATCTTAGACAAAAGGTGGTTGAGATTAATGGGGTGCCCAAAGAGGGGAGGAACCAGGTAAATGGAGATTATTATATTGTAAAGAATGATATTTGTATCAGGTAACTTGTTTGGGAAGGATAGAAGTTCAGCAGTTGTTGGTACCACAAACTCATAGGCTCCCAGTAATGCAGCTATGTATATAAAGAGGTAGAGCGTTTTTGCACTTCCTGCCCAGATTGCCAATTGACAAGTCCCTGCACACAGTTCAAGCTTCATTAGTCTCTCCCCATTAGACTCTCCTCATTGTTGACGTCACCTTTGAACGTATTGCTATGGACGGGGACGTGAATATATTTTAGTGGTGGCGGATTATACCTCCCGATTTATACTGAAGCCATCCCTTGCAAAAGAATTGGTACAAATATTTACTAGAGTTGTGATTCCGTAAGAGATCTTAACTGATCAGAGAACCCCATTTGTGTCTGATACGTAAATTGTTACGAATTAAGCCTATTGTAATGTTGGTGTATCACCCCCAGACCGACTGATTGGTTGAAATGTTCAACCGCACTTTCAAACACGTTACGCAAAGTAATTGACAAAGACGGAAAAAATTGGGACACGCTTTTGCCGTATCTAATGTTTGCAGTCTGTGAGGTACCCCAGTCGTCCACAGGGTTCTCCCCATTTCAGCTGCTGTACTGCAGACAGCCATGGGGTATTTTAGACATTGCAAAAGAGATTTTGGAAGATTAGACCAGGCCTGAGAAAAACATAATAGAGCATGTGTTAGAAATGTAGTCGGTAAAATCCTGTTTATATGAAATGACTGATGACACCACTCGAATAACAGTTTCAAGAAGCTTTAATACAATGTGCGCAAGAGAAGAGCAGCAGCGGTTACAGGAACACACTCTCTCTTAATGATTGACAAGGTAGCACGATATTTATACTTGATTAGCATAGCAACAAATAGGCAAATTAACACGTCATGATTATAGAACTTTCTAGAACTTTCTCAATGATGACTCCCTTATAAGGGGTTGTTTTTAACTAAACAGCTTTACCTCAAACTAGACATAACAGCGCCCTAACTATCTTTTGAGAAATGCATCTCAAGCAGTTCTCACCAAAATGTGCTGAATGTTCTGTGCTCAGAACACAAAAAGATAACACACAGTACTCAGAACACCACACAATCCTTTTTAACCCTTTAGATATCACATCACATATTTCCTGCCACTTCAGAAAAGAGGGACAGAATTAAAAAGGTCACTCCCATTGTTAGAGGGTACCAGGAAAAGGCACAAGCCACCCAGAAGACTATTTATAACTGGCAAGCTCAGGTCATAAACATTTTTCCAAGGGATAGAATAATGTTATTAGTCCCCACCCCAAGAGATTAAACTCTTTGCATGGCGGCAAGGCCCATACAAGGTGCTGGAAGCTGTGGGTCCGGTAAACTACAAAAGCAGGCAGCTGGATCGTAGAAGGACCGAGCAAATTTACCACGTGAATCTCCTAAAGCCTGTTGCTTTATACTCTCGTTCACAACTATTGCAACCCCTTTAACGAAGCTAACAAAAGCTGAGGCTATGAACATGGTGAGACAAAGAGGAAGCAGAAAGGGCTTTTAAAAAATTAGGGAATATTCTGTGTGAGGTCCCTGTTTTAATAGTACCTGATTTTAAGAAAATGTTTGTTTTACAGACGGACACTTCAGAGGTTGGACTGGGGGCGGTGCTCTCACAGGTAATATAGGGAGTAGAGCATCCAGTAATATTTCTTAGTAAAAAAACTAGAGAAAGAGACAGTCTTGCATGTGAGCTGAGATCTCATGGGAAGTTTTTGTAACGTGGCGGATACTAAAGTGAAGCACAGGCAAGCGAAACTGTTCTTTTTTATTCTGTCTGTGCGGGACTGTTACTGAACTGTAATTTAACTGCTTTGTGACACTTACTGGAAACTTTGGATTGTTTAAGAAACAAAAACAAACTTAATCTCCCAACTACCACTTGCAGTCTTGGGTGTGAGCTGAGATTTCGCGGAAAGTTTTCAGGACGTGGCTGATACTAAAGTGAAGCACAGGTAAGCGGGGCGCGACCATTGCAAGGTTTCTCTGCGCTTGTAAACGCATTGGAAACAGTCTGAAACAGTAATAGATGTGGTTTTTTATGTGGTTTTTGTATAGCTGCTGGGTTGGAAGTAAATTAAGTGAATTGTTGGTGACTTCAGTTCTCTGTATACTGTGTTTTGTTTTGGATATTTTTGAGAGAAACTGATATTAGATTTTCAAAGAAGATTTTACAGTAGTATAGCATTTGCTGGGTGTAGTATTTTAATCATAGGTAAAATGAGTAGAGTGCTGTGTTGTTTTTAATTGTCTATGTTGGAGATTTTCTTTTTTGTAACTGATCACAAAAGACTAGTGATTATGGAATTTTAGACCTATAATCACTGTTGGACCGGTAACCTGGGAACCGAAAGCTTTTTTTACCACATTGGGATCATATTAATGACAGAATACTAGTAAACTGGATAGCAGTAACGACTCCATTTTGGTCCATGAGTTAGTCCTGTTTAGATGTGGCAAAAAAAGTGTCTATAGTAACTGCAAGGAATTTTAAATCTTAAATCAGACAAATTACTAAAATATTTTAGTATATATTTACTTGTGCTGGGTGGTGATATAGAGAACAATCCTGGGTCTGTTATTAGAAAAGATTGTTTGCTGGGAAAAATAGTTGGCGAATTGTGATGTGATTTGGAACAATCGAAACTGGCTATTGACTCAAGTAGTTTATCCTGGAGGCAGATGGATAGTTGTGATATTAAGGAGGTGTTTACAATTGATACACAATGGGTAAATTGTCGAAGCTCCAAAAACACAACCAAGGTTTTATTTAATTTAAGGATGAATCTCAAGTGAGAAATGTTATGGATTTGAACAAGGGAAAGTATATTGGAGAATGTAGGAACCAGGCAGTAGCTAAACAACGTAAATATCTATTCTTTCAGATGGTAAATTGTGCCAAGGTTCTATGGGATCCTACAGTAAAACCAAAAGGACTGTTTGGTGGACATTTAAATATCAGAAGCCTACTATCAAAGAGTGAACAACACGAAAAACTTTTATTAGAATCCAATTTGGATTATTTATAAAAGAAACTGAAAACACTTCCGCTCCCAAAGCAAAACAGAAAGTACAACATGGCGAGTCGACTCTACAGTTAACACCAGAGCAAAAGAAAAAAATCTGCATGTATGCATCTGAAAATAAGAAAGCAAGTCAGCAAGACATCACAAATGTTTTCTCGCCTAAGTGAGGCATATACTGTTAATCGAAGGACAATTGGAGACATTGTAATGTATAAAAACAAATGGCTTACCTTGATGGAACGGGTCGATTTGTTTAACCTGAAAAAGGCTTGATGCACTCTAAAATAAGTGACTTTTATAAACCACAGTAAATGTTAAAAAAAAGTACGGTAAGAGATTTGTTTGTTTACGTGCAAGTTTTGCACAAATGACGGCTGACTTAAACTCTGTAAGTCGCCTTGGATAAAGGCATCTGCTAAATAAACAAATAATAATAATAATAATAATAAACTAAAGTGTCAGTTTTGTAAACAGCAGAATAGTTTTTTTTTTTTCTTTTTGTTTAAAAAAAGTGTTTGCCTGTACATATTCAACGTTTTTTTTTAACTGCTTAAAAAATAATGCTGTTTGTTGAGCTTAAATTGCTTTCTGAAATACATAGATGGCATCGTTCAATGGGGGATAGTACTCAGCAGGCTTAATGGGCGTTCACACCGGACGCGGCTCGGCAAAAGCAATTCTTTTCAATGAAGGCGGTCACATGACGCGGCACCGCAGAGCAACGTGCAGAAGATAAACTACCAGCAGCCAATCAAGGGAAAGTAGGAGGCTCCTTTGCGAGGAAGAAATAAAAAAAAAGTTAAATAATAAAATGGAGGAAAAGCTTGTGGTTCTATAATACATCATTAAGTAGATTTGAAATCTGCCTTCATCAAACCGGAGCTCCTGTTTTAGCCGATGATATTCGCCGTACCTTTTTCTTAATAATGATGCCTTTAACTCACACTCTGTTTACCTATACCCAGCAAACCAGACAAAACTCACAAATATCTCTATTTTTAAAAGCAACATGTTTTTATTTTATTTTAAACAATACAATTGCCTGATATTTTGGGTAATTGTGGGGGGATTATGGTGGTGTGTGTGTTGGGGGGTAAAGTTAGGTTTTATAAAAAAAAAAAAAATTATAATGTTTCGCTCCTCATTACTTGAAATATTTTTTTTTTTACTAAGCTTTATGTCTTCTGTATAAAAAGAGTTTTCCCTTCCCGCTGACATTTACTGTTTGTTGCTTGGCAACCAAAAGTCACTGTACATGCAGCTGTGACGTAACAATAACAACAGACCACACACTGACGTTCCCCTGCTGCGTTCGGTGTGAACAGTGGTCTGCGGCGACTGCAGAGCGGCACGCAAGGAGGCGGCATGCACGCCACGTCAGGTGTGAACGCCCCTTTACTCCTAGTTATTATTACCTGTGCATTTCTTGCAATTGGTGTCTGCGAGATCCACGTTGTAAAACACGTGAACGGCATTTCAATGCACAGAAATACGTTGATTGCTGAAATATGCCACCTGGTCTAAATACCAGCTCCATACTTTGTTGTATTCACAGTTTCATTAATGTAGCCAAAGGGCTGCAGACTGATCTAATCAATGATGGATAACAAAAACAAAAAAATAAAATAGAAAAAAAAACAATAGGTTAATATACTGTATAAGCAAAATTCTTTTTATATATACTGTACAGCCATGACGGTGTCTAGGTAGGATTGTTTATAACTTTTTATTGATTTATTTTTGCGATCCTGCCTTTCAAACACTGTTATAGAGTATTTAATACATATATTTAGTAGAAGTCAAGAACTGACAACTGCGTATTTCAATCTCTGCTCATTCCTTTATAGTCAGTGACCCATATGTCGTCATTTTGTTAAGACGCGCCTTATCTTCTGTGATAAGGCACATCTTAATATGCTAAAGATTTCCATAGCACGCATCTTAATAAGCAGCATTCACATTAGTAAATACCAACTTATTTATAGTTTTAACCCTTTGCAGTCCATTTATTAATTCTGCGTCAGGCTCGCCAGGTCTAATTTATTTTCACATGCGCAGTTAATTTTAGACGCGCTGTTTAAAAGTATTTTTTTCCACAGTCAAACGGGTTTAAATGGCCCTGCATATCAACAAAGCACTCACTAGGGATCTCCAGCCCTGCCCCACCCTTTCGTTTGCTATCGCTTTCACATATGCTACCAAATAAATAATAATAATAATAATAGTAGTACATACCGATCAATCATCTCCTGATGACTCGTTTTATCACCAAACTCCTCAATAATGCAATCCAAGTCATTATTTTATTGCTATAACATCTCAAAAAAGCTCTGCAAATGTCCGTGATAGTCTCTGTGCGCTGATACTGTAACACCCAGCTTGTTTCCATATGACCGCCCCATCTGATGCCAGGGGCTAGTATGACTATTCATGAGATACGCCTTTTTTTTTTTATCGGCTTGTCTCGGCTCCTTTCGTTCCCACTCGGCCATTGAATGGTTTTCTCGGCTTTTTCCGTTAAAAACGACTTTTTGAGTTTTTGCGTTTTTGGATGATGTCGGACAGGGTCCGACAAAGGACCTGATGGGAATAATTGCAATGTCGGACCCAGTCCGACAATGGACCGCAAAGGGTTAAGATGTGTGTTATGAGAGTTATGAAATAAGGGGTCCTTTTCAATTGTCTAAAGCTAGCAGAGCACCTGGAGGACCATTGGCTCTTTCTTTTTTGTTTTCTTTTATTTAAACATTTTCTGGATAAAATTGATTACTGTGTGTAATATAATTGCCCAATTTTGGTGCTCCAGCTGGCGACCTCAGGCAGACCTTCTTTTTTTTAACAATTCCTTTAATTCCCTATTTTCTCCCACTATTGGAATGTCCTATTATTATTCAACCTGGCTCACCGCTGCAACCCCTAAACTAACTTGGGAGAGACGAGGATGAGCACGTGTCCTCCGAAACAAGTGCCGTCAGCCATCCGTTTTTTTCACTCGGCAAGCCCGATGTGCAGCCATTACAGAACTTACAGCGTCGGAGGACTACGCAGTTATGAATTGCGTACAGGCAGGCCTGCAGCCTTCCCTGCCCAGGCAGAGATGCCCCCTGGGAACTCCCGTCCACGATCAGCAGTGGCATAGCTTGAGTGTGAATTGTGCGAACTGTCGCTAAATTAATTGAATTGTTTTACTTAATTGTTACCAAAAGCACACACATGCCTGCAAGGATTGTTTCCATCAATCAGACCTATACAGCAGCTGATTGGCTTTCTGAGTCTCTGACTGGGCGGGACTGTAGAAGCAAGAAATATTAAACAAATATAAACTTTACCTGCTGTCACAAGGTTAAATGAAAGAGTGCAGGTGAGTGCAAAGTTATCTATAATAATGGTGTTGCACTATTTTGATAGATATTATTTACTGTATAAAAAAATTCAAGCAATACTATTAATTGTTGTTACAAGGCTCTCCGGATAGAATTGCCACCACAATTAAACAATTAAGTACAATTACTAAACTGCTGAAGCAATTCACACTCACTTTACATGTTGAATACATTGCAACCTGACCTGCTTTAAAGTGTACCAAGATTCTGGAGCCTGTTGACAACCCTATCTGAGAGCTATGAGGAAAAAATGACTGTGATGAGTGACCTGAATCTCCCTGCGAAATAAAACCCACGTAGATTTAAATGAATCCGTGTGTGTAACACATGTCAAATAGGCTATGAAATACTTTAAACAAATATTTTAATAAAACACAGCAGTTCCCAAATGGTTCCACTTGTATTGGCACATTGCAATAACGTAAAATTTAATTTACTAAAGCATATTGTTCAACAACGTCTTGCACATCTGAGAGTTGTAAAGTTACAACAAATATATATATATTTCTGTGCACCGAATTATTATTTATTTTTTTTAATTATTATTATTATTATTATTATTATTATTATTATTATTATTATTATATCTCAGTATGATCTCTAGAACATGTTTGACAGACAAAGCAACAAAGCACAAAAGTCTACAATAGTTTCCCGTTGCTATATATTACAGGTTTACTGCATAACTTTACTCCATGAAAAGTGTGATGTGAATGTGCTGTTGCATACGGGGGTATGTTTACATTCAGAAGCTGCGTGTATTTAGTGTGTGCACCACCAGTAATTTTGGGAGTTGAGAGCTGCGACAGTTCATCAAACGTGTTCTTGTTACAAAAGTTACGTTCAGTACCAGATTTGTGTCTTTTATTTAAAGAACTGCACACATTGGAGGGATGTATTAAAATGGATGCACGTCTGGGTGGATATACAGGATTCGGATTCAGTTCAATGAATCCTAAGTATTCGTCCGAATCCGAACCCTGCTCAAAAAGTAGGTATTCGAATCCAAAATGTTGGATTTATAGTTCCATTGATAAACTACCATAATGATCAGAATTGCTGAAGCTACATGTGGCAGGGCAGAAGCCCTGCTGGCAGTCTGCAGTTGCAGTTTTTCAAAACAACCTAAGAAGTCTGTGGAAACCCAGTTTAAGAAAGTTGCACAATATCAATAGACCACAAGGCCAAATTGGAAGGCAGACACAAACATTTAAATATACCATCCTATATTTTTATATTAATCAAATCATTTGCATTTGGAAGGAGAAATTCTCTCCCTAAAAGAAACCCAAATTACCCGAAAGTACTTCCAAAATAGCGTGAGAAAAAAGTCAGACTAATTTTTATTTTTCCATGGAAACCCTGCCAATGTGATTTAATATAAAACCTGTCATGATCAAACTAACTACTTGTGGCAAAGTGGTTGACAGTGTGCAGGTGCAGGTGATCGATAAACAGACAGACAATGATAATCCAGATTCAGTGGTAATTTAAGAATAAATGGACTAACAATATAATTGTACCTGTATTATACCAATATTGTGCTTTTTTTACCATTTTAATATAATTAAAGAGCTAACAATATACAAGTATCTGCATTTCAAACATATATGCTATATATCCTATGAGCAGTGGCGACTCGTGGCTTGAAAAACAGGTGGCCCCCCCCCCAAAAAAAAACAATCTAACAAAGCAAAACCGTGCTCAAACCCGATGCCTGATTTTAACCATTTTTATGTAAACATTAAGCTAGCTTTCTAACATTGCCAGATCTTTCATCACAAACAGTTCTAGGCAAGAACATATTTGCAAGAGCAAATATATTAAATGATTACTTTTCACGGGTTTTTACAAAGGAGAACACGGACAACACGCCCGACATGTCGACCTGTTCCTATCCAATTTTAAATAACTTTAGCATAACAGAGGCAGAAGTGTTAAAGAGACTAGGAGCTCTTAAAATAAACAAATCCCCTGGGCCGGATGAGATCCTCCCAATAGTACTCAAAGAAATGAAAGAAGTTATTTACAAACCGCTAACCAAGATCATGCAACAGTCTCTTGACACAGGGGTTGTACCGACAGACCGGAAAATAGCCTATTTAAAGCCTAGTGGCCGGACTACACCGGCTGCCCACTGTAAATTAAATTAACAAAACCAAAGGGGAGGTGGTACAGAGCACGCCCCCCAGAGCCCACTGGTCGACAAAAGTGGCCATGTCGCCAGCGGACTCCGCGTGGGCGTGCTCCAACTGAACCCGGGACAGACCGGAAAATAGCAAATGTAATACTGATCCACAAAAAGGGAGACAAAACCGAACCAGGTAACCAGGAGAGCAACCACCAAGAAAAGGTGTTAAAACCAATCCTGGCCCAGGACAACTGGAAGCTGCTAGAGACTGGAAAATGCTGGCAGATGTTGGTCAACGGCTTATTTTTCCACCTGAGATTGCCACCACAAACCTTCGACCAGATATTGTCTTGTGGTCTGGATCAGCACGCCTTGTTCACCTGGTAGAGTTAACAGTGCCATGGGAGGATGCTGTAGATGAGGCGATGAGAGGAAGAAACTGCGGTATGCTCAACTAGCCACTGAAGCGGAACAGCGAGGATGGAGAGTCTGGGTTTACCCAGTGGAAGTGGGATGTCGAGGATTTGTGGCACACTCTACAACCCGGTTTCTCAGAGATGTCGGATTCAATGGCCAAGAGTTGCGCCGCACAGTGAAGAACTTATCTGAAGCAGCAGAGAGGAGCAGCAACTGGCTGTGGTTGAGACGGAAAGATTCTGGCTGGGGATCTCAAGCACAATAGAAAGAAAGAAAGGCTGATGTACAGGTAAGTAAGCTGGGCTGAGTTGAGTGGGGGACGGAGGGGTGATGCTGGGACGCCAGAATCACCGTCGAGCCCTCTTGAGGTGTCGTGGGCTAGTCGACGAAACACCGAGGATGGAAGGTGCCCACTTGAAGACCCCAGAGATGTACCCTACTTAGCTCAATCCAGACGGTTGTCATGCTGATGCGCTGGGAGACCGCACTATGGTTGATCCCGGAGCCAGCATCGCAGCCGTTGTGTGTGCTGATGCGCTTAGGGAGGCAAAATAAGCTGATCCCTGGAGCCAGCATTACACTTCAGCCATCAACACCAGACAGAAGGATATCTACATCATCATATGGAAGGAAGCGCAAATGGATGGAGACACATATGGATCACATTAGTTTACTGTGAAGCTACATCTTAGTTGGTGCTTATCTTGGCGAGAGCCAAGTTCAAATCAGCATGAAGTTTTAACATCTACTCTCATGTAATGGAAATCAGACCAATAAGCCAGACTTCTATTATATGGAAACTATAATAAGATCCAAAATGGAAAATTACCTATATGGTAACAATATCCTGGGAGACAGTCAGCATGGTTTTAAGAAAGGGAGATCGTGTCTAACTAACCTACTTGACTTTTTTGAGGATGCAACATTGAAAATGGATAATTGCAAAGCATACGACTTGGTTTATTTAGATTTCCAGAAAGCTTTTGACAAAGTCCCGCATAAAAGATTAATTCTCAAACTGAACGCAGTAGGGATTCAAGGAAATGCATGCACATGGATTAGGGAGTGGTTAACATGTAGAAAAACAGAAAGTACTGATTAGAGGAGTGTGGCAGAGTGGTTGCAGTGCTGATGTCACGGACCAGGAAGAAGCAACACAAAACAAAGGCAGCAAAGGTAGGTAGGGGAAACAAGACGCGTTTGCGCTCGCGTTTTAATAATAAATCAAATAATAAACAAAACACTTTACAGCAAACAAAAGGGCACGTTGGCCAAACAAAACAAACCCACAAACAGTTGTACTCACAAATATTGTGCTGGCTGTTCCAGCACAATAGCAGTTGTTTCTTTTTCACCTCTTTCTCTCCTTAACTCTCTCGTTCCTTACTCCCTGAACTCTCTCTGTACACTCAACTAATGCAGAACAGACAGCTGCAGGTTCTTATACTCTGGCCGAGGGGTTAACTAGCTGTTAATTATCTTATTACCCCTCGGCCACAGTCTGCACGCGTTTGGTAAGGATGCATGACTGTCAGCTAGTTAAATAATCAGTAGCTGATCAGTCATGCATCCTCACAGGTTTTTAAATATAAATAATAATAAATACGGCGCTGTTATCCGCGCGCAAACAATAATACAAATAATAATAATGGGGCGGGACACTCCGCCACACATGCCCCCATGCGCAGCACACATGGCCTTTTCGGCCACCTCCCCTTATTCCCTAAAGTCCCGGCTAGCAGTCCTGGCCCAGGAACAGGGGAAGCAAGGTGTCTCCGGGCTGCCACGGAGGGATGTCCTCCTCCCACCCCAACAACTGTAGCGTCCTAGTGGACCACGCACAGGCCGGCTCCTCTGGCCAGAAAAATTTTGGGGTGGTCTCCAGACCTGCCCCCTTCTTCATGGCCGGCAGCTCCCCTCCGTGGGGCTCCGGCCACAGTATTTCCTGCAGCGAAATTGCTGCGGGGGAGCTGGTCTCCTGACCTCCCCCTTCTTCATGGCTGGCAGCTGCCCTTCATGGGGCTCCAGCCACAGTATTTCCTGCCGCGAAGTGCGGCTGGGGAGCTGGTCTTCTGACCTTCCCCACTTCTTCGTGGCCGGCAGCTGCCCTTCATGGGGTTCCAGCCATAGTATTTCCTGCCGCGAAAGTGCGGCTGGGGAAGCTGGTCTCCTGACCTCCCCTTTTCCGTGGCCGGCAGCTCCCTTCATGGGGCTCCAGCCACAGTATTTCCTGCCGCATGGCAGGACTGGTAGCGACCCCAGGCAAAACAGGACCCTCGGGAGGAGGCGGCAGCAGCAGCGGACCCTCGGGAGGCGACGGCAGCAGCAGCGGACCCTCGGGAGGCGGCGGCAGCAGCAGCGGACCCTCGGGAGGCGGCAGCAGCAGCAGTAGCGGACCCTCCGGGGCGAACTCGGGAGGGGAGCCCCTGGCCATGGAGGCGGCACGGGAGCTCCACTTCTCCCTCGTACCCTATAACTGGTGGCTCTCCAGGCAATGCGGAGCAACAGGCAGCCCCAGGCGTGCGGAGCAACAGGCAGCCTTGGGCGTGCGAGGCAGGCATCCTTGGCGGTGCGAGGCAGGCATCCTTGGGCGGTGCGAGGCAGGCATCCTTGGGCGGTGCGAGGTAGGGCAGGAGCAGTCCTTCCCATGACAGTGGAGGTGGAACCAGCAGGCATTCACCCTCTGCTGGTGGAGCTGGGAGCGGCAAGCTGTTCTCCCACGGCGGTTGAGGCGGAACCAGCAGGTATTCACCCTCTGCTGGTGGAGGTGGGAGGGTCAAGCAATCCTCCCACAGCGGTTGAGGCGGAACCAGCAGGAATTCACCCTCTGCTGGTGGAGCTGGGAGCGGTAAGCAGTCCTCCCACGGCGCTTGAGACGGAACCAGCAGGCATTCACCCTCTGCTGGTGGAGGTGGGAGGGGCAAGCAGTCCTCCCACGGCGGTTGAGCCGGAACCAGCAGGCATTCACCCTCTGCTGGTGGAGGTGGCGGAGGCAGAGGCAGCTCTTGCTGCTCTGCTCCTGGCGGTGGTGGAGACAGAGGCAGCTCCTGCTGCTCTGCTCCTGGCGGTGGTGGAGACAGAGGCAGCTCCTGCTGCTCTGCTCCTGGCGGTGGTGGAGACAGAGGCAGCTCCTGCTGCTCTGCTCCTGGCGGTGGTGGAGACAGAGGCAGCTCCTGCTGCTCTGCTCCTAGTGCTGGAGACAGTGGCGAGGGCTCATCACCCTCTAACGCTGGAGATGGCAGCGACGGCTCCTCTCCCTCTGGCGCTGGAGAAGGCAGCGACGGCTCCTCTCCCTCTGACGCTGGAGAAGGCAGCGACGGCTCCTCTCCCTCTGGCGCTGGAGACGGCAGCGACGGCTCCTCTCCCTCTGGCGCTGGAGACGGCAGCGACGACTCCTCTCCCTCTGGCGCTGGAGAAGGCAGCGACGACTCCTCTCCCTCTGGCGCTGGAGAAGGCAGCGGCGACTCCTCTCCCTCTGGCGCTGGAGAAGGCAGCGACGCCTCTCCCTCTGGCGCTGGAGAAGGCAGCGACGACTCCTCTCCCTCTGGCGCTGGAGAAGGCAGCGGCGACTCCTCTCCCTCTGGCGCTGGAGAAGGCAGCGACGACTCCTCTCCCTCTGGCGCTGGAGAAGGCAGTGACGACTCCTCTCCCTCTGGCGCTGGAGAAAGCAGCGGCGACTCCTCTCCCTCTGGCGCTGGAGAAGGCAGCGATGACTCCTCTCCCTCTGGCGCTGGAGAAGGCAGCGACGACTCCTCTCCCTCTGGCGCTGGAGAAGGCAGCGACGACTCCTCTCCCTCTGGCGCTGGAGAAGGCAGCGATGACTCCTCTCCCTCGGGCGTTGGAGACGGCAGCAATGGCTCCTCTCCCTCTGGCGCTGGAAACAGCAGCGGGGCCCCTCCCATATCTGCAGCCAGGTAGTTGAGCACCATGGCTGCGATGTCTGGGAGGGATGCTGGTTGGTGTTTCTGTTCCCAGGCCTCCCAGCGCTCCCCATCTCTCGCCCACAGGAGGTTGATCACAGCAGGGAGGGCGACCATTATATCCCTCTCAGGCTCCGCCAGCCAGTCCCAGATCCCCTCAGAGGAGACGGGATTCTTCCGCCTCGGAGGATGCGGGTCCTCTCACCCTTGCTGGATGCTCAGGCTCCTTCCTCTCCTGCCATGGAGGGGTTGGTCCGGTGCCACGTGCCCAACCTCACCAATCATGAAGCACCACTCCTCACCCTTCAGGCAGGTGAGGCAGGCGTCCAGCGTGGTAAGGACCTGCTGCTGTTGCTGCGCCTCCTGCTGCTGTTGTTGTTGCTGCTGCTTTCTCCTCCGGCTACTCTTCCCCATTTTTTTATTTTTATTATTTTTTTCCAAAAACACACAAAAAAATACTTTTGAAAAAACAAACAAAAACGTCCTTTTCCTTTCCTGGTCCGGCTCTTGAGGCGTTGTTTGTCCCACGCAGGACACCATATGTGGCAGAGTGGTTGCAGTGCTGATGTCACGGACCAGGAAGAAGCAACACAAAACAAAGGCAGCAAAGGTAGGTAGGGAAACAAGACGCGTTTGCGTTCAGCGTTTTAATAATAAATCAAATAATAAACAAAACACTTTACAGCAAACAAAAGGGCACGTTGGCCAAACAAAACAAACCCACAAACAGTTGTACTCACAAATATTGTGCTGGCTGTTCCAGCACAATAGCAGTTGTTTCTTTTTCACCTCTTTCTCTCCTTAACTCTCTCGTTCCTTACTCCCTGAACTCTCTCTGTACACTCAACCAATGCAGAACAGACAGCTGCAGGTTCTTATACTCTGGCCGAGGGGTTAACTAGCTGTTAATTATCTTATTACCCCTCGGCCACAGTCTGCACGCGTTTGGTAAGGATGCATGACTGTCAGCTAGTTAAATAATCAGTAGCTGATCAGTCATGCATCCTCACGAGGTTTTTAAATATAAATAATAATAAATACGCGGCGCTGTTATCCGCGCCGCAAACAATAATACAAATAATAATAATGGGGCGGGACACTCCATACAAGGAGAAACCTCAAAATGGAGTGAGGTAACCAGTGGTGTACCACAGGGATCAGTATTAGGTCCTCTGCTATTCCTAATCTACATTAATGATTTAGATTCTGGTACAGTAAGCAAACTCGTTAAATTTGCAGAACGACACAAAAATAGGAGGAGTGGCAAACACTGTTGCAGCAGCAAAGGTCATTCAAAATGATCTAGACAGCATTCAGAATGGGGCAGACACATGGCAAATGAAATTTAATAGAGAAAAGTGTAAAGTATTGCATGCAGGAAATAAAATGTGCATTATAAATATCATATGGGAGATACTGAAATTGAAGAAGGGAACTATGAAAAAGACCTAGGAGTTTATGTTGACTCATGATTTCCATTACATGAGAGAGATGTTAAAACTTCATGCTGATTTGAACTTGGCTCTCGCCAAGATAAGCACCAACTAAGACGTAGCTTCACAGTAAACTAATGTGATCCATATGTGTCTCCATCCATTTGCGCTTCCTTCCATATGATGATGTAGATATCCTTCTGTCTGGTGTTGATGGCTGAAGTGTAATGCTGGCTCCAGGGATCAGCTTATTTTGCCTCCCTAGCTCATCAGCATACACAACGGCTGCGATGCTGGCTCCGGGATCAACCATAGTGCGGTCTCCCCAGCGCATCAGCATGACAACCATCTGGATTGAGCTAAGTAGGGTACATCTCTGGCGCCGACTAGCCCACGACACCTCAAGAGGGCTCGACGGTGATTCTGGCGTCCCAGCATCACCCCTCCGTCCCCACTCAACTCAGCCCAGCTTACTTACCTGTACATCAGCGTTTCTTTCATTCTATTGTGCTTGAGATCCCCAGCCAGAATCTTTCCGTCTCAACCACAGCCAGTTGCTGCTCCTCTCTGCTGCTTCAGATAAGTTCTTCACTGTGCGACGCAACTCTTGGCCATTGAATCCACATCTCTGAGAAACCGGGTTGTAGAGTGTGCCACAAATCCTCGACAACCCACTTCCACTGGGTAAACCCAGACCCTCCATCCTCGCTGTTCCTCTTCAGTGGCTAGTTGAGCATACCGCAGTTTCTTCCTCTCATACGCCTCATCTACAGCATCCTCCCATGGCACTGTTAATTCTACCAGGTGAACAAGGCGTGCTGATCCAGACCACAAGACAATATCTGGTCGAAGGTTTGTGGTGGCAATCTCAGGTGGAAAAATAAGCCGTTGACCAACATCTGCCAGCATTTTCCAGTCTCTAGCAGCTTCCAGTTGTCCTGGGCGAGGATTGGTTTTAACACCTTTTCTTGGTGGTTGCTCTCCTGGGCGGAGGAATGTTGTCTTTGTGTGTAATGTTTTGATGGAACAGGTGGCAACTTATTGGTCATGTTACGCTTGTCTTCCAATGCTAAGGCCAAACATCGCAGCACCTGGTCATGGCGCCAAGTAAACCGTCCTTGGCTAAGAGCCACCTTACATCCTGTCAAAATGTGCCTTAATGTTGCAGGTGATGAACACAAAGGACATGAGGGATCCTCTCCTACCCAGAGGTTTAGGTTCTGTGGTGATGGGAGAACATCATATGTTGACCTTATAAGGAAACTGATCCTGCTCTGTTCCATTGACCATAGGTCTTGCCAGCCAATCTTGCGTTGTTCCACACTCTCCCATCTCATCCATTCTCCCTGCTTGGCCTGGGAAATGGCCTTTATACACCTCATCCTCTCCTCCTGCTTTTGCACCTCGTTGACTACCAGCTTCCTCCGTTGAGCTGGGGCTGCCTTGTGCCATGTAGGAGGAGCTGAACTGAGACCAAGACCCCCTCTTCCATGCTGAACTTGCCCCATGATATCACCAATTCGAAGGGCAGCCTTTGCATCCTCCACAGCTTTCTTTGTCGCCCACTTTCTTCCAGTTTTCAACACAGGTGCTGCCTCCCTTACGCATTTGTCGCGTGACTCTACTAATGTCATTTCCAGTCGGACCTTGGCGCACTTAAACTCCTCGGTTAGAGCGGAGACAGGTAGCTGCAGTATTCCTTTACCATAAAGTCCCACTCTGCTGAGGCAGCGTGGAACTCCCAACCATTTCCTGATGTGTGAACTGATTAAAGCTTCCAGCTTCTCTACTGTTGTCAAAGAAACCTCGTACACAGTCAGTGGCCACAGCAACCTTGGCAGTAGGACAAACTGAAAGCACCAGAGTTTTAGTTTGCCTGGTAAAGCGCTGCTGTCTATGCTCTTCAACCCTTCCACAGCTTGTTGTCTAACTTCTCCCACACGAACTGTGTCCTTTAGATCCCCGTCGTACCATCTCCCAAGGCTCTTCACTGGCTTCTCAGACACTGTTGGTATTGCCTCACCATTAATGAAGAATGTTTTATCTACTACTTTACCTTTAATTATAGAGATGCTCCTTGATTTAGTGGGCTTGAATTGCATTCATGCCCATTCAATGTTATTGGTTAATTTGCCCAATAACCGATTAGTGCAGGCTACTGTTGTAGTCATGGTTGTCATGTCATCCATGTATGCTCGAATTGGTGGTAGTCGCATTCCAGAAGCCAAGCGCTCTCCTCCCACTACCCATTTTGATGCCCTAATGATTACTTCCATTGCCATGGTAAAAGCCAGTGGAGAAATGGTGCATCCTGCCATTATTCCAACTTCTAGGCATTGCCATGTAGTGCTGAATTCTGAAGTTGAAAAACTAAATTGCAAATCTCCAAAGTAGGCTTTCACTAGATTTGTTATTGTCATCGGTACACTGAAAAATCAAATGCTGCCCAAAGAAGTTCATGTGGCACTGAACCATATGCATTAGCCAAATCCAGGAATGTCACATGGAGCTCCTTCCTCTCCTTTTTAGCTGATTGAATTTGTTGCCAGATCACATTGATGTGTTCTAAGCATCCTGGGAAACCTGGAATGCCCGCTTTTTGTATTGAAGTGTCAATGAAGCAGTTCTTTAATAGGTAAGTTGACAATCTCTGAGCAATAATGCTGAAGAAAATCTTGCCTTCTACGTTTAATAGGGAAATAGGGCGAAACTGACTGATGCTTGCTAGAATCTTTTTCTTTAGGTATAAAGACTCCACCTGCTCGGCGCCATGCTCTTGGTACAACCTGTTCTTCCCATGCTACTTTCATCAATTTCCACAGGATTCGTAGAACTCCTGAAGCACTCTTGTACACTCTGTACGGAACTCCATTAGGCCCTGGAGATGATGAAGCCCTTGCTTTTTCACAGCTTGCTCTACTTCTTTCCACTTAGGTGCACAGACCTCCATTTGGTATTCTGGTGGATTGATAGGTGGGATGTCTGAAGGAATTGACATAGGCTCCTGCCTTTTTGAATCTGTATGTGTTTCCTCCAAATATCTCTCCAGCTCAAACTTAGATGCTTTTAGTGTGCCATTCTTCTCACTGGTGAATAACTTCTTTACAAATTTGAATGGGTCTTTATAAAAGTTAGTTCTCGCACGCTCCTTCTTTTTGTAGCGTTTCCGTGGCGCTCAGCTCTGCGCAATGTTGCAAGCTTATCTTTTATGACCCTTTGTAAGAGATTGAGTCCCTCCTTCTGACTTTCTTCTGCTCTTCTCCATTGCTTCCTCAGCTGTCTCCTTTCTCTAACTAAGCGTTCAATCTCCTGCTGCCGTCTAGACTTTCCAGGAATAGTTTGTACTTTTTCCTTCCTTTTTCAACTCCAAACCTCTCGCTTCCATATCGTAGATGATGTCCCCAAATTTATCCAGTTCCTTTTCAACTGTTCCACTTAACCTTTCCAATGCAAAGCAGAGATCTGTGTTTACTGTGTCCCATGCAGTTTTCTCACAAGCTCTTGGCCATTTAACTCCAGGCTTGTGCCCGTTGAGGTTCTTTTCTCTCTTACGCTGGTTTGTCTGACCGGGTTCACAAGGATCATTAGGTTCATCACCAACTGTGTCCATGCAAGTCCTCCTCACATCTATGACAGGGGTGCTGATATCCTGCGAACTGTGGTTTGCTTCCTGTCGCTGGATTTCATTCGACTGACTTGACTGACTTCGTAAGAAGTACTGATCAATCGAGGCCCTTGTCCCTTCTCCCTCAAGCATTTCATTCTTCCTTGATGAATCTTCAAACCCCTGACCGTTGTCGCCTTGCTCCAGCCGCAGACACAAACCTGGAGTTCCATGTCTTTGCTAACTGCAGATCTTGAACTAGTCTTTTGTGAAGTACTCTCCATACTCATATCCGTCCTAAGTCCTTAACTGTGTTGTCCAACATTGAGTCATCTTCCGCCCCCGCTCTCGCAGACTCTAGAAATGTCTTCATCTAGACAATGTAGGGAAGCTATAAAAAAAGGCCAACAAGATGCTCGGATATATTGTGAGAAGTGTTTATTTTAAATCAAGGGAAGTAATGTTAAAACTTTACAATGCATTAGTAAGATCTCACCTAGAATATTGTGTTCAGTTCTGGTCACCTCGTCACAAAAAGATATTGCTGCTCTAGAAAGAGTGCAAAGAAGAGGAACCAGAATTATACCGGGTTTAAAAGGCATGTCGTATGCAGACAGGCTAAAAGAATTGAATCTATTCAGTCTTGAACAAAGAAGACTATCGGCGATCTGATTCAAACATTCAAAATCCTAAAAGGTATAGACAATGTCGACCCAGGGACTTCTTTGACCTGAAAAAGAAACAAGGACCAGGGGTCACAAATGGAGATTAGATAAAGGGGCATTCAGAACAGAAAATAGGAGGCACTTTTTACACAGAGAATTGTGAGGGTCTGGAACCAACTCCCCAGTAATGTTGTTGAAGCTGACACCCTGGGATCCTTCAAGAAGCTACTTGATGAGATTCTGGGATCAATAAGCTACTAACATCCAAATGAGCAAGATGGGCTGAATGGCCTTCTCGTTTGTAAACTTTCTTATGTTCTTATGTTCTTAAGATTGTCAGAATCAAGAAAGCTGCAAACAACACTTTACAGGCAAGGGTCTCTTTTATCGACAGCTGCACCTGCACTAACCTGAGCATTTGAAATGGAAGTATCGTCACACTCTCGCTATTAATAACATTCTGAACTACAGAAGAGTCAGGTTCGGTTTCTGTTGATGTCTCTGGCGTTGGTGATTTAGCTTTTTGTTGTAGAAAAAATCCAAATGTAGCTGTCCTTTGCCATTTTAACAGGGCTACATCAAATTCCCTCCATTTTAGCACATATTTTCGCTGACTGAAAAAGTGAAAGTCTCACTCGAGAACAAATACAAAGGTGAAGGGTCTTAGACACTCTTTGGTTATGTTATTAAGGTTTGAAAGTTTGAAATAAAATGCATACTTACATATTCTCTACCCACTTACGCAAAACATACAAATATATATTTTATTTTTAAATAATAAACCCTGGAGCAGTGGCGTAGCCAGGATTTTTTTCGGGAGGGAATGAAAATTGTAACTTTTTAAGGTGAGAGTAATCACAGTGGTGCAATTGGCTACCTGATTTCTTATTCAGATGCGTTGATGTTTTATATTCGAAAAATAAAGAACAATCTTTTTTTAAACAGAAGATCCAATAACCAAATACACTGTTGTGCAAAATAGTTTAAAAAAAAAGATTCAGTTTAGAACATTTCCGACTAAAACAAAAAGGAAATACAAAGCAAAGGACTTGAACTTTTAACATGCGCATCAGATTTCAATTTCACATTATGATAATAAATAAAATAAATAACTATATATAATTTAATTCGTACTGATGGTTGTTCATTCTTGTTAACTAATATTTTGTGTTCAAAGCAAAGTATTTTATTTAATCTCACAAATCCTGACTAATTTAATTACTGTTTGACTGGCATAGGACTGCGGTGGTAGCTGCTAGCTTGTTGTCTTCAGACAGTTCATCAGTTTTCTGCTGTTTAGACAAATTAGGGTGACCAAAACAAATAGCAAATTTTTAAATTATTTTTCCTTTCCCCTATCACTGTCAGGCCATACTTCACGTCGTTCACTCAGTGTTACACCACGCTGCATGTCCGTTTGGACTGTAAAGTGTAAAAGCTGTGTGCATTGTCCAATCAGAAGAGTTCAAGGTTGAACCTCTCACGAATGACAGTAAATAGCCCAATTACAATCAGAAATTTGAAACGGCGCTTTGGCAGACAGCAAGCATGTCATTGGTCGGTTGTGAGTGGCAGTTCATGTGTATACTAATTGAAAGCGGTACTGATTGAAGCGTATTGAGTCCACCAAAAAAAATCTTTTCAGCACTTTTTGCTTCCTGTAATGCAGTGGCTAAGCCACTGCCTGGCAGAAATCTGGGGGCACGTGACCAGGCGTGCCCCCGTCCACTGCTGATGAGTGTCTAATTCAGCAGATAAGGCAGCATTCCTTTGGTTCTGTCTTGGTAATCGATAGTGCTGATAGAGCTCAAGATCATTAAACATATCCAATAGATTAAGTCTGTCCCGTATGATTCTTTTCGCGACGCATTGAACGGCGGCACTGTAAATCAGTGTTTCCCAACCCTGTTCCTGGCGCACGCATGCGTGTCTGCTGGTTTCATTCCAGCATGGCGCTCAATTGCTTAACTGAACCGTATCAACAAACGAAAATGCCCAGTTAATCACTTTATTAGTTCAATGAAGGGTTCAATTAAGCAATTGAGTGCTGCGTTGGAATGAAAACCAGCTTTGTTTATACAACTGCCATACCGTCCAATACATACTACATACCATGTGACAACTTCAACTTCCTCTATGAGACAGCAGCCAATAGTGTATAGCTGCAGCCGGTACGTGCCCCATCTCATGCATCCATGCTCATGGATCCAAGCTCATGCACACTAACTCCTCCCCTGCAAAGATGCAATCGCCAAGGTCCCACCCATAGGAAGTAGCACTGGTTGTAATAATTAAAAGCTCAACTGTCAACTTTAAAGTTTAATAACTTTGGATGTAAAGAAAACCAAAAAAATAGAAATTATTTATTTTATTTGAATTAAAAACTTTTTTTTTTTAAAATGTGCAGATCACAGTGATAAACATGTTTCGCCCGTACATCATGTGGCTGTACACATGATAGAAACAAATTAAAGTATAATTCATAAGGTAATAAAATGCTCGCTGAAATTAAATGAATATTAGCACAGCATTAACAAAACTTTGAATCATGAGTTCATACTCTGTTTATAATTTGCTTCCATCATGTGTAAATCTACGGGGGTAATGATTAAAAACAAAGATAGACCATTGATTGTCGAAATCACGTAAATGGCTAATCTTTTTTGGTTCTTGTTATGCAAATGAATGTAAAATACTGTAGAAAAATTGTTTTAATTAAAGCGACTTCTAAAAGATTTCTCTATAGATCATCTTCCACTACTTTGCCATTCAATTATCTGTGTTTGTGCCCACTGCAACAATACCAACTGATTCACACAACCTAGATCTGCCTAATCTTATCAAATAAAAGGAAGAATTACGTGTCCCACTTCTCATTTCATTTACATGCTGGGTTAGCATCTAGTTATACACAATAAAGATAGGAAGCTGAAGCTGGCTTCTTATTCTAGTCTATTCTATCAGTTTTCTTATTAAGCATCCCAGCTTCTTGTTCAGTCTTTGAAGTTAATATGCCAATTGATTTATCAAAGTTGAACAATTACACTTGTGTCATGCTCTTCCACTTTTTTCTCTATGCGGTATCAGGCGAGAGAGACACCCCCTCAACAAGTGTCATGTTTATTTAACTTTATGAAATAAATATTTCCAATTATTATTTACATACTGTAGAAGTACAAGTACACTGTGAATACAGATCCAGGGTGGCAGTGCAGGTGTAATACCAGGGTCTGTTTTCTCAGATTCATGTGCTGAATTCCACAGTCCTGTGAGCAGTATCTGGGAAAGGATCAATATCCTTGGGCCACTTATTTCTCAGTACAAATTCTAAATGAATGAAAAGAGCATAGGATAAAACATGAGTATTGGTATGAGGGTTTATGAATTATTTGAATGTGTGTATATATGTAATTCTAACAAAATGAGATAGCACAAAGAGACAACCTTTTCTAAGCAGAACAAGAAGGCTGTTGAAGGAGGAACTGAATGCTTGAGCGCTCAAAACAATTAACCATTAACAGTTTCTGTCATGAGGTGATAGTCCTAGGAAGTTCTGGACACATCTGAAGTAGGGAAATAACTTCTTATCTGAGGATTGTCCTCCCTAATAATAATAGGCAGAATAGGGCATTGTTGACCCAGCTCAGGAGAGCGGGCTGTGCTGCAACAGATTCCACTTTATATCTCCATTGTGTAGCATTGAGAAAGCTCAATTCTATGTGGGTTGGGTTCTCTTCAATTCAGCTATACTTCCAATAAGATTATACAACTCTGAAGTTTGAAGAGTTTTTCCATAGTAACCATAACCCTATCTGCACTCTATTCAGAGGTCACAGGCAATAACATTTTTTGATAGAGCATATATCAATCAATCAATCTTTATTTTATATAGAGTCTTTCATAGTGGATCATCATCATAAAGTGCTTTACAAGATGCAGTAACAACAAGAAAATCCCTAATACTTTAAATGCAGAGAAATGCATAATACATGATATATTGTAAAAAACAATGCATACATAATACATTAAATACAGTGGAAAGTGCGTAATACATGATAGTAGCATAATACATGAAATAGTAGCAGCAACACAGCAGCTAATAGCAGTGTGACAAGATGTGAATGGTGCAGTGAAATGGCGTGCAATGTCCAAACAGAATTCTCCCAACAAAGTCCATGTTTTATTTTCAAAAACAAATAACACAAAATAATACTAATAAAAATAATAATAATAATCCACCCTCTACCAACGATGGTATCAGAGTAAAACAAGTGTCTCCAGTCTCTGGAAAACAAACGGAACAAATCACTCCTTAACCACAATCCTCTGTGCACAAAATGTGCTCCTTTCCTCCAGGGATCGTGGTGTGTGCGCTGTGCTGTGTTGTGCTGTGAGGGGTGTGCTCTGGGGTTAGTGCTGGCTCCACGCAGCTACATTTTCCGTCCTCCTACTCCTCTGAATAAACACACAGAAAACAAACAACACGTAATAGACACAAAACAAACACCTCCGACTGGTCGCTTAATCTCTCAGCATAGGAGGTACTGACGTAACTGCTTCCCCTTTGTACCCAGCAAACTCCTCCCTGCAATCAACGACGCGTGTTTTCTCCAATAGAGGGCTGCCCTGCAGCTGACTGCAATGGAGTCGTCCTGAGTACTTGCAACTCACGCACTCCTCCTAATATGGTTACCTTCGGTTTCCACCTACCATCAAGGTGGTCCATCTAGGAGGCAGCATACCCTCACCCTTAACCAGCCCTTTCTGGTTGGGAGGGAGATTTACAGCATTGATCCTTTCTATCTCTATCTCTATCACAAGCAGAGCATGGAAAGCAAGAGTGAACAGGTGGGTCTTGAGAGTTGATTTAAAGCAGTGGCGGTGGGAGCATCACGCACCAAAGCTGGGAGAGAGTTCCAAAGAGTCAGAGGCATGAAACTAAACAAGCGTTCTCCAAGTGTGGTGCACTTTTGCTTGGGGATAACAAGCAGGCCAGAGTTGGAGGACCTCAGCTTGTGGGCAGGGACATAGAGGGTCAGCAGGTTGAGGAGTTACTCGGGACCTGTGTGATGAAGGGCATTGTAGGTGAGCAGGAGAGTTTTGAAAATAATCCTGAACTTTACAGGTAGCCAGTGCAGCTGGGCAAGATGGGGGGTGATGTGATCACATTTTTTACATCTGGTAAGGATCCTGGCAGCAGCATTCTGAACTAGCTGTAAGTCGGTTTATGGTGCGTGCCGGGAGACCACAACATAGAAAGTTGCAGTAATCAAGTCGAGAGGAGACAAATGCATGACAAAGTATCTCTGCATCTGTGAGGGAAAGGTAGGGACGGACTTTGGAGATGTTTTGAAGATGGTAGAAGGAAGATTTGACCACGGAGAAGGAGAGGGGGAAGGCAGCAGCAGACAGTTTCCGAGGTTCAGGGCAGCTATATTTAGATTCTTAAGTTGAGTTTTAGATCCTACTAGAAGTAGTTCAGATTTGCTGGTGTTTAGCTGAAGAAAATTGGCAGACATCCAGGCCTCGATGTCTTGAATGCAAGCCAAGAGCCGGACCATGGCAGAGGGGCTACCAGGGTCGAGTTTTAAGGAGAGCTGGGTGTCGTCAGCATAGAAGTGAAACGTGAGGCTGTGTTGGCAGATGAGGTGACTCAGAAGCATGTTGATATTGAAGAGAAGGGGCCACTGTATAGGAAAGACAGGCAGGACAGAAGAGGCGGAGGGTAGCACTATACCTCAAAATAGTCTTGAAGCCCAGGTGTTAAATCTGGAAGAAAAAACAATGCAGAATCAACATGGGTCAGAATAATGGACAAAATTTCAAAGGGCATAATAATAGGGGCATGCTATAGACCGTCAAATTCAGATATCTACTAGACAGAGATTGCTACGATTGTGGATTTGTCAAGATGCCAACTCAATGAAAGCCTATTACTTATTTTTCAACGTACCTGGGAGACATAAATCCTTCATTTTGTTCTACAAATGCAACAGTGAATATATCAGAAGGAAATATTTAATCTTGAAAGTAGTCATTTTGATTGGAATACGGGACGCTGCACTCAGATGCACACAGCAAACTGAAATGACAGGTAGGATAACAACTTATGTGCCTAATATCCTGCAGCACTATAAATACACCAGAAGAGTCAGCACAGATATATGAAAATAAAGCCTTTTATGTTTAATCTTCCATTTAAATACGTTGTTTCTGCGATGCAAATGTTAGATATGATGTTCATGAATAAAACTTCTGATTTGTATCTGATAGTATGTCTTTCATTTTCATAACAAAGCAGATCAAAATGACCCACATGGCGGTTCCAGGTAGAAAATCCAATGGTTCTAGTGTTAATAAAGTTGACTGGACAGTCTGGAAACTCTGTGTCGCATCTCTGCTTAAAATAAACAATTACATTTACCATGTTCTGAATAGTTAAAGTCCTTGCTCCCCAGTCCTTGCTCCCCAGATTGTCAATCTAGAAACCAGTCATCACTGTCCTTTTAAAGTCAGGAGCTGATTCAATGCATCTTTTACATACTTTTTCCTCAATAAATAATAGCAAAATGAATGGTGTATTACTCATACTCAGAAAAATGTCAATGATTGTTATGAATATTCGTTTGTACTCATAGCTCGGCACAGGATTGGGCATAATAATAATAATAATAATAATAAATAAATAAATAAATAAATAAATACATCTTGCAGATTTGCAATCTGGTCTAAGTGGTCAACTGTGTACATTAATCACCACCCCTCCACAGATATCCCATATTATTTGATAAGTCCTGCTCAACAGGAATTAAAATGACACACTAGGGCTTCAAACCAATAAAATGATTGTAAAATAAACATTAAAACAGTGCATGGCGACTTTCTGAGTGAAAATCATTGCCAGAAATTGATTTGTCAAGTACTTCCGGTGTTAAGATCACCCACTTCTGGTATTGCCACGTGAGTAAGAGTATCCGTGCGAGTGTTGATTCTCGGGTACGAGTATGTGGCCAGCCATTTTAACATACATTTCGATATCGGTAATGTTTTCACATTTTTGTATATCAAAATATAATTCTTGATATCAAAAATAGAATATTCACTGTGAAGAACAGACTCACAAAACAGCATTTGGATCAGGCTTAAATTCTAATAATTGTTCATTTCAGGAAACATAAGGTTAAGGCAAAATACACTGCCCATGCAGTACATACTAATGTATCTTTTTAACTTTGACATGTACCATTTCTTTGGTTAATCATACAGTATATATCTGTGTGGCAAAGTGCCCCCCCTGTGTATTATATGTTACGTGTTGTGTGTAAATGTTGGTGTATAGTCATTGGTACACGGGATATAAGCGGGTCTGTGTTTCACATGTGTTTAAATTGTAGATTTGTATTTAGGCACGAGGAGGGCACAAATCACATCACGTGCAAGTAAAAAGTAATAATATGTGAGCACGGGGAATTGCACTTTAATTAATTCACGTGCAGTTGTACCGAGATTCCAATTGAATGATTGACTAGCAATCGAGTCTCGGTACAACTGCATAAAAGCTGTATGTTTTCACTCACTCGGGTTGGGTGTTCGTGAGTGGAGAACGGGAGAGAGAGAGAGAGAGAGAGAGAAAGAAATACTTATAACAATTGCTATCGCGTGCTGGTAGTACCAGCACGATACTTGTTTTATTTATTTACTCACCGTGTTTGTGTGTCTGTCCGTCCACCGTTTGTTACTGTTTAGTCCGTTTTGTTTATATATTTATTTTGGCGAAAGTGCCGTGTCCTGTTTCTGTTTTGTGTACAAACCTTTTATTTTCTGTTTGATTATTAAACGCTGAGCGCCATCACGCTCAGCTTCACCAAAACCCCAAGTCTCTGTCTGTTCTGTGTTTCCTGGCTCTGCCGTGACGCCACCGCTCAGTCGTCTTTGTCACACGTGGTGTCAGAACCGGGATCTACAGCGCCTCCAGGACTCAGGCCAGAGCAGGAACCGCAATTTGTTGGTTAAAAAAAAAAAAAAAAATGGGATGGGAGGAACAAATGCAGCCATGGCGTAATCGCCAGGAGGAGTTGAAGGAAGGAGGGGCTCCATGGTGTGCCTCCTGCATGGAGTATGGGCACCTCCGGGAAGGTTGCCCCTATGAAGACCCTCTCTTTTTGAAGGCCCTCGATCAGGGAAAGGTGGAGGATGCGGAGGAGTGGCTTTGCTTAAAGGCCACAAGACCAGTCCACCGCCAGGAGCTGCCTCTGCCTCTTCCGACTGCAGTTTCTGGTTTAAGAACAAAAAAAATAATAATAAAGAAATGGAAGGCTGGAGCTGGAGAGATGGCTGCCAGGATCTGAAGGTCCTCCTCGGTGGTCTAGAGGACCAAGGCTGGTGCCTTGCCTGTGGGGAGTTCGGGCACCCGGTGGTGCGCTGCCCCTACCAAGAGGGGAGGAGGAACTGGCCCAGGAGAGGAAGGTGAGGAGGAGGCAGAGAAGGGGAAAGGGGAAGAGGAAGGCTGAGTGTCCACAGCCCAAGCGGGAGGAGCCCGAACGTCCTACGCCTGAGTGGGAGGAGCCCGAACGTCCCACGCCTGAATGGGAGGAGCCCGAACGTCCCACGCCTGAATGGGAGGAGCCCGAACGTCCCACGCCTGAATGGGAGGAGTCGGTGCGCCCACAGCCCAAGAGGGAGGAGTCGGTGCGCCCACAGCCCAAGAGGGAGGAGTCGGTGCGTCCACGGCCCAAGAAGGGGAAGGTAGAGCGTCCACAACCCCAGTCTCCACCAGCAGAGGGTGAATTCCTGCTGGGTCCACCTCCATTGCCATGGGAGGACTGCTTGCAGCTCCCACCTCCACCAGCAGAGGGTGAATTCCTGCTGGTCCCGCCTCGCCACCTCCATCGGCAGGAGCAGAGCAGCAGGAGCTGTCTCTGCCTCCGCCACCTCCACCGCCAGGAGCAGAGCAGCAGGAGCTGCCTCTGCCTCCTCCACCAGCAGAGGGTGAATGCCTGCTGGGTCCCCTGTCCACCAGCAGAGGGTGAATGCCTGCTGGGTCCCTGTCCACCAGCAGAGGGTGAACGCCTGCTGGTCTCCCCTTCCGAGGCAGAGCCGCACCAGTCCCCTGCAAGAGAGGGAGGGCCGCACCAGTCCCCTGAAACAAGGGTAGACTACACGCTGCTCCCACCTCCGCCGCCAGGAGACTACACGCGCTCCCACCTCCACTGGCAGGAGCAGAGCAGCAGGAGCTGCCTCTGCCTCCGCCACCTTCACCGGGCAGGAGACTACACGCTCCGCCACCTCCATCGGCAGGAGCAGAGCAGCAGGAGCTGCCTCTGCCTCCGCCACCTCCACAGGCAGGAGCAGAGCAGCAGGAGCTGCCTCTGCCTCCGCCACTTCCATCGGCAGGAGCAGAGCAGCAGGAGCTGCCTCTGCCTCCGCCACCTCCATCGGCAGGAGCAGAGCAGCAGGAGCTGCCTCTGCCTCCGCCAACCCCACCAGCAGAGGATGAATGCCTGCTGGTAACACTTCCCCACCAGCAGAGGATGAATGCCTGCTCGTATCACTTCCCCACCAGCAGAGGAGGAATGCCTGCTGGTATCACTTTCCCCACCAGCAGAGGAGGAATGCCTGCTGGTAACACTTCCCCAACCAGCAGAGGAGGAATGCCTGCTGGTAACACTTCCCAACCAGCAGAGGATGAATGCCTGCTGGTAACACTTCCCCACCAGCAGAGGATGAATGCCTGCTGGTATCACTTCCCCACCATCACGAGGAGAGGAGCAGGAGCTGCCTCTCCCGTCACCAGAAGGACCAGGACTAGATGCTGCCGGTCCTCAGCAGCCCTTGCATAGGCTGCTGAGGGAAGCACGGGAAGAACCGCCCGGCCGCAGAGGCCGAGAAGAGGGCCAACACCCGCACCCCAGCTTGTCCTGACTCCTGCCTCGCCGCCCAAGGATGTCTGCCTCGCTTCGCCCAAGGATGCCTGCCTCGCCGCCCAAGGATGCCTGCCTCGCCGCCCAAGGATGCCTGCCTCGCCGCCCAAGGATGCCTGCCTCGCCGCTCAAGGATGCTTGCCTTGCATCGCCTGGGGTTGCCAGCCGCTCCGCATCGCCTGGGGTTGCCAGCCGCTCGCGACGCCTGGGGTTGCCAGCCGCTCCGCGCGCTGGGGTTGCCAGCCGCTCCGCGACGCCTGGGGTTGCCAGCCGCTCCGCGACGCCTGGGGTTGCCAGCCGCTCCGCATCGCCTGGGGTTGCCAGCCGCTCCGCATCGCCTGGGGTTGCCAGCCGCTCCGCGATCGCCTGGGGTTGCCAGCCGCTCCGCGATCGCCTGGGGCTGCCTGTCGCTCCGCATCGCCTGGGGCTGCCTTTTGCTCCACACAGGGTGCAGGGTGCGAGGGAGAAGTGGAGCTCCCGCTGCCGCCTCTATGGCCAGGGGCTCCTCCCGAAGTTCGCCTCCCGAGGGTCCGCTGCTGCTGCCGCCGCCTCCCGAGGGTCCGCTGCTGCTGCTGTCGCCTCCCGAGGGTCCGCTGCTGCTGCCGTCACCTGGGGTCGCCAGGGATCCTGCCGCCTGGGGTCGCCGAGGGTCCTGCTTCGCCTGGGTCGCTACACTGTGGCCGGAGCTCCATGAAGGGAGCTGCCGGCCATGAAGAAAGGGGAGGTCAGGAGACCAGCTCCCCAGCCGCATTTCCGTGGCAGGAAACACGGTGGCCGGAGCCCCACGGAGGGGAGCTGGCGGCCACAAAGAATGGGGAGGTCAGGAGACCAGCTCCCCTGCAGCAGTTTCGCTGCCGGAATTGGGTGGCCGGAGCCCCACGGAGGGGAACTGCCGCCATGAAGAAGGGGGAGGTCAGGAGATCAGCTTCCCCGCAGCAGTTTCGCTGCCGGAGATTGTGTGGTCGGAGCCCCACGGAGGGGAACTGCCGGCCATAAAGAAGGGGGAGGTCAGGAGACCAGCTCCCCAGCTGCACTTTCGCGGCAGGAGATAGTGTGGCTGAAGCCCCGGAAGAGGGAGCTGCCAGCCACGAAGAATTGGGGGTGCCAGACATTCCACCATGGCCACCCCCAGAAATAACTTGCTTCCCCTCTTCCGGGACTTTGGGACTGAGGGGGAGGTGGCCATTGAGGCCATGTGTGCTTTGCACAAGGGGGGTATATGTGGCAAAGTGCCCCCTGTGTATTATATGTTACGTGTTGTGTGTAAATGTTGGTGTATAGTCATTGGTACACGGATATAAGCGGGTCTGTGTTTCACATGTGTTTAAATTGTAGATTTGTATTTAGGCACGAGGAGGGCACAAATCACATCACGTGCAAGTAAAAGTAATAATATGTGAGCACGGGAATTGCACTTTAATTAATTCACGTGCAGTTGTACCGAGATTCCAATTGAATGATTGACTAGCAATCGAAGTCTCGTACAACTGCATAAAAGCTGTATGTTTTCACTCACTCGGGTTGGGTGTTCGTGGAGTGGAGAACGGGTGAGAGAGAGAGAGAGAGAGAGAGAAAGAAATACTTATAACAATTAGCTATCGCGTGCTGGTACTACCAGCACGATACTTGTTTTATTTATTTACTCACCGTGTTTGTGTGTCTGTCCGTCCACCGTTTGTTACTGTTTAGTCCGTTTTGTTTATATATTTATTTTGGCGAAAGTGCCGTGTCCTGTTTCTGTTTTGTGTACAAACCTTTTTATTTCCTGTTTGATTATTAAACGCTGAGCGCCATCACGCGCTCAGCTTCTCCAAAACCCCAAGTCTCTGTCTGTTCTGTGTTTCCTGGCTCTGCCGTGACGTCACCGCTCAGTCGTCTTTGTCACAATCTGTTATGTATAATTTGTGGATGTTCATTTTATTACTGTGCATTGTCTATACACAAAAGCAGAAACAAATTTGAATTTTAAAATAGTCACATACATTTTTTTTTAACCGTGTTACAGATGGTCATATTTACATGCGAATGGATTACTGTTCCAAGATCCAGAGTATACGATTCAGTGACTGCTGCAGTTATACCATCTCAAGACAAACCTTTTGCAGTAATGAGGACAAGCAAATTCTCACAGAAGATATTCATCTGTTTTTTTTTGCTTATATTTTTATGAAAGAAATTGGGAAAAGACTAGAACTCTTCAGACAGGGGTGGAACAATCATAAAATCAGGACAGAACACAACAGAACACCACAACAAATTTTGGTGGAGACGGCACTGCTCTTAATAATGTGTTTGGAGAAACAGGGATGCAAACCTAGAAACTCTGCTTGCTCATTATGGCATTCCTCCTGCCCAGATGTTTCATCATACATGCAGTAGAAATTCATAAACGGTATATATCACTTTTATACATACATATATACAAGGAAAAGGAGGAAATAAGATGGCAAAAGTATGATGCTTCACAGTATTGTGCGTGTATAAGTTTTGGTTTGCATAGTTTAATCAGAGGATTCATCACAAAATTAAATTTAATTGGAAACTTAGATGTATTTCTGAAAGGAGAATATGCCCACTAATCACACATGTAATCATCAAACCATAATGATTTGTATATGTTCTATATTTATATATATATATATATATATATATATATATATATATATATATATATATATATATATATATATATTCTTACCTGTGTATAACAGATTCAACTCCTTCAATTGCAAGAACCCCAGCCAGCAGGAGAATTCCAAGGCTGGCGTCCTGTTAGAAATCATCCTTCCCAAAATAGCAATCCTGGACAATATCTCGCCTTTTGAAAGCTTTATTCGAACAACAAATTTCCTACAATGCTGGATCTTCCCACGAGGATCTCGTTACCTTGCTCCGTCACTCTGAACTTTCCACTTCCCAGATCTCTGCTGCTTTACCTCCGCAACTGATCCCAAACACTGATGTCCGATTCTCATGATCCCGATCTAATCTCCTTGGATCCATTCAGCGCCCCGGCGACATTTCCAATGTAGACATTTTTCAAGCTCTGCAATTCCTCCATTGTACAGTTTCAGGTTTAGAGCTGCCCTAATTAAATTTTGCAGCCCTCTGCCAGTGCTATCCAAACCACCACGCCAACACAGTTTCATGTCACCCTGACTGGTCTGGTCACTTCCATCAATGCACTTCTCATTTATAACCTCTCCACTGCAGTTCTCAACAGTGACTCTCAATCTACCGTCAACCAGGTTGCCCTGACTGTCCCTAGTTTCTAGTAAACTCTGTGCTAAAATTCAGGAAGGTAGGGATATAAATGCAGTCATTTTGTTACTTTCTTCCCTCAAAGTGTATGAAAATCGAATTCTGGACTCTGGCAAAGTTTCTGTTGTTTTAAAAAAGTTAACTATTTCAGAATTTGTTACAGCATTCAGTCTCTACAAAGATATCTTCTGTGACGCACATGCAATGCGCCATCAGGGACTAGAACCTACATTAGCCTCATTACAGCATAACAGAGGCAGAAGTGTTAAAGGGACAAGGAGCTCTTAAAATAAACTAATCCCCTGGGCCGGATGAGATCCTCCCAATAGTACTCAAAGAAATGAAATTTACAAACCGCTAACCAAGATCATGCAACAGTCTCTTGACACAGGGGTTGTACCGACACACTGGAAAATTGCAAACGTAATATCGATCCACAAAAAGGGAGACAAAACCGAACCAGGTAACTACAGACCAATAAGCCTGACTTCTATTATATGTAAACTTATGGAAACTATAATAAGATCTAAAATGGAAAATTATCTATATGGTAACAATATCCTGGGAGATAGTCAGCATTGTTTTAGGAAAGGGAGATCGTGTCTAACTAACCTGCTTGACTTTTTTGAGGATGCAACATTGACAATGGATAATTGCAAAGCATACAACATGGTTTATTTAGATTTCCAGAAAGCTTTTGACAAAGTCCTGCATAAAAAATTAATTCTCAAAGTGAACGCAGTAGGGATTCAAGGAAATGCATGCACATGGATTAGGGAGTGGTTAACATGTAGAAAACAACGTACTGACTAGAGGAGAAACCTCAAAATGGAGTGAGGTAACCAGTGGTGTACCACAGGGATCAGTATTAGGTCCTCTGCTATTCCTAATCTACATTAATGATTTAGATTCTGGTATAGTAAGCAAACTTGTTAAATTTGCAGACGACACAAAAATAGGAGGAGTGGCAAACACTGTTGCAGCAGCAAGGGTCATTCAAAATGATCTAGACAGCATTCAGAACTGGGCAGACACATGGCAAATGACATTTAATAGAGAAAAGTGTAAAGTATTGCATGCAGGCAATAAAAATGCGCATTATAAATATCATAAGGGAGATACTGAAATTGAAGAAGGGAACTATGAAAAAGACCTACGAGTTTATGTTGGCTCAGAAATGTCTTCATCTAGACAATGTGGGGAAGCTATAAAAAAGGCTAACAAGATGCTTGGATATATTGTGAGAAGTGTTGAATTTAAATCAAGGGAAGTAATGTTAAAACTCTACAATGCATTAGTAAGACCTCACCTAGAATATTGTGTTCAGTTCTGGTCACCTCGTTACAAAAAGGATATTGCTGCTCTAGAAAGAGTGCAAAGAAGAGCAACCAGAATTATCCCGGGTTTAAAAGGCATGTCGTATGCAGACAGGCTAAAAGAATTGAATCTATTCTGTCTTGAACAAAGAAGACTACCCGGCGATCTGATTCAAACATTCAAAATCCTAAAAGATATAGACAATGTCGATCCAAGGGACTTTTTTGACCTGAAAAAAGAAACAAGCACCAGGGGTCACAAATGGAGATTAGATAAAGGGGCATTCAGAACAGAAAATAGGAGGCACTTTTTTACACAGCGAATTGTGAGGGTCTAGAACCAACTCCCCAGTAACACTGTTGAAGCTGACACCATGGGATCATTCAAGAAGCTGCTTGATGAGATTCTGGGATTAATAAGCTACTAACAAGGAGGCTGTGTGGTTCAGTGGTTAAAGAAAAGGGCTTGTAACCAGAAGGTTTCCGGTTCAAATCCCACCTCAGCCACTGACTCATTGTGTGCCCCTGAGCAAGTCACTTAACCTCCTTGTGCTCCGTCTTTTGGGTGAGACGTAGTTGTAAGTGACTCTGCAGCTGATGCATAGTTCACACACCCTAGTCTCTGTAAGTTGCCTTGGATAAAGGCGTCTGCTAAATAAACAACCAAACGAGCAAGATGGGCTGAATGGCCTTGTCTCGTTTGTAAACTTTCTTATGTTCTTATATGGAGGTACAGTTTTTTTATCAGTCATTTTCCGTTAAGGTCGCTACAATTCTCGAGCAGTTTAATGTCAGGGTTAACTGGTCGTTTTGGACAATTGAATTCTTCCTGGTTAGTTTTCAATTTTTTATGCTAGGATTGAAGACGCAATTTGTTTAATTAAATTAGCAGGAGAAGACCGTGGCTTTCTAAGGCTGATATCACAGATGATTTTAAAGTCATGCCCATTCACCATTCTCAGTGGCAACTTTTTGGGGTGCAATGCAAAGGTGAATTTTATTTTTCAGTATGGCAATCCACATTTGGTTGCAGGAGCTGCCGTCATATTTTCAATTCCCTGTCTGAAGCTTTGGGTTGGATTCTTTTAAATGAACACAGGTTGTCATTCGTGCTCCACTTACTAGATTACATTGCCCCCCGCTCGTTCTATAAGTATTCTAAAATCTGTATTCCATGAACTTGGGGTTCCCCTATCAGAGGAGAAAACTTTAGGTCCAACTACTTGTCTCAAATTCCTTGGAATTGAATTGAATTGAATTGGATTTAGTTAAAATGGATGCACGTTTCCCTCACGAGAAACTATGTCACATTAAAGTCTGAATTCACGCCACTACCAGAAATCCTGTAACAAACATGAACTCCTTTCGCTACTTGGTCATCTCAGTTTTTAGGTTATTAGGATCATACCGGTCAATCGTTTATTTGTTACCTTTTAAAATTAGCATCCTCCATCACTGAACTGCATCACCACAGCAATCTTAATGAGCCAATATCACACTATGGACTCGCCTTCTTTCCAAATGGAACGATATTTCATTATTTTATGATGACATGATTACAACTCCTGAGACTCTTTGTCTGTATACTGATGCTGTCCCTTCTCAAGGTTTCGTGGCATCTTAAGAACTAAATGGTTTTACGGCAACTGGCCCTCTGAAATGTCATCCTTACCTGCTGAGGAACAATCTTCAGTGCTATTTGAGCTGTATCCCATCAGAATTGCAGCTGTAACATGGGGTCATCAGTGGTCTAAAAAAGTAGTAGCAAAAAGTATGCAAAACCTCACATGGGTTTCAGTGCTTGATAATTTCAAAACTAAAGCCTCCCATATCCGGGGCTCAAAAAATGTAATTGCTGACTCATTATCTCGATTAAATTTTCTGAAATTCCATGCGCTGTTTCCAGAAGGGGACCCTCTACCGGTCTCATGCCCAGTGTGCAAGGACCTTGTCATGTACTTACTCGACCAACCAATTCAGAGATACACGTTTCTGTTAGTCCTCCTCCTCCCCAGCCTCCACCTTGCAGGGTGCTTGTCTAGGGTGAAGATGGCCCAAGTGCCACGTGTAATGCCTGCTGGCATTAGTTTTCATTTAATTAATATACTTTATCATCATGACTGCGAGTGCCTCGGGCAGAGTGTGGGGAAGCTTGCCGTGAGTGTTGTGTGCAGTGTAACCTGAATAAAAGATTTCCGTTCCGGACCAAAGCTACAGTCTCTTGTCTGATCTCTTCTAACTCTTTCACTGTTCCTGAAAAGCTGGTATACTACATTGGTGATCAGAAGTGGGATGGAGTGAACACTGTGGAAAGTGAATAAGGAGCAAAAGGAGGTAGTGACCAGAGCCGACACGCCAGCCAGGAATGGCTGGTTCTCTGCGCAAGAGACAGAGCGGAGCCAGAGCGGGCGCTGCGAAGAAGAAAGCCGACGATGAGCAGTGGGAAGGAGGCAGCTGGTAGGGAGCGCCGGAGGGGACGATGGAGAAGCCCAGCAGTGAGAGAAACCTCAATAAACCCCCTATGAGGGGGAAGTGGGCCATGGAGATCCAGGTCGGAGGGATGATCGTGAGCCACCTAGTCTGGGTTGCAGCCGTCCAGGACACATGCATATTGGATCCAGACTTTCTCTGGCAAACCAGCAGCCAGCTGGACCTGCAGAAGGATGGTCTGAGCCAGGCTCTGACTTTCCCTGGGGAACCAATCAACACCCTGGTGTTGCTCAACCCAATCTCCCAGCCTGGTACCACGACTACCAGCAGAAAGGCAAACCGGGGAAATCAGCTAACCCCCCCGGCTCAACCCTGCGGAGGCTGGTGAGCTGCACCATAGTTTGACTTCAGTCTTCAGCCAACCCGGCCTGCATCGGGGACTAGCCATGGCACCACCGAGGGTTGTCAGCAGAAGGGCCCGGCTCATGCGGTGGGCAAACCAGGGGAACCAGCCAACCTCTGAGGGTGACCCAGCAGAGGCTACCGAGCTCCACCATCAGTCGTCTTTGGTCCACGATGAGGCTGACCTGGGCTAACAACTCGCCAGCCTGCCAGCCGAGATATGGCTTTGCCCGGAACAGCAGGGCCAGCTGTCGTAACTGTTGCTGGTTCCAGCACTGATTTTTGACCAGCCGGAGGAAGTGGGCCGGACCCACCGGGTGCAGCACGACATCGAGACCGGGGACGCTGGTCTATCAAGCTGTCGGACAGTCCATGGACTACGCCTGTTGTCATGGTCCTAAAGAAAGATGGTGAGTGGCAGTTTTGTGTGGACTACCGACGGCTCAAAGAAATCACCCGCAAAGACTCCTATCCCCTGCCCCCACATTGTTGAAGCCCTATTTCTTCATGTTTGAAAACACCTGGGGTTTCACAACAATAATTGTGAACCTTCGTTGTTGTTAAACATTCCAGTTCCAGCCCTTTCTCTAATGGAAAAAAGCCTGAATTCTCCGACACTGTGTTGTCAGGAGGTACCTCCCTATCAGCCATGACATACTAAAGGTCTGCCAAGCACTTTCAAATTACCTACAATGAAGCTTTAGACAAGCAAGGAAATATGGACCAGACGTTGTCATCTAATTAGTATGCATTTTTTATATAAAATGTTTTAATTGTTGATATGAAGAATTTACATTTTTTTATACCAACAATTATATTTTTTATATAAAAAATGTATATTCAGAATTTTTAATATCAAAAGTGTTATTACTGATACCAACAAAACATTACAATGAGAGATTGAGGATTAAATGTTAAAATGGCTTGCCATATGACTAATGGGTCCTCCGCACACTCCTATGTTATATAGATTTTGGTAATGAGATGAATCAACACATGAGATAAAGCATTCCAGATCACATGGTGCAATTTGTTTTACTGTATGAGCCTTATGTTACTCCATTTAACTTGCATTCATCTTTTTTAAACTTGTAAGAGAAACAAAAGTCTCTGTGCGGGTAATGCGGTTCATTAGGTTGCTAATAGTTGGTAACATCTGGTAAATGTTGTTTGAAACAGCAGGGATTCTGTTAGCTTCCACAAAGATGTATGATAATGATCTAAGATAATAGGCATTGGGTGTACAAGCATTTCTTAAATGTGACACCTTTTTTATGTGACATCATTTATTCAACGTTTCAAATCATTGCCATTTGACTCATAAAATGATAATGCTTTATAGCTTATTTGTTTTATAAGCAAGGTTATAAAAATACTGAAGCAACTACAAATTAAAAAATAAAGAAACAAATAAATAACAAAGCTGTTTGCAAAACACAGAAAGATATGTTTTCATCCTTTACACTTTTGTTATCTTCGTGTTTGGTCATTGGATAGCTGATTGCTTTAAGCCTAGACTTTTCTGTCCCTAAGGAACAAGATGCAATTCACTGCACAGTAGCCTTAAGTAGCATATATCATGGATACCTACCAGGGACAAAAAAGTCAAGTTTGTACCCCAAAATGCATTAAATTAGCATAGCCTGGAATTCGTGGCAGTGGTCTCCTGTATTATTGCTGCAGGCTATTGACTGCACCATGCTTGAGCCACCACCTATAGCAGTGACAACACACATCTGAATGGCTCTACAGGTGTTGCTGGTGCGTGGTGAACCAAGGATTACCCTCCCGGGCGGTGCTTGGCCAATTGTGTGCCGCCCCCTGGGAACTCCCGGTCACGGTCAGCACGTGACATAGCTTGGATACGAACCAGCAATCTCCAGGCTATAGGGCACACCCTGCACTCCACGCGGAGCGCCTTTACTGGATGCACCACTCAGGAGCCCCTATTAGCAGGATTTAATATTATAGTGTCCAATATGTAAGATAGCAAAAATAAAACAAAACAACCACAACAACAAAAATGTAACATACACACAATCAAAGCATTTTTAATATTAAACATAGGTAGTAACCAGCATTTTTCACCTGAGTCTTGAAACCTGTTGTAGGTAGGGCTCTACACTAACTTTTTTTAGGCACATGTGCCTAAGTTAAAAAAAATATACAAAAAATAAATACAATTTTGTTGAAATGTATTGTTGAATATCTACACATCTTTTTTTCCCTTCCTTTCTTACATTTATGACACTTATACAGTTCAATACTTTTGCATCAACAAAATTATAATGGACTTTTTTTCCAACTTAAATGATTTTTAACTGCCTGGTAGCATATTCCTCAGAATGTGCTACTTGCCCTTTTTATGGTAGTGGGATGGTCTGGCTGACATTTCTGTGGCAAAGTGGCTGCTGAGTGAGAACAGGTGCAGAGGTGATGCAGTGCAGGAATAGCCTAATCACAGACAGAAACTGTAATCAGTTTGGAAAAGGGTCCTTTTATTTTTTAATCCCGGTCTGGCAACCAAACAATAACCTCCGGCAGCGCACACCACTGTGTAATGTACGGAGATAATAATAACAATGGGTTGCAGCCCAATCAATAAATACACGTTATCTGCCCCACAATAATTCTGAACACGGTCACCAGTCTGGTTCCATGCAGTAGTGCTCGTGGTGGGTGATAACAATTTATTAAGTGACTGTGGTGTAGTGTTGTTGTGGTTTAGTGCTGGCCCATGGTGACAGCTCCGCATACATGTTAGCCTGGTGATTCACAAACAAAGACAATTACTAACAACGACAAACAAACAAAAAACACTCCTATCTTGAGCACTGATGAAGTCTCTGTCATGCTCCTCATTCATGCATAATTCTGCATGGTGGATAGGTGAATTATTGTCTTGAAGGCAGCCAGCCCCATCAGGGTACAAGTTTGGCATTGTTGGATGGACTTGATCTTGATTAAGTAAATTACAGCATTTGTTCAGCCTTCTAGAGTAACCAAGGGGCCCAGGGTATACCAAGAAATCATGCACCACACCAGGGAGATGCCAAATTTAATCAGTTAGACAGGCCTTAATACTGTAGCCCGGCAGTGTACAGTGTTCTTTAAAATGATTGTCAGTGACAATACAATGGCACTACAATGGAATGCAATTGTCGGAAAAGATAAGTGGCAATATTTTTAGATTTTGTCATACCAATGTTGTACACACTGGTAATTCACTGGAGTACGATAACACAAAGAAGGTATTAGATGAAACGTTTGTCTTTCTGTGTCAGGACCACAGTTCATTTTGTTGCCATTGCTGGTAATGCTGTGGTTCTTCATGGTAATACACTGATATGGTAATGTTTTCGATTTTGTTTTATCTTCCCTGGGTCTGTGGCAGGTTTTTAATATACTGTACCCTGTAAATAATGATATTCACATTTGTGAGAAAAGTTTACATTTTCCTATTCTCAGTGGGAAGTTCTGTCAGCCTGACCTCTAAATTCAAATTAGGAAGTGTGGAAGGGTGGTGGGCAATTCACTGACACAAGGAGACAGTACTTTATTTGTATCGCCGCTCAGGCGCACTGATTTATTTGGTACAGTAGATGGCGCTCTTGTCCGTGGACTGGATACTGACAACAGTAACCAGAACCACGGTGTTTACCAAAACAGGTACAGGCACAACAAGTGCTCGTAAATAATAATGAAAACCAAAGGCGAAAGAAAAAGGGAAAATAAAGCATAGTAATAAAACTACAAACAAAAGTGCTGCTTACGCAGTGCCCCCACTGCCGCTAAGCCGGTCAGAACGAGCCTCCGTCCTACGCTCAGTTACCCTATACACCAGAGTTCCCCATACAACTAAACACGTCCCCTTGGGTACGTGGTGATTTCTATTATTTATTCCCTCTAAATTATTTTAAGGCCAGCTGTTTTCCCCAGCCAGGTTTGCCTCGTTTTGTTAAAAAAGAAACTGACGTCTTTTTTCAGTGTCACTGTTTGCTCCTAAACACGGCCACCCGAATGCACAACCAAGCCAGATCTTATGGGCCGAGCAGTCTCCCAAGGCCCGCCCCTCAGCCACTCAGAGAGAGGGAAAGCACACACACCCTCTTCCCCACCTCTCCGTGTCATCGCCATGACTGACAGGCGGGTCCCACGATACCGCTGCCCTCTACCTGCAGTAATACGGATGTGCCAAATAGTCAGTCCAGATCTACCCTGTTACAGGAAGGTTTAATTTTTATGTATTTATTACCACATGCTATTTTTTTTCTTTCACATGTATTTTGTTGTAGCCTACAATACCGGTGATTAAATACTTTAGTATAACTGATATTGATAGTACTACTTGCATAACAAACTGTTTCTTAGCTAAAGAAGGGTGCATTTAAAATGATGATAATTTAGTACATTTATTTAACAGCTGGTCTTAATATGGGCTTATATCTTCTAAATTATGAATAATACAAGGTTTTGATTTTGGGTTGTTTAATAAAGGAAATATATATATATATATATATATATATATATATATATATATATATATATATATATATATATAAATATAATATATATATATATATATATATATATAAATATAAATAATAAATATATATATATAAATTGACATCGGCAAAACGAATTAGAGAAATAAGTAATGAAATAGAGACAGTAATAAATGACATAAATTGCATGTTCCCTCCATCAGAAATGTAGATGTAGAAAAGTAGACAACCTTGAGAACAAAACACTAGAACATTTGAACAACAAAAAGTTAATGAAATTACACAAATTAATAGGTCAACCGGGATTACAAAATAGAATAGGTCTAGAAAAAATTAAAATTTCAAATCATAACAATTCCGAGAATAAGGAAAACACTGCTGAAAAACTATCGAATAGAATGCTTGAGCAATACGAGTATAAGAGTTATGACGACTACAACATAGTTCAAATAGAGAAGGACGGGAACTGTTTCTTTAGATGTTTAAGTGTAGTTTTATACGGTTCACAAAATGACCATCGAACAATTAGACATAATATAATAGAACTAATGGAAAGCAATATAAAACAATATGAAATGTACATCGACTCAGTGGCCCATATTGAAAAAATGAAATTAAGTGACGGGAGTATAGATTCTTGGGCTACAGAGGCAGAAGTTATGGCGGCTGTAGATCTCCTAAATAGGCCCATACATGTATACATAGACTTAAAGAATAAGGACTGTTTTAAATACGAAGGCACAATAGAAGCCATTAAAAATAAGAACGATCCAATTAACCTTTTATACAACAATAACCATTTCTCAGTTATTGTATTTAAAGACAATGAAACCGGAAGAAAATCTGAATACTGTGGCATAATTAAGAAAGATAATCAAAATAAATCTAAAACAGTAAAAATAAACCAGGTTAATAATAAAATGCGAAATAGGGAATTAAACATGACTAAGACAGAGAATTCAAAACATAAAGATAGGAGACCCAAAAATAGACATGGTACCAAATACACAAAAGATAAGACAGAAGACATAGTATTTAATTTATCAAGTAAAACCTTAACCACATCCCAAAAAGCAGTACTGAGTAAAGGACTTAAGTTTATACCGACTAAAAGATACATCGATAAAGATAAACTGGCCACTGAATTGAAGGAGTGGGAGAGACGCATGAGATTAGCGGAATATTTTTTCAATGAAAATATCTCAGATTCAGAGGGTAATTATGAGCATGGGATTAAAGTTAATAGTACAAGCACATGGACTCCTCCGGATGGAAGAGACAAATGGTTAGATATGTATATTGAAGTAGTTAAACAAGAAATAATAGTAGGACTAAAGAAAAGATGTAAACTTAATCTAACCAATATTGAAGAACAAGCTATGACTGAGTTGTTAAATGATGATGATATAATGTTAAGACCAGCAGATAAAGGCTCAGGAATAGTGATAATGAACACAGATGACTATATGAAATCTGTAGAATGTGAATTAAATAATACAGATACATATGAAGAAGTTAAAAGCAATAAGATCAATAAATCGGCAAAAGAGGTTAAGGAAATTGCGGAGAGACTATACAATAAAGGAATTATATCAAAAGAATTAAAAAATACATGCAGCCACATAATGCAAGAACAGGCCTAGCAAGAGGAAATCCTAAAATGCACAAAGAAAATCACCCGATGCGAATGATAGTCAGTACAATTGATAATCCAACACACATAATAGCTGAAATAGCAGAAAAACAACTTAGGTCGCACGTTGAGAAATTACCAAGCTATGTTAAGGATACAACACAATTTTTAAAAAGACTTGAATCAATAAAACACAACCTTCCAGAGAATACAATTTTATTTTGCATGGATGTAAAATCCTTGTACCCAAGTGTCCCTCAGTAAAGAAACTTTAGAAGCTTGTCAAAAAGCACTAGATAATAGACTAGATAAATCAATACCAACAGCAGAAGTACTGAACATGATCAACGTAGTTTTAGAAAACAGTTATTTTACATTTGTTGATAAGAATTACAAACAAAACGATGGTACAGCAATAGGATCTAAATTAGGAATGCATTTTGCCAGTACATACATGGGAAAATGGGAAGAACAATTACTTAGAAAATCGGAAAGAGAACCTTTAGAATACATTCGGTTTGTAGATGATATTTTTGGGGTTTGGACACATGGAGAAGAGTCTCTCTTCCAGTTTCATAAAATAGCAAATGAAATACACAGTAATATTAAGGTGGACCTTCGATGGACAAGGAAAGAAATAGAATTTTTAGATACCATAGTAAAACTTGAAGAAGGTTCAATTGAGACTGACCTCTTCTGTAAACCTACTGACATGCACCAGTATTTACACATGTCCTCTGCACATCCGATACACACTAAAAGGGCAATCCCAAAGGGTCTAGGAATAAGAATACGAAGAATATGCTCAAAAGAAAGTGACTATGTAAAACAAAGAAATGTATTAAAACAAATCTTAAAAAAGAGGATACAAAGAAAGAATTATAGAGACGGAGTTAAGAAAAGTGGATAAACTAAAAGAGATGATCTACTAGATTATAAAACTAGAGATAAAAAGGTCAAAAGAGTCCCATTAATAATGACTTACTCTAAACTTTTGCCCAATATTTCTAAGATAGTTTGGAAACACTTATGGATTCTACATAATTCAGAAAAATTAAAAAAGTATTTCTTAAGGCCCCAGTTGTAGCATTCAAAAGAGAAGCTAATTTAGGTGATATTTTAGTTCACAGTAAACATAAAAGAATAATTGACAAAATAGGTTCTACGAACATGTGCACCAGTAGATGTAAAGTGTGTAAATACATAGATAAAAGTAAAAATATAATTAAACATAAGAACACCACATATCCACTAAAAACTAATACCTACTGTAAAAATAGCAATGTTGTTTATGGAATAGCCTGTGAAAAATGTGATGAAATCAAATATGTTGGAGAGACTGGAACTACTTTATATAAACAAATTCAGAACCACCTTTCATTAATTAGAAATAAAAAAATGAATGAACCAATAGTACAGCACTTCACCAGTCAAGGACATGACATAAATGATGTAAAGTTTGTAGTATTAGAACAGCTAAAATTAGACAATGCGACATATAGAAGAATAAAAGAAAGTAAATGGATAAATAGACTGAATACAATTATGCCAGCGGGACTCAACAGAAAAGAATGAACTAATTAACTTCAATAGATATATAACATTTAAATAAATAAACAAAGTTTGTTCAAAAGTTGTGCATGCTGATGCGCTGGGGAGGCCAAATCTAGACTGATCCTCAGAGCCAGCATTGCATGATATAATAAAAATATAAATTTATATAAAGTAATGTTAATTAGAATTAATACAGATTCAAAGATAGAAGTAAAAATGATGTCACAATATATAGAACAGCATTACATCATGTAAGAATAAATCATAGATTTGAATGTAAACAATAACAAGTAGTTGTCATGCCGTCAAAAACCTATAAATACCTCCAATGTTTTGATTCAAACACAGGCTCCCTTGAGAAAGATATGTGCAACATATTGAAACGTTGGGCAGCTGGCTCTTTGAGCTAAAATATATATATATATATATATATATATATATATCCCTCAGGCCTTTTTTTAAATGTATTTTTTATTTTCTAAAATAAAACCATTATTGCTACAGTCTCAAATGGGAAATATAAATAAGTGTTCTATTCATTTTCCATGTTGTGCTTTTAAAATATATAGTACTGGAGTAAATCCCATATGCTGCTTCAGACAACTAGGTACAGTTCAGATGTTGTATTGTAGTAGAGACAATTTATTGTTTTATTACATTGTAAATTTATTTCATTCATAATGTTTTTTTCAGGGTACAATCAAGTATTGCTGATGTGCTTGTTAAGCACAGGAAAAATAAACAATACACAGACAATGATATTCATTAAAAGTGTCTAAAATATATAAAAAAGATATCGCAGATTTAACCTTATTAACCTTAACCTTATTAACCTTATTATTTAATTGGACCCATAATTGTACTAATAATTGTCTTTGTCATCTTTATATGTTTTCAACTCTTAAACTAGTGGAGATTATTCAGATAAGTGTTCAGTACCATAACTGTCAAGGCAGTAGTTGTGAACCACTGTTTTAAATTCCAGCAATACATTTTACAGTCATATATTGTATTAAAATGTGAGTGGGGGGGGGGGTAATTTTTTATTTTTTTGTCTTCATATTTTAAATTCATGAAAGAGGTTTAAGCTAGGGTATTTGTATGTGTTCAAATATATTAGGCTCGTAGCAAACAAATAAATACATAAAATACAACCCACAGCTAATAACTAATCCCCACAACAATCATGTAGAAAAGTTTTTGTTTTCAGTTGATTGACAGTCGCCAATGAAATCATAGGATATGCAAACTTAGAAACGTGATTGGCTGTTTTGGTATGTCCCAGAAAAAATGCTGTCTGACGGATGACAGAGAATTACAATGACAGAGGTTTTCCATGACTCAAAATTTGAGTGACTGGGGTTTTCCATGACTTGAAACTTGAGTGACTGAGGTTTTCCATGACTCGAAATTTGAGTTGCAGAGGCTTTCCGTGACTCGAAATTCGAGTGACGGCGGACCCAAAATACAAATGATACCTGATACAAATAATGGCTGACATAAAAAACTTATGAGGGATGACAGAAAAAATGATTGAGAACTGACGACTGATCGCCAAACTAAATGATCCATGACAAAGAAATTCCTGATAACTGACGCTGAGATGTGAGAAATGACGATGTCCTAATATGGACACTGTATGCATGAAGATTTCACTTCCGTAAGCAACATTTCTGTTAATTGAGACACACCATGAGCCAGATTGCAGAGAGGAGAAACATTTGCTCTAATCAATATGTGGGCCGACGATTCAATCCAGAGAAGCTTGGATGGAAGTGTCTGTAACAAGCAGGCCATCTTGAAAGCCTGAACAGATGAAAGGGTGGTCATGTGAACCTTGCTGCTTCCAGGGCATAGCGTACACACATTGTGTACTCGCATCTGTCACACAGGTCAACCCTGCTTCTTCGAAAAGCAGTGTGAAATCACATAGCCAACCTGCAAGACCAAGGTAGGGTCCGACCCAGGTAGAGCATGCCAGTGTCAAAGGGGCTCTAGAGTCCAAGTAAGAACCAGTAATTGTGTGTTATAATTCTTACGGGTCACCAGGCCAGCTCAACAGCAGTTTCTGAAACTTTCTAAAAATATAGTTTCTAAAAATATGTTTTTCTTTTTTTTTTGTTAGTCACAATAACCATATAATATTACAGTATCACAGAATTCAGTGGCCACAGAATTATTAAGTTAAATTACCTTTACCTTTGGACTAGGAGTGTGCGTGTGTGACTAGTCAATGACAATGCATGTTGCTCTTATGCCTTTTGAGAACATCTTTATTATAATTAATATTATAATCACATAACATTGTAAAAAGAAGAACAGAGTAAAAAAGTATGTCTAACAACAAATTTATCAATGTATTACATTAGAGAATGGACCTCAGTATACATCTGCATGATAACTGCACATTGCAATCCAATCCAGTGGGAGGCAACAGTAGTACAGAAGGGCCAATCCACAACCATGTTAATATTTAATACAAATATTCTGTAGTTAAAACAACGATCAAGACTGGAAGTGGCAGTATTGCTTTCCCCTTTCCTAGTCAGTTGGATAGGATCAGAAAACAGAGCACTTAATGACTGAGCGTTCACTGAACATGTGCAGCTTATCTGTGGTATACGTTTAAATTTAGAGGAAAATTATTGGAATGAAGTACAACGAAAATAATTATAGATTGCTTGTATCAAAGTTGCCACTCTAAAACTAAGTTTTTGCACAATGTGTGATGTCTCAGTTATTCAGGAAGATCCCTCTAAATCACGATTGACAGCTTGGACCTGGATGCCAGCAGGATGCTTTGAAAAAATGTTATTCAGGTATTGAATTCTGTCCTTAACCCAATGATCTGCAGGATTGGCACAGACTTTTCTTCCACTTCTGAGGACTAATCTGTAAGTAAAGAAAATATGAAGAGGAACTTTAAGATTACAACTCATAGTAACTGCAGAGTTCCCAACATTGGTGAAAAAAAAATAGTAGTTAGGATTGAAAAGACTTACAGCTGGTTTCACAGACCCCAGTTAGACTACCTAACCCTAAAGTAACATTCGATAGACCAAGAGATTAGGTAACTGGGGTCTGTGAAATCAGCAATTAGTCACAATTAAATTCCTTGTGTATTTTTAACTGCAGTCTTCCAATACAATGTCAATTCATACTATAATAAAATCTTGCTACCAATGCCCACTTTTCATGATAAATGTTATGACAAGAGAATTGCATACAGAAATGTGTGCACAGCATCATAGTATGGTATTAGAATGAATTCACATTTAAAACTGTACACATCCTTGTCATAATGAAATTGAGTGACCTTTGCATGGAAGCACAAAGATTCATAATGTAACTCGCATGACTACAGTTACTCTTGTTTATTAAAAAAAAAATACATTGAGTTCATGATAGGCACAAAGGATTTGCAGAGCTGCTTTTAGGTTACGTGCATGTCAGTTGTAGTGGTAGTGCAAAATGTTGGGTTAAAGGTTAATCGGAAGAGATTCTGCCCATCATTAAATGCACCTGTTGCCTTATATAATAAATTAAAAGATGCCTTGGCTTTAACCCTTGGTATAGCCAGGATTTGCTTATCACAGGAGAGTAGGAGTGAGTAGATGCTTTGGGTAAACTCCATATTCCTCAAATGAGAGGTGGGTAAACTCTGTTTACCCTCGACTACACTACTGATGAAACTTGAATGACCCCAGATAGACTAAAGATAGGTTAAAGAACATTTCTTATTCCAAAATAGCATGACAAGATGATTTTGTATTGTATGTATTGCGTGCGGTCAAGAAAATAACCAAATTATATTCATAACATCAAAAGTAGGACAGATGAAAAAGTTGCTCACATTAGTAAGAACATTCTTTTTAAAGCCGTGGTTAGTCGATCTTTTAATCAATAAAAGAAAAAAGATATTTTGAGGTTCACCAATTTTCACACTACTGAAGAGGATAAATAGAGTATAAACCATGTTTATAGTACTGTAGTTATTCCAGACAATGGGCTGTTTAGGGTTATCCTTATGAGTAAAATAACCAAAGGATTATATGAAGGTTCATGTTGTATTCTGTTTATATAACACAAATAATTATGGAAAAATAAAGTATGCTTAACCCTAATTTAATTTGTATCTAATTTACTTTCCTGAGACCTGGTTAGCAACTGTGCAGTTCTCCAGGTCATGTTTTTGAATGACTGCAAAACACATCCCAAAATTAGATCTGATTAAAACATATTCACTCAGGAACACAGAGCAGGAAAAAGTTATCCGATGTAATGAGAACTGTACATAGTTTTGGTCCACAATGTATTGTATTGTATGTCCTTTTTCTTAAAAAGTATACTTACATAACGCCAGACCTGCTACAGTCTGTTCTGGTAACCTCATAACGTGCTAATGTTCTTCTTGGAAGTTTTTCTTCCCAATAACTGAAACAGCAAGCATCTGGTGTGTGGGCATCTACAAAAGAGGAGACAGTAATAGATTAGTACTATACATACTTTGGAAGAGTGAGAAAGATTTTTTTATGAATAAGAAGTTCATATTTGGTCAAACTATCAAGGCACACATATTAAAGTATTTTAAGACCTTAAAGTGTTACACAACTTAAAATTGTTGTCCCCTGTGCTGTATGTATTACTGAAGTATCTTTTAAAACATAATAACAATTGGTTTGATATTTGTATTCATATACTCTGGATAATAAGTCTACTAAAGAATGAAACAGAACAAATTAATTATCAATAATTGGGGGTCCTGCATCATGGAATTATGGACAACAGAAAATAATAGCCTATGAGCATCCATTTCATTTTTATGAACCATTTCAGAGTGTTCAATTTTAAACTAAATGGCTGCCAACTAAAATGCCATCATCGTTATTTTTCAAAATCTTAACAGTGTATAGCAATGTTTTGCGATCCTAAGGAATATCACTAAACTTTATCAACATCATGCATATCCCTATTTAAAATGGTAGACGTGGTAAGAGTAAGGCAGATACACTGCCAGAAGTATTAAGTAATCAACAGTGTTTTTTGCCATCTGCAAAGTCACTTCGAATAAGTTTTTTGCCTTCATTCCCCAGTTGATTTATATGTGATTAAAAATATCAAAACAATCAATATTATGTTGAGAAATATATTACGCGTTTAGCACAGGAGACAACAATGGTTTGTAGTGTGTTTGTTGTAAACACTAAAGGGTGTTCTGTAACACTTTATAATACATCAGTGTATTAAGGTTGGGTACAATTAAAAATAATATTAAAATAAGAGTTAAAGTAATGTTCTACGTAGAGGCTGGTGAAAGGTTACACCAGTCCTCACTTTTTGGCATGGGTGACAGCTTCTACCCCTTTTTTAAAAAAAAAAAATGAAATTTAAAAGATAGTCTCAAAAAAACTTTAGTGAGCACAGGGACTTCAAAGATAACATCAATCTTTAATATGTAAAATTATAATAAAATACTTTTTTGTACACTACTTTAGTTTATGGGGTTCAAAAGCACAACCTGTAGCTTTTGTATATTTGTTTCTGCCCCATTGGATAACCATATTTGTTGTTATTAAAGAAAATAAAGTACTTACTACCGCCAAGAGTCTGTGAGCACAGGGCTGCGATAAGAAGAGCTGCCATGACCAGGTGTGTGAATTTCATCTTCTCTTCAGAGTTGGAGCTAAACTGTTAAAATCAGATTGGGCTTCTTTTCAGGACGTGCTTCTGAAGATTATGATCTCTGCTTGATTGTGTCCACTACTTATAGGGGCAGGCTGACCTGTAGGGGATTCCATAAAAGCAGAGGTCATGGTTCCATGGAAAACCCAAGCAACTACCACGCATGAAGAGAGAGCGTGGTTCATCAGTTAATGGAAAAAAAAGAAATTACATCTTCTTTCTTAGTAAACTTTGCTGGTCTTTCACAGTTGAAAAAATAGATGGGTGAGGAGATGGTAGGAAACAATGTAGGTTGCTGCTTCAGAAATAGACTGCTGTGGTTAGCACCTTTATCCTTATCAATTAATTAATCTATTTTGCATCTAACTCTCTGATCATTGTATATCTGTCTAAATTCAGATGTTGATCTTATAAAAACAAATTTATCAACAACAGCTCAGAATTAATGGGTACCTAAACACCTGGTACCGACCTGTTGTAAAAGTTCCCAACCCCACCATATCTCTTTGTACCACAGTTTTTAACCATTTAACAGCAAATTGTAACTTTTACATTTCTGCTACAGTGCAGGTTAAAATTACATGTAGGTTTCTCACAGTCCACAATACCAGAGGTAAAAATCAAGTGGTATGGTATATTTAAGCAATAGAGGCCGTCGATGCGGGCTCTACCGTGTGGTAGATGACTGCGACTGGAGTTATGCGCTCGAGCCGTAGTTTAGGCTAATGAAAGTCAAGGTCATCTACCACACGGTTCAGTACGCATCGAGAGGGCTGTATTGCTATTAGAAAACTATTTATTTCTTTATTTTCTCTTTAAAAAAGACTTTCAAACCTATATTTAGCTTGAACTTCTGATATTTTGCCGGGTAACCTTCTGCTGAAGAAAATAGTCCCTAACATAATTAGAATAGAAAAACGACAAACGTAGAGAAAACGGTTTTTAGCAGTGTGGAGTAGTGGTTAGGGCTCTGGACTCTTGACCGGAGGGTCGTGGGTTCAATCCCCAGTGGAGGACACTGCTGCTGTACCCTTGAGCAAGGTACTTTACCTAGATTGCTCCAGTAAAAACCCAACTGTATAAATGGGTAATTGTATGTAAAAATAATGTGATATCTTGTAATTGTAAGTCGCCCTGGATAAGGGCGTCTGCTAAGAAATAAATAATAATAATAAAGAGAAAACGGTTTTTATTATTATTATTTTGCTAACATATTTATTATTGGGGTCTTACTCTTTCTTATTATAATTTATCTGGACATTGCCAGATAAATTAACTGTACAATTGTTGAATAGTCCATGTAGTATAGTCTCAGACTCGAAACTTGTTGTTGTAGGTGGGGTGTCATTCAAGCTGGCAGGGAGTGGATTGGCTGGTGCGGAAAGAACTGAAACAGGGTTGGCAGTTTGACTGGCTGGTTTTGAGGGAGGGTGTTGTTTGGATCCAGCCGATGACAGAATTGTGGACCAATCGTGTCTTTCCTGTTGGTTTGCTGTCCAGTAGCTGCAAATTGAGCCTTCATTACGGTGTCTTGTCACAGACATGATTTCCCTTGTCTCTAGACCAGCGTCAGAAAGTAACTGAACAGTAGTTGGTGTATCTTTTGCTAAGCATTGCTTTTTCGCTCAAGGTAGCCATTAAAATCGTGTTTTTCACTAGTGGTTTAAGTAGCTTTTTATGTTATCAGATTAGTTGTAGATTAGAATGTTAAGGGAAAAAGGCAGTATTTATTAGGGATGTACCGAATCCAGGATTTGGTTTTGGATTCGGCCTGAATACCTACTTTTTGAGCAGGGTTCGGATTCGGCCGAATACTTAGGATTCGGTGAACCGAATCCGAATCCTATATCCGCCCAGACGCACATCCATTTTAATATATCCCTCCAATGTGTGCGGTTCTTATTTAAATAAAGTACATGAATCCGGTATTGAATGTAACCTTTGTATTTAATAACAAGAACACGTTTGATGAACTCTGTCGCGGCTCTCAACTCCCTTTTACTGGTGATGCATGCACTAAACACTGCTGAATGCAAACATACCGCCATATGCAACAGCACAGTCACATCACACTTTTCATGGAGTAAAGTTATGCAGTAAACCTGTAATATATAGTAATGGCAAACTGTTGTAAACTTTTGTGCTTTGTTGCGTTGTCTGAGACGTGTTCTAGAGATCATACTGAGAGAAAAAAAAAAATCGGTGCACAGAAATATATATTTTTTGTAACTTTACAACTGTCAGGTGTGCAAGACGTTGTTGAACAATATGCTTTAGTAAATAAAATGTTATAGTACTGTAATGTGCCAATACAAGTGGAACCATTTGGGAACTGCTGTGTTTTATTAAAATAATTTTAAAACTATTTCATAGCCTATTTGATATGTGTTACACACACGATGCATTTAAATCAATGTGGGTTTTATTTCGTAGGGAGATTCAGGTCACTCATCACAGTCATTTTTTCCTCATAGCTCTCAGAGTGGGTTGTCAACAGGCTCCAGAATCTCGGGACACTTTAAGGCAGGTCAGGTTTTTTTTTTAACTCAGCTCTCTAAACTGCAATGTATTTGGCATGTAAAGTGAGTGTGAATTGCTTGAGCAGTTTAGTAAATGTATTTAATAGTTTAATTGTGGTGGCGATTCTATCCGGAGTGTAAAACAATTCAATTAAGTAAAACAATTCAATTAATTTCGCAACAGTTCGCACAATTCACACTCACTTTACTGAATACATTGCAGTTTAGAGAGGTGAGTTACAAAACCTGACTTTCCTTTAAGTGTCCCGAGATTCTGGAGCCTGTTGGCAACCCTTCTCTCAGATCAGGTGACACAGGTTGAAACGTCATTAAAGAAAATAGTGGGTTATGGCAAAGATGCAGCTCTCCTTTCTTGTAAAGGTAAAGTAAACAGTTTGTGTTTTGACGTTTCTATTGTGGGGGGAGGGTGCTAGCGGTAAATTGTGTAAGTTTCAAACTGAAATCTTATTCAGGGTTATATTTCCATTTGGTAATAAAAAATACTATGAACTAAAAGGCCCTTGTTATCAGCTGCCAGTCTGTTTTTCAATGAACAGTTTCCTTCAGTATATCTTGACATTTTTTGTAGATTCAGTATTCGGTTCGGTAGTCGGCTGAATCTTTTGAGACGGATTCGGTATTCGGCCGAATATCAAAAACTTGGATTCGGTGCATCCCTAGTATTTATGCACGGATTGATTTAAAATTTAATTCACAGTTAAGCACTTCAATGTTCCAGCAGGCATCGGTGCAAAATAGAAGCCTGCTAAATCTGGAAGCTGATTGGCTGTTTGCACTGAATTGTTTTGTTAGTTTATGTGAACAACTAATTGGGCTTGCCAGGTATTTTTAAGGACATAGTTTCCAAATGTTCCTCTAATTGTATGGCTGACTATACATACCACTTCTATATACTTCAGGTTTGCAATGTGAGTCTCATGTGTGGTAAAGTTATTGAAATATTGTAAGTCACTATTCTAAAGAGACCTGTACACAACTCACTAGTAAAATGACCAGAGAATGTGAAACCTGAATCAGAATAAGACCCGTTGAGTCATTTTTATAGGGGTTATAATGCCTTTATTACAACTATCACAGAGATAGAGTAACATTATCTTTCAGATGTAACAGTACTAGGTCCTAATACAGTAGTTGATAGGTCTTCAATTTGTCTCCAATGCTGTTAATGTACACATAAAATGATTTACAGTATAATGAGAATAAGACCCGTCCTTAAACCAACACAAAGCCAGTGATGCTGTTTTCAACGATTGGGAAATAGTTACTGCTTTTTTTTGCAAGGCATAAATATGTATTTAATTGAAATGCAGCCAGAAATTAATCGAAGTTCGCGCTCATGTTAATAAAAATTTAAAAAAAAAAAGAATATTGAGTTAAATGTAGATAGTTGATAAATGTATGCATTATACTGTAATACCGTATTACTTCAATTTGGCGCAGCAGCGTTTATTTTAAATTGATCAAAATGACTGCGGCCCTTAAACGAGGGTGGTGATTATACGAGGCCGGTCTTTATTAATAATACTATGCTTTACAAACACTGCAATATTTTATTAAAAGATATAAGACATTTTAGAAACGGCGCCATGAGAGGCTCCGATCTGCAGCACTATACTCTTGTGTGTTTTTGGGTCTTGAATACAGTACATTTACTGACAGTTAACGAGAGCCTATTAGGTGGGAGTTGGGAGGTCAGGGGAGTACTGTACCAGCGAATCAGGAGTGTGTATTGGTTGCTATGGGGCGGGACAAGAAGAGGAAAAAGAACGGTATTTGAGTGTGATTATTATTATTATTATTTGCTAATTTAGCAGACGCCTTTATCCAAGGTGACTTACAGAGACTAGGGTGTGTGAATTATGCATCAGCTGCAGAGTCAGTTACAACGACTTGCTCAGGGTCACACAATGAGTCAGTGGCTGAGATGGGATCTGAACCGGGGACCTCCTGGTTACAAGCCCTTTTCTTTAACCACTGGACCACACAGCCTTTTCTTTAACCACTGGACCACACAGCCTTTTCTTTAACCACTGGACCACACAGCCACGGCCACACAGTTGTTTTTCTTAAGGAAAAATATTACCTCTGAATATCAGTTTGATTTCTGTTAAAACTAAAATGTATCCTACTTGGTTATTTTTTTCTCACTGTAATTTACCTGCTTGTTTGTAATTGCTCTGTAAGAGAAACTAAAACAAAATCTTCTCCAATTGAATAAAAAACAAAACAACTAAACCCCCTACATGAAGAAATCTTCAGCCAGCTTTCGGAGAGCGCTTAGAGTGACCTGCAAAGCTCTAAGTTCCTCTGAGTTTAAGTTTTCACCATCCAAGCTGACGACGAGGTAAACAGACAGCCCTTGTTTTATCCCCTGCTGTGTTGGCACTGCTGGGAAAAAAAGGGACGAAGGACTGCTGTGCTGTAAGTAGTTCATCTTGGGTTGTCTGTCGGGACTGTACTATAAAATAACATTTGCTTACTAAGGTGGGTGTACATTAATTTGTATTACATGCTGGATTGAGGTTGTAGTCTCTTCGGGGGTGTCATGTACATAGGCAGGGTTGCGCGTTTCTTCCTTTATTTTTTGAGCAGGGGTAGAAAAAAAAATACCTTTACGTTTCTTTATTGATTGCAGTGTTTATTCAAGGGCGGAGTCGATTAAAAAGCTGATATCTGAGTGAGGCGTTAATTCGAAGTAATACAGTATATTCAAAGTGAGAGCATTTCCAATTATTCTTGAATGCTAAACATGGCATTCATGTTGCCCTGAACTAGTACCAGGATTCACATAGATAACACTATTCAAAATATATTTTCATTAGAACTTTTATGTTGATGACAAATATTTACTGGGTGTTAAATAACACTTGAACTGCATTATAAATAAAAAGTAAATCAATAGCTATGCATTAGTAAGTGAATACTAATCATACTTCACTGATAAATATAGAAGTGAACAGGCTGGGAGCATGTATTTATATCCCAGTATTAGGTTTATCATGGTAATTTTGCAGGTTATAATAGTTTTCTTTCCTTTCTGTGCTCTAATGCTTGTTTATGCTGTACCATACTTTACTGCACATTCATTCTCCACATAACAGGAAATGTGAAAAAGGAAGAGACCACAGGTTAGCTATGAAAACAACCATGACTCAAAATCAGCAAAGAAACTGATGGCAAATGCATGTATTAAACAACTCAACAACTCCAGGAAATGCAAGAAACAAAAACAGCTTCACATTTTGCAACATTATAATAACCACAAGCAGTCACACTTTCTCATCCCTTGTCTCTTGCCAGGTGCACCCCTGTCTCCTGAATCCCTTAGTCTGCAAGCTCTGTTAATGCATAAGCTCAGCGCCCTTCAGGGCTGGTGCTGCTTTTATAGCCCCATCCATAACAACAGTGTGGCCACAGCGTTCCATCTGTACACGCCGTTACAATATTTACTTTATCTAGCTAACTATGCTAGCTATGGAAGATGCATGCTATGCATTTACTCGCACATGGACATACACCGTGCTGATGGTTTGTGCACAATTTTCAGATCCTCCCGAGGTTTTTTCTTTTTTTTTCAAGTCTGTCAAGAGGAACTCAAGACAATCCGGTGGCCACTGAGTGCTGTTTGATTGCAGGTCTTTTCATTTAGCAAGTGTCATTAAACTGACCCAAAATACATGGCTGATAATATCTTGTTAATCCAAGGTAATATATACTGTTTTTAATGACAAATTGTCCTAACAGTAGGACTGCTATTGTCTCGAGAAGCAATTTGTTGCCTACATATCTGCTTAAGCCAAAGTGAAGTGATTACAATAAATAAATAAATAAATCCATAACAACAGTGTGGACACAGCTGTTCCATCTGTACACGCCGTTACAATATTTACTTTATCTAGCTAACTATGCTAGCTATGGAAGATGCATGCTATGCATTTACTCGCACATGGACATACACCGTGCTGATGGTTTGTGCACAATTTTCAGATCCTCCCGAGGTTTTTTCTTTTTTTTTCAAGTCTGTCAAGAGGAACTCAAGACAATCCGGTGGCCACTGAGTGCTGTTTGATTGCAGGTCTTTTCATTTAGCAAGTGTCATTTATTTTACTTTTTTTCTAAAACACCTGCCATTTTTAGAGACTAAAATGCCGTCCACTCACATACAAACACAGTAAACAAACTTTTCGATTTAAACATGGATGGTGCTTTGCTCCTCTACTCCTCCTCTATATAGTTTCGGGCTCTCCGCACCTCTGTCCAGCTTTCTCCTGACCTCCCGGCCCCATTCACACAGGAGCGATTACAAATAACCCAGGAGCTCAGGTCAAGGAGCACTCTGACAGGACATCCCGGGAAAATGTGCCAACTTCGTTTAATGACTCGGTTGTCCTCCGTTACCAGCCCGAGATCATTTACCATTCTCTCTGGAATTTTAAATGAGCTCAGCTCACATCGAATACCCAACTGATGTTTCTCCATAGTGTATTCTGGGATATGTTTACATGGTGAGGAGAAACTCTCACTGTCTACAGTGTGCCTCTTGAGAACATTTTTATACTAAATTTACGGTACACAGTTTATAAAAATTATTTTTAGCTGCTGTTTACCTTTAATAGTGCGAAGATACCATTGAGGCTTCCAGGTAGCAGCCTTACCTGTTGCGTGAACTCTGGGATGATTACAATTAATCCGCTCCCAGACAGGTTAGCATTCACACAGGGAAAAAAGAAACCAGCCTCAGAAGGGAACAGAACGGAAGGGAAGAACAAAAAATCATTCCCCTAGTTACATACAGTCATATGAGGATGAGGAGAACGATATTGTGTCTGTCGAGACACATTCAAATTTGCTACTCTCTCAAACTGAAATACTTAACCAACTGGTTTAGCACAGTCAGATCTATTTTTTTCATAAACTTAAAAGCAGTATGTATTGATCCTGTAGTTGCCTCTTGGTGCCAACTTGCATGACTTAATTAAAATGTGTCTGTAATCACAGGACAAGCTTGAGATGTGGTAAAAAAAATAACAGCAAAGACACAATGTTGCATTACTTACGGTGCTGTACTTCAGCAAGACTTCAGCATCAAATGTCAAGTAGGAAGAGAAAAATGAATACGAGGCATACAGAGTGTAAAGACCTCAGGAGCTTTTTTGCTGTGCAAAATAAATAATCCAAAGGGAGTATAAATGAAAGCTACAATAGACATCTAACTGAAAAAACAGGAATGAAAATCAATCTTGGATTCATAGTTCTTCATTGTCATTTGTAAACACAAATAATAATAACATTTTTTTTTTGGACGTTATTAGAACTGTAAAATGCATTAAGAAGAACATAAGAACATAAGAACATAAGAAAGTTTACAAACGAGAGGAGGCCATTCGACCCATCTTGCTCGTTTGGTTGTTAGTAGCTTATTGATCCCAGAATCTCATCAAGCAGCTTCTTGAAGGATCCCAGGGTGTCAGCTTCAACAACATTACTGGGGAGTTGGTTCCAGACCCTCACAATTCTTTGTGTAAAAAAGTGCCTCCTATTTTCTGTTCTGAATGCCCCTTTATCTAATCTCCATTTGTGACCCCTGGTCCTTGTTTCTTTTTTCAGGTCAAAGAAGTCCCCTGGGTTGACATTGTCTATACCTTTTAGGATTTTGAATGTTTTAATCAGATCACCGCGTAGTCTTCTTTGTTCAAGACTGAATAGATTCAATTCTTTTAGCCTGTCTGCATATGACATGCCTTTTAAACCCGGGGATAATTCTGGTTGCTCTTCTTTGCACTCTTTCTAGAGCAGCAATATCCTTTTTGTAACGAGGTGACCAGAACTGAACACAATATTCTAGGTGAGGTCTTACTAATGCATTGTAGAGTTTTAACATTACTTCCCTTGATTTAAATTCAACACTTCTCACAATATATCCAAGCATCTTGTTAGCCTTTTTATAGCTTCCACACATTGTCTAGATGAAGACATTTCTGAGTCAACATAAACTCCTAGGTCTTTTTCATAGTTCCCTTCTTCAATTTCACTCTCCCATGTGATATTTATAATGCACATTTTATTGCCCGCATGCAATACTTTACACTTTTCTCTATTAAATTTCATTTGCCATGTGTCTGCCCAATTCTGAATGCCATCTAGATCATTTTGAATGACCTTTGCTGCTGCAACAGTGTTTGCCACTCTTCCTATTTTTGTGTCGTCTGCAAATTTAACAAGTTTGCTTACTATACCAGAATCTAAATCATTAATGTAGATTAGGAATAGCAGAGGACCTAATACTGATCCTTGTGGTACACCACTGGTTACCTCACTCCATTTTGAGGTTTCTCCTCTAATCAGTACTTTCTGTTTTCTACCTGTTAACCACTCCCTAATCCATGTGCATGCATTTCCTTGAATCCCTACTGCGTTCAGTTTGAGAATTAATCTTTTATGCGGGACTTTGTCAAAAGCTTTCTGGAAATCTAAATAAACCATGTTGTATGCTTTGCAGTTATCCATTTTCAATGTTGCATCCTCAAAAAAGTCAAGTAGGTTAGTTAGACAAGTCAAGTAGGTTAGTTAGACAGAGATTAAACATGTTAATACCAATAGAGTTGGTTTGAAACATGCCATAAATTACACAAATACAGTAGCTAATACTAATATAGTTTTTCATGTTACTGTCTTGAGTATTTAACGTGACGTATATTATGTGTATAAAAAGAAGTGCTGTTGTGAGTCTGATATCTTTTTGAAGAAATGACCTTTATGTTGTGTTTTTCAAAGAAAAACAGAACATTAAACTGACCCAAAATACATGGCTGATAATATCTTGTTAATCCAAGGTAATATATACTGTTTTTAATGACAAATTGTCCTAACAGTAGGACTGCTATTGTCTCGAGAAGCAATTTGTTGCCTACATATCTGCTTAAGCCAAAGTGAAGTGATTACAATAAATAAATAAATAAATAAATAAATATTCATGGCTTCCACAAGCAGACATTTATGGCCACCTGCTTATTTTGATGGCAAAAATACAGACAATTATTGGAGTGAAATGCAATTAGCTGACAAATGGAGTACTGCAAATATGACATTATTAGGCCTGTATTTCTTAATGGCTTATTTCAATATATTTCACAATTAAACTTAATATTTATTAAAGCAGAAAAAATAGCATTGTCACTTTCATTTTTCAGTTATTATAAAACTGTTTCTACATATTTAAATGCTTACCTAAAAAACAGTTAATGCTAAATTGTAGAATATTTCGTTTTTATGTCCACCTTTTAAATACATTCTCTATTTTCACCATCAGTGAATTATCAAACTAAATAAAAACATAAATAAATGCAAAAACTAACAACATACATGTGAAATATTGCCTTCATGTACTGGACAGAGTGATCTTTCTTTAGGAGAATAATTTCCAAGCTTTGATGCAGCTGGTGTCTTTTCCATTGAAGACATTTTAAAGAAATCATGCAGCTCTATGCAGTTCCTAGATGCAGTGTACCAGGAAGTGTGTCAGTAAGGCAAACATTGGTTGTAAAAAATAGGTATATTTACAGTATTCTTTCAGAAATGTAGAACTGCATATTGCACAGCAATGGGTACATTTAATGGAAATCGTGAAATCCGTGATAATCGTGAAAAAAATACAGCCGGCATTATTGTGCTCTCTTTTCTGAAAAGCCTAATTGAGAAAATACTGTTCTATATTTTTGCATGTGGTAAAATCTTTTTCAATGTATCATTTTAGTTTTGTTTTTGTTGGTAAAATATTACAATGACCAATGGGTACCAGTGTGCAGTGTTTATTATTGAAATAATAGAAAACTGCCCTGTAGGCAGCAAGGTAAGAGAAGGAAACACAAATGTTAATGATATTTAGTTTTACAATTCCCGAAGTCCGCAACCCAAAAGTCCTACCAGAAGGTGCATCCTGCAGGGCAGAGCACTGGACGTTCTATCAACAGTAGAAATAGCCGCAAAACCAAAGCGGGTAATCTGATATTTGTGTATTACTTTTAGATGGAAGTGTCTTCACAGTGGCAGAGAAAGAGACAGAGGTAGTAACAAGGCTTAAACCAGCTGTGCCAGGTTCCACTTGTGCAGTGGCAGAAGAGACAGGTAGAAACAGCGCTTATGCTTATAACAGCTGTGCCAAGTTCCAGTTGTTCACAGGCACACATACCTAGGCAGACTGTAACAGGAGTAAATCATAACTCGGGATACATCATAGATTATAGAACCACAGAATACACAAGATTATCCTGAATGTTGGATACAAAGTTTTTAGAAAAAAAGAAGACATACCCTTGGATGATTTGTGCTGAAAAAAAGTTATAGTCACTGAGCCCAAGCGCCAGTAAACATGTTCACCTATATGATGAATGGGCAAAAGTTGCAGTTAGCATTTATGGAAACACCAAATATAGTCAACAGCTGTCTTTGAGGAAATAAAATATTTAAACACAAGAATTCTGTGTCACACAAGGAAGCTGAGAGAATTATGCGACAGGCCAAAAAAAAAAAACAAATACAAAATTGTGCTGCTGAAATGAAAAAAGATCATTATGAAATAACAGATACAGTGTTTCAGACTGTTTAGCAAAATCAGGTAGGCCATTTACTGATCTGCCTACTGACTTTGAATTGCAAGTTCTAAATGGTCTTGACTTGGGATGTACCTTGCATTCTGATAAGTAATATGCTAATATTTCTCATCATATTGCCAGTGAAATGAGGAAAAAGCTTGGCAGTTCTGACTGATGAATCTACTACCGTCAGTAAAAAGTCTGTTTTAATTAAAGCTACCAACCGTCCCAATTTTCCCAGGACAGTCCCCTTTTTAGGGAGCATGTCCTGGTGTCCCCACAGGTTTAGTAAAATGTTACTTTTGTCCTGCTTTTGGGTAGTTGTCCCATCTATGTCCCATTTTTCATGAACGTCTGTGTTTGGCCGTAGGCTTAACGGTAATAAGGCACCACCATGATCATCTGCGGTAAATCTAAAGCGGAACCGAGCCATTGTGGGTTCTTTCTGAGCTGCTCTGACTGGGGGGGTTCAGTTATTTAACGCACCCACTGTTGCTTAATTACAGCTTGTCACCATGACGATCCCAGTTGCAACTTCCACCCTGCATTCTGTTTCATGACAGACGGTGTCAGTCAGCTCGCAGGCAGTGGCTGTTGTCTAGAAGCTCCGCAGTGCGAACACAATTATTAAGGAGGTGAGCAGAAATATTTTTTTTTTTATCAAAAGAACACTTTTTGCAAATTATAGTTAGAAGAAAAAGACATATATATGTACAAAACATTAGGAACACCTTCCTAATATTGAGCTGCACCCCCTTTTGCCCTCAGAACAGCCTCAATTCATCGGGGCATGGACTCTACAAGGTGTCGAAAGCGTTCCACAGGGATGCTGGCCCATGTTGACTCCAATGCTTCCCACAGTTGTGTCAAGTTCGCCACCAGTGGATCTCTACTCCGAATAGCTAGTTCCATCTCATCCCACAGATGCTCAATTGGATTGAGATCTGGTGACTGGGCAGGCCACTGCAGTAAGCTGAATTCACTGTCATGTTTGTGGAAGCATTCCTGGACAATCCTAGCCTTGTGGCATGGGGCATTATCCTGCTGAAAAAATCCATTAGCAGATGGATATACTGCTGCCATGAAGGGATGCACCTGATTGGCAATGATGTTCATATATCCTGTGGCATTCAAACATTGCTCCACTTTTATCAAGGGGCCCAATGTGTGCCATGAAAACACACCCCACACCATCACACCACCACCACCAGCCTGCAATGTTGACATTCGGCATGATGGATGCATGTACTCATGTAGTTTTCTCCATTCCCTAGTCCTCCCATCAGCGTGAAACAGCAGGAACCGGGATTCATCAGACCAGGCAATGTTTTTCCAATCCTCCAGTGTCCAGTGTTTTCGTTCCTTAGCCCACTGCAACCGCAGTTTCTTGTGTTTTGCTGAAAGAAGTGGAATTCTGTCAGGTCGTCGGCTGCCATACCCCATTCGTGTCAAGGTACGACGAGTTGTGCATTCTTTTATGGGTCTTTCGGCACCAATGTTGGACTGGACTGTCAGTTGACTAACTGTAGCCCGTCTGTTGCTCTGCACAATTCATGTCAGCCTCCTTTGGCCTCTTTCATCAATGAGCCGTTTTTGACCACTGGCCTGCCGTTGGCTGGATGTCCTTTGGGTGGTGGACCATCCTTGATACACACGGGAAACTGTTGAGCGTGAAAAATCCAGCAGCGTTGCAGTTCTTGACACACTTGAACCGGCGCGCCTGGCACCTACTACCATACCCCGTTCAAAGGCACTTACTGTAGATCTTTTGTCTTGCCCATTTACCCTCTGAATGGCACACATACACAATCCATGTCTCAATTGTGTCAAGGCTTAAAAATCCTTCTTTAACCTGTCTTCCCTTCATCTACACTGATTGAAGTGGATTTAACAGGTTACATCAATAAGGGATCATAGCTTTCACCTGGATTCACCTCGTCAGTCTATTTCATGGAAAGAGCAGGTGTTCCTAATGTTTGGTACACTCAGTATATACACTCAGCAACTCCATTCCATACTCCCAATTACTAAGACTGAGACGCATTTGCAGTGATGATAGTGATTTTTTGAATAAAACAAATGACGTGTGCATTTTTCAGAAACTGTGGTTTTCCAGACACTATGCTTAGAGAAGCTCAGTTAAGAGTATCGGCAATAAACAGAAAAGATGCCTTGTACAAAACCAAAACACAGAATACCAACAATCGTATTCCCCTTGTTTTTACGTATCATCCTATGACCAAAAAAGTACAACACATCATACAAATTTTTTTTAGCATTCTTCAAGATAATCCTTCTACAGCTGCTATTTTCAATAACCCTCCTCTAATGTCATACAGAAGAGACAAAAATCTAAGAGAGCATCTGGTCCACAGTAACATTCGACCCAATCTGGACAGTCTTAAGGGTACGTTTCCATGCAATAGGTCACGCTGTGCAACTAGTAAATACATTAACAGCAACACAGTAGTTAAGGGAGCAAAATCCTCATTTACTATCCATGATACTTTTACTTGCATTAGTAAAGGAATAGTATATTACACTGGCTGCATCAAATGTAACAAGCTATATATTGGTGAAACAAAATGACGCTTGGCTGATCTCTTCGTGGAACATCTGAGAAGTATACGAATTAACACCTGTACCTTTCCTGTAGCCAGACATTTTAACAGAAATGACTACACTATAGAAGATATCACAATTTGTGGGATGGTTCAATGCTATGGAACTAATGCTGTCAGGAAACAAAAGGAATGTGAACTTATTTTCAAACTAGGCACTTTGGAGCCATTTGGAATGAACATTCTATTCTGAGGTCATCATCATCATCATCATCATCATCATCATCATCATCAGCATCAACATTCTGGAATTTTGTTTAAAAGACTACTTGTTTGTTTTTATCAACTTCTTAAAGCACTGTTTTTTTGTATTCAGCCTATGAAGGACTTGTAGTCCTAAACATCCTCTGATAATTGATTTGTAATCAATTATTCTACCTTTTTAAGTACCTGAAATATCCTTTTCTCTTTTTTTCTTTTTTCTTATTGATCATTTTGGTACACAGCAGTTTTCCTTTTTCTCAAACTATATACAGTACTGTGCAAAAGTTTTAGGCAGGTGTGAAAAAATGCTGTAAAGTAAGAATGCTTTCAAAAATAGACATGTTAATAGTTTATATTTATCAATTAACAAAATGCAAAGTGAGTGAACAGAAGAAAAATCTACATCAAATCAATATTTGGTGTGACCACCCTTTGCCTTCAAAACAGCATCAATTCTTCTAGGTACACTTGCACACAGTTTTTGAAGGAACTCGGCAGGTAGGTTGGCCCAAACATCTTGGAGAACTAACCACAGTTCTTCTGTGGATTTAGGCAGCCTCAGTTGCTTCTCTCTCTTCATGTAATCCCAGACAGACTCGATGATGTTGAGATCAGGGCTCTGTGGGGGCCATACCATCACTTCCAGGACTCCTTGTTCTTCTTTACGCATGAAGATAGTTCTTAATGACTTTCGCTGTATGTTTGGGGTCATTGTCATGCTGCAGAATAAATTTGGGGCCAATCAGATGCCTCCCTGATGGTATTGCATGATGGATAAGTATCTGCCTGTACTTCTCAGCATTGAGGAGACCATTAATTCTGACCAAATCCCCAACTCCATTTGCAGAAATGCAGCCCCAAACTTGCAAGGAACCTCCACCATGCTTCATTGTTGCCTGCAGACACTCATTCGTGTACCGCTCTCCAGCCCTTCGGTGAACAAACTGCCTTCTGCTACAGCCAAATATTTCAAATTTGGACTCATCAGTCCAGAGCACCTGCTGCCATTTTTCTGCACCCCAGTTCCTGTGTTTTCGTGCATAGTTGAGTCGCTTGGCCTTGTTTCCACGTCGGAGGTATGGCTTTTTGGCCGCAAGTCTTCCATGAAGGCCACTTCTGACCAGACTTCTCCGGACAGTAGATGGGTGTACCAGGGTCCCACTGTTTTCTGCCAGTTCTGAGCTGATGGCACTGCTGGACATCTTCTGATTGTGAAGGGAAGTAAGCATGATGTGTCTTTCATCTGCTGCAGTAAGTTTCCTTGGCCGACCACTGCGCTCACGGTCCTCAACGTTGCCCGTTTCTTTGTGCTTCTTCAAAGAGCTTGGACAGCACATCTGGAAACCCCTGTCTGCCTTGAAATTTCTGCCTGGGAGAGACCTTGCTGATGCAGTATAACTACCTTGTGTCTTGTTGCTGTGCTCAGTCTTGCCATGGTGTATGACTTTTGACAGTAAACTGTCTTCAGCAACCTCACCTTGTTAGCTGAGTTTGGCTGTTCCTCACCCAGTTTTATTCCTCCTACACAGCTGTTTCTGTTTCAGTTAATGATTGTGTTTCAACCTACATATTGAATTGATGATCATTAGCACCTGTTTGGTATAATTGTTTGAATGATAAAGATACATGGTTTTACAGGGTTAATAAAAAGAATAACATTTTGCCGGAGAGAGGAATGACAATGCCTAGAGCTCATTCTCTTCTCTGCCGTCAGATACATGTCTTTGCATCCATGGTTGATTAAATATGTTGAAGAAGAAATTCACCAGCTTTGTATTTTGTTTCAGCTAAATACCACCCAAGCATGCAGAGGGATGAGGGAGTATATTGAAAATGTACAAAATACAGGTCATAACAGGCTTGTTAAATGTCGAATTCCCCAAAAATATGAGTTAGACTGAAATAAATGTATATAGGATAAACGTTGGTAAAACCACTCGCTATTTTTTTCGTACCAAAAATAATAATATAGAAATAATCTGTAGTTTGTATAGTTTTTATACTTGCTGTCTGTCCTGTCTCCTTTCCGCTCTGAATGACTAGGGGTCCCTTAATAGGCTACCGTAGTTTCACCGTCAGTCAGACTCCGAATAATAAGTGTAAAGTCTGTGTAATACACTTTTATATGCTGTGTTCTATGGTTTATTTGAGACAATTTTTACATTTGTGTAGGATCTTTATCTATACAAGGTATAGCTCAGCTGTGACCAAACGTTATTTCAATTAGAATGTTGGTAACCATGGTTTTGTTGCTTGTTGAATATGATAAAGAGGTTTCGCTAAGCAAGCCATGTCATAATGCATCTGGAATTCCAGACAAAACTTAAGTCACTCCTAAAAAAGCCTGTTATCTTTGCTTTTTATAAAATGTGTGGGCCCTCCTTTACAAAAATCACTGACAAAAAATCACTGTTTAGCAACAAATCAGAAGGCCAAAATTCGAAGCACTAAGATTGTTGTGAACAGCTGTGAGTCCATTTGGAATATATTATGATAGGACTTTTATTATTTTTGGTAAAAAGTTTAATCTCTATACCCCTGCAGCAATCACTTAAAGGTACTGTCTGTACAGATTACTTATTTATTTGGGCCCCTACCTTCTTATATGAATAACAACAAATACCCAGTATAAATATATTAGCTTCTATATCTCACACTCCACCAATTAAACAGTCAATTATGCTGAATCCTGGTGTATTAATTGTGACTGTTTCATGCACTGCGCTGAATTGAAAGACAGAATCTGACAGAAACAGTTTAATTGAAGGCGGTGTTCTATTTACATTTCAAAATAAAATCGGAAAAACCTGAAGCCTACTTCAAATCCTGTAGCGGATCATGATAATCACCTTTCCCCATTTACTGAATACAAATACAACGGTTTGATTATATGAACAAGAATATATGTTGATTGTTAGCGAGTTTAAAAAACGTGATACTTCTATATATAGGGCCCTATGAAATCTGCCTATGATAACGAGAACACGGACGGACTCACAGAATCAAAAGCAGAATCTAATGCTGTACAAAAAAAAATTACAGAAAAAATGCAGTTGGCAGTAGAGCTTAATCTTGAATTTAAATATTTGAACAGAAAATGTGAAACTTTTGAAATGGGCACGCATTTTGTAAAAGTTGTATCAAAATTATTATATTAATATCTTTGGTTAGGTGCTTAGAAATAAGGATTTCATAGAGCCCTATATATAGGAGGGTGCTTAAACTTTTGTCCACTAACTGTAGGTCCCCTATAATCCACACAAATATTTAAAAAAAAAAAAAAAAAACATACCAGTACATTGCTTTTTTGGATGCAAAATTGTCGATAATGTCATTAAAACCAAGCGAAGTGGTGTTGCTGTTCTCAATCGCCAATACAGCAAAGTCAGTCAGCTTTCCTTGCTTCACTGTTTTCACATGCTTCAATAAAGAAAATGCTTGTTCTCCAGAGCAGTTAGAAGTTGATGTAGACAAGTACTGTACATCCGAAGGAAAATGTCCACATTAGGAAATGTGTCCTTCAGGTTTAGCCCTCTGAGCTTCTTGCACATCTCGATTGCTGATGTTTCAGTATTTCGAAACAATGAGATAAAGTGGCAAAACTCCTCAGGAAATCCGTCTTCCAAGTCTTGTGGATAGAAGAGTTTTCTTAATTTTTTGGCAGCCCTGCATACCTCACATACATTCAAAGAATTACATTTTGTAAGAAATCCAAATTTCATCTGCTGTTATTAGAGTATACTAACCATTCTCTCGATAGTACTTCACCATTTAGTTTTCTTGGATAAAAATGTTTAGTCATGCTGACTTGTCTGTTTTCACGAAAAAAATTTTTATCGATTGATGTCCACTCAGCAGGATCACTAGAATAAGTTGCTGTGGCTCTGTCTGGATTGTAAGGTTGTGCTGCAGCCTCATCAGTGGTTTCAACTGATAGTTCAGTTTGCAGAGAATCCTCCACTGCAGGGGTCGGGGATAGGTTTTTCAGCAGTTCAGGGTTTTGAGCAACTGATGTGGAGGAGGATGACGGTGCCAAATTTCCTATTTGTAAGAATCTTTTAGGGTTTAGCTAGGCAGAGACAGGGAACAAAAGAAACGTTGTCAAACACAACTGCCAAAAATCAACACATCAAACAAATTTGAGCCACTTCAAAATTTAGAAGATCATAACCAACATTAAGAGAATGAAAGGAATAACATTCAGGACCCCACAGACAGGGAGGTTATGATTGTTGGGGACTCCATATTGAGAAACACAGCAAGTTCAGTGCGCAGTCTGGACCCCCTTACTACAACAGTGTGCTGCCTTCCAGGAGCCTCTGTCAAGCACATCACTGAGAATGTGGACAGGCTCCTGGAACGAACAGGAGACAACCCGGTAGTAGTCATCCACATCGGTACAAACAACATTGGAAGAGACAGACCAAAATCCCTGCAAAACAAATTCATAGAGCTAGGAAGGAAATTAAATGACAAGACCAAAACTGTGTTTTTTTTCTGGGATACTGCCAGCACCTTGCAAAGGACAATATGGACAGCTGGAAATACATAATCAAAATGCATGGATCAAATCATGGTGCACACAGGAAGGCTTCACCTTCCTTGAACATTGGACCACATTCTACAACAAGGACTATATATATAGGCCAGACGGACTGCACTTAAATAAAAAGGGAACCAATCTATTCGGAGAAAGGATCCTCGAGGAGGTTCACAAGCATTTAAACCAGAAAGGAAGGGGGGAAGAAATCAACAGTAAAACAGAAGGAAGACTACATCAAAACAAGGCCAACAACCCCGGTAAGACCAACATTAAATGTATTTATCTAAATGCTAGAAGTCTCAGAAACAAAATGTTAGAACTTGAAGCTACTGCACTAACAAGTAACTACGATGTGATAGTTGTTACAGAAACTTGGTTATCAAATATACTAAATGATTACTTTTCACAAGTTTTTATAAAGGAGGATACAGGCAACATGCCCCACATGTCGACCTGTTCCTATCCAGTTTTAAATTACTTTAGCATAACAGAGGCAGAAGTGTTAAAGGGACTAGGAGCTCTTAAAATAAACAAATCCCCTGGGCTGGATGAGATCCTCCCAATAGTACTCAAAGAAATGAAAGAAGTAATTTACAAACCACTAACCAAGCTCATGATGTACCGACAGAAAGGAGAATTGCAAACATAATACCGATCCACAAAAAGGGAAACAAAACCGAACCAGGTAACTACAGACCAATAAGCCTGACTTCTATTATATGTAAACTTGTGGAAACTATAATAAGATCCAAAATGGAAAATTACCTATATGGTAACAGTATCCTGGGAGACAGTCAGCCTTTGTTTGTGTCTAACTAACCTGCTTGATTGTTTTGAGGATGCAACATCGAGAATGGATAATTGCAAAGCATACAACATGGTTTATTTAGATTTCCAGAAAGCTTTTGACACAGTCCCACATAAAAGATTAATTCTCAAACTGAATGCAGTATGGATTCAAGAAAATGCATGCACATGGATTAGGGAGTGGATAACATGTAGAAACATTAGAGGTGAAACCTCAAAATGGAGCGAGGTAACCAGTGGCGTACAACAGGGATTAGTACTAGGTCATCTGTATTCCTAATCTACATTAATGACTTAGATTCTGGTATAGTAAGCAAACTTGTTAAATTTGCAGACGACACAAAAATAGGAGGCATGGCAAACACTGATGTAGCAGCAAAGGTCATCCAAAATGACTAGACAGCATTCAGAACTGGACAGGCACATGGCAAATGACATTTAATAGAGAAAAGTGTAAGGTACTGCACGCAGGTAATAAAACTGTGCATTATAAATACCATATGGGAGATACTGAAATTGAAGAAGGAATCTATGAAAAAGACCTAGGAGTTTATGTTGACTCAGAAATGTCTTCATCTAGACAATGTGGGGAAGCTATAAAAAAGGCCAACAAGACGCTCAGATATATAGTGAAAAGTGTTGAATTTAAATCAAAGGAAGTAATGTTAAAACTTTACAATGCATTAATAAGACCTCATCTAGAATACTGTGTTCAGTTCTGGTCACCTCCCTACAAAAAGGATATTGCTGCTGTAGAAAGAGTCCAAAGAAGAGCGACCAGAATTATTCCGGGTTTAAAAGGCATGTCATATGCAGACAGGCTAAAAGAATTGAATCTATTCAGTCTTGAACAAAGAAGACTATGCGGCGATCTAATTCAAGCATTCAAAATTCTAAAAGGTATTGACAATGTTGACCCAAGGGGATTTTTTTTTACCTGAAAAAAGAATCACAGACCAGGGGTCACAAGTGGAGATTAGATAGAGGGGCATTCAGAACAGAAAATAGGAGGCACTTTTTTACACAGAGAATCGTGGGAGTCTAGAACCAACTCCCCATTAATGTTGTTGAAGCTGACACCCTGGGATCCTTCAAGAAGCTGCCTGATGAGATTCTGGGATGAATAAGCTACTAACAAGCAAACGAGCAAGATGGGTCAAATGGCCTCCTCTCGTTTGTAAACTTTCTTATGTTCTTATGTTCTAAATGTTCCTTTAGTCCTGCCTCTTCTCACTCCCTATTGGCTTCTGTCCTCCCCAGGTCTTCGTAAAGCCGAAAGCTATTGGCTGATCTCGACATACAATTATACAAATGTGCCAATTAAAGACATTGCATATTTACTTTCCAACAATCAAGACTTTCATTTGACAAGCATTTTGTCAAGCCTCATTATCATAATGTCTGTTACTATCATAACACCTCAATGCCTATGTGACAGAAATACAATGATTTTTGGTTGTAAATCTCCCTCCCGACCTGTGAGGGTGCTAAGCAGCGAGAACAGAGTTCTCTGAACAGGCTGGTCTGACAGTTCTTTCCCAGGTTTCAAGGGAAGTCGGCCAGTCTGGAAGGGGGTGAGACTACGTTGCAATAACGCATTGACCCAGAAGGGAAACGACGCGGCAGCCACAGATTGGAGAGGCGGTTGCACTCATTTACCAAGCTGTGATGTCATAAAAGTGTGACGGAGAATCGCAATCTGGTCCTTCGCATTTGGTTTGGTTTACAATAGAACCGAGAAGGACTGAAAGAGACCCTGTGTGAAACAGTATTGTGAGTGTTGTATTTTGTTTGTTTGTAATTGTCTTGTTTATTATATTACTAGACGGCTAAACACGTTTCCGGAGCTGCCGCCAAAGGCCAGCACTAAGCCGGAACATCACTTCACCACTGTGACTAAATAAACTTGTATCACCCACCACGAGCACTACTGCACGCACCCAGGACTGGTGACCGTGTTAGTATTATTGTGGGGTGGATATTGTGTTTAGTATTTGGGACTGCAATCCCGTTATAGTTTACCCGCAAGGGACACATTGTTGTGTATTGCCAGGGGATTATTGTTTTGGTCACCAGACCTGGATAAAAAGAAAATAAAGTTACAATATATCACGTTATTTTTACATACAATTACCCATTTATACAGCTGGGTTTTTACTGGAGCAATCTAGGTAAAGTACCTTGCTCAAGGATACAGCAGCAGTGTCCCCCTCCTGGGATTGAACCCACAACCCTCCGGTCAAGAGTCCAGAGCCCTAACCACTACTCCACACTGCTGTCCTTTCCAAACAGGATTACAAATCTCTGTGTGTTTCATTACCGCACTGCATCACCCCTGCACCTGCATCCACTCAGCCACTTTGCCACAGCCTATTATACTTATACGATTTTAAGCCATCAGAAATGAAATTTGCCAAACCTCTGGAACCTTCAAATAAAAAGTAACACAAATATGGATGTCAAAAACAGAAGGAAAAGACTAAAAAAAAAGAATCTAAAAAATCTGAAATAGATCACTGTCAGATTTTCTATGTAAATAAAAAATGGTTATTTCTGTAAAGTGTGTGTTCTGTTTTCTGTTAACTGTGTACTAAGTAGGTTACAGTAAAAAAGAAAATGAGCTAAACTCATTTAGTTTTAATTAAATAATATTTTGTGATTTTCACACTGTACAGTGATGTGTAAAATGCAGCAGCGCGATTTATTTTGTATTACTGTTAAGGTAAAGTAAAAAAAGTGTGCTACAGGTATTCATTTGATTTTACTACTGTATAGGCCTACTGTACAGATTTATTACAAAATGTTTATTTTTTATTTTTATTTTTTTAATCCGACAACTCATGACTCCCTCCAGACATATCTGGTTTAGCGAGGGACTAATGATTATGAAAACCTTTGTGATAGAAAAATATTTTTGATTTGGGGGTGAAGGTGGGGGGCCCACTGGAGGTCCATTGCCCGGGGCCCACAAAAACCTGATGCCGACTTGACTTTAAAATATAGTTGCAGCTTCTCCATGGAACCTGTTAACACTCTGTGTAAATAGTTGTCTGGGTTTAAAGGGGCAGTACCCATTTATTTTTGTGAAGCAATTTTGTTTTGTGACCTTGCCAGCGCCTGGTCAGAAGCACCACTGAAGGCTAGTTGTAACCGAAGAGGTATGATTTCAAAATGGTGGCTTTGATCCGTAATGGTTAATAATATCATTTATATCAGGGACATTTAAAAAAAAAAAGCCAAACAAGAATGATAATTTTCACTACATTTTGTAGTTACACAATATTATTTTGTGATTGGTCTCAACAAACTTTGTAAATACACTTCTCTACCTACGGTTTCAAGTAGTAACTTACTGTGGCTGTATCTCATGCTCTACAGGCTACACTGTGTCCAACTAATATAAGTAAAGTCTGTATGTGGTAAAACATAAATAAATAAACAAACAAACAAACAAGTGAAACAAAAAGAATTCGACAAATAACTTAAATCTTTTCATTACTTTTAACCAAATAAAAAAAAAATCAGAATAGAAATTCCATCCCATTCTAATTACTGTTTAGGCTGTCCTTGTATATCTCTTTTTTATCTTTAATTTTCACCTTGAAATCTTATTAATGCTTTGAGGGGAAGCGATAAACTAACAGTATGAAGGACTAGTATCCTAATGTTAACAGATACAGAGAATAAAGGGCTAAATACAATTAAATAAAAAAATAAAAATAATACACATTTACTTACAAAAACAAAACAAAGTGGTTTGAGTTTTTATTGTCTGAGTTGGTTCACATATTGTTTGCTGACCCGATCGTTTTAACGTTATCTGTAATAGACAGATGTCACTGCTCCTGCTTAGAACAGTCTTTAGCATAATTATAATTATTAATGATAATTATTAGGGTTTGTAGCAGGGCTGTAGATCTGCACATAAGGAGGGGGCTTCTGTGATTATTTATTGTGTTGTGATTGTATAAATCAGCAAGTAGGCATGGTGCTGCAGAACACCAGGAATAAAAGGGTCCCGATTATACAGATCACGGTTGCTGTAAAGCCATAGGGGTCAGAGCGATGTTGCTGTGGTAGCATTGGTCCGTCTATGCTGCTGAATGACTGGGTTCAGGACAGGTGCGTGCACAAGGGGGGGCAAGCAGGGGCACTGGCCCCTCCAATAATCATCTCCGAAATATTGATTTCTGCTTATTAATGTATTGCGTTTGCACTTTCTGTCACAAACACTCATAAACTGAACTTATTTCCTCATAACGTGCAGTTATGGACGCACGTGTACTCGGTTTGCACACATTCCCCCGTAAGTGCAGTTAAGGACGCGTGCATATTCGTGACAACTTAATGTTTGAGTCCAGCTGCAGTAGTACAATTAGTGGAAAAACAGCATTTTTTTAAAATTATGCTATTTTATGCTAGCACTTTTTTGCAGACGGAGAACATTGATTTAGCCAGTCCAGTAATTGTTGTAGAGAGCTGTTTAAAAGTTTTGCGCAGCCTGAGAACGGATGAAAAGTTAGTTCTATGAGTACTTTTTAAAAGCTGAAAATCGTGCTAATGAACTGAATCTGCAAATGCCAACATTCAGGAAAAGGCACCCGACAAAAACACTGGAACATTTTTATGGGACTCGCACAGCCAGAATCCTACATTTTCTTTGCAAGAGAAATATAAAGTCGGTAGTTTTTTTCCCTGCACTTGATGCTGTAATAAGTGGGAGCGACAGACAATTTAATCAGAAAAGTACAGAAATGCTCCCAGCCGCGTCCTGTCTTGAAAACTGAAAACCTGAAAACTGTTAATATACTAAAGGGAAAGCACTTGTGAAGCTGAATCAAGAATTTCAATGCAGTTCCTGAAATGCAGTATGATTTATTTGTACACCACATTGACCCTATTTTTAACGCTCGGGAATCGGACAATGCAATGTCTTTGCCAGAACTCATGAAGGTCTGTAAAGAACACGACCTGGGACTTCTGTATCCTGATGTATTCAACCTATTTGTGCTTTTGGCCACACTGCCTGTTACAGTTGCAACTGCAAAAATATGTTTCAGTGTTAAAAAGCTCCACAGCGTATGGACTTTCATTGAAATGGCGAGTGAGTCTGTGGAAGGGTGGGGGTATTCATTGACACAGGAGACAGAAGATTGTATTTGTAAACACCACACAGGTGCCCAGTTTTATTTATTTTCTTTGTATTGTTATGGATGTTAGTAAATATTATGATTAAAGAAAAATATATTAATTAGAGTGGTGAATATGGTTTTAAAACGTTTTAATTGTATTTTTAATTACGTCAATCCAAACAAACTTGCTTGCATGAGTTAACAATATGGAGAATAGGACTGCATTGAGGTCTCAATGGAGTTCTCAGCAGCTACACTGAACACTAATATACACATGGTAGTTTTTAATAAGATGCCCTTATGAAATTATAAATAATAAAAGTATAGCAAAGTGTAATAAAGCATAGTGATAGCATGATAAAGCCTAGATAAGCATTACTGTGAGGTAGTGTGTAAAGCATATAAAAAAACACAGCAAACCATGGTAAACTATGGTAAATGGAAATGCATAGTATAACCACAGGAAAAGCATTGGGAAACTTCTTGTGTCCATTTCAGTCCCCTGAACAAACTAGAATCAAATGAGGTCATGGTTCAGAGGAAAAGGCCACTAGAAAAGCAACTAGCACCATGTTAGACTATAACCAAAAGAAGGGGCGGGTCTGCAGCAGGAAATTACCAGCAGTATGTACATGTTGCCGTGCTTTCCATTCTAAAAATACATGGATGGTAGACAGCTTCATCAGAAATAGATGCTTGTGGTTAGCTGGCTTCTCCATCTGTTGTTCTTTTTCCTCCTTTGATGTTTTAATCAGGTCTAAAATCAGTGCTTTGCCTCTATTACATTTACTTTTGGCAACCCATGCCTACCTCTGAATACAATATACCTACTAAGAGCTGTTTATGGATCAAAAAACATTCTACATTTTCCAATAATGTATTCTCAATGTACAGACTGCATCAATAACAAATTAATTTGTTTGACCCAGTAGAAACTTTTGAAAAAAAAAGTTACTCTACAAAGGAGTGTGTGTGTGTGGTGTGGTGGGGGTGGGGGTGGGGGGCATGGTGTCACATTGTAGTGCTTACATTGAAAAATATCCCTGTTATACATAAAAGATATTTATTATCTGTATGTATTACAATATAGTACTCTTTCTTTTATTAAGGATACACAAAAAATAAACAACATCATAACTATGAAACAGCTGACTTAGAGCCCAGATAGGATTTATGAGACATAACCTAGCCTTGCAAAGCTGGTCATTAAATATAGAGATTTGAAAACTAAAGAAAAAGTAGAAATATGTGATAATTTCCTCTTCAGAGTTTGTTAGGAAAAGCCCTAAAGATCACCAGAAACAATGACAAGTTTGAGTTGGCTGTCATCACACAATCCTGAAAGTGTTGCATAAGGTGCTTCATGTGGCTCTGAACCCACTTTTCCTCAGGCTTGGCACACTAAAATAATTTTGTCTAATCATGAGTTTCTTGAAAATCACAAAAAAAGGCTGTGGATATAAAAGCACTGAGGAGTACTGTCATCATTCAACATGCATTTCTATATATTTACAAATTGTGTTGTGATGTGTTATAAGTAGAGATCATAATTTGTGCCTTAGGGGACGAACCAAGTTTAAGAGAAAACAAAGAGCTTCTAGAAAAAAATACAAAATTGTGAACACAAGACTAAAATAAGAAGTGTTGAAATGACCCATTTAGACAAGGCTTCTTCTCAGGAGATTGGTCTTTCTAAGGATTCTGAGCTCTCCTGGTCTTGTCCACCACATACAGGTAGGCTAATATGGGGGGATTCCATGCCCACTGAACTCACATGGAACAACTGGGGCCATGGTTGTGTGGAAAAGACCATTGCTCAGGAGACTATAGCAAAAATAAAAATCAGCATGACTGGTGCAGGAAATGACGATCAGCATGCTTACTTGGGGTGCAGGGCCATTTCAGTTGTAAAATGAGATGGTTGTGGTTTTCAGTTAGCTACCCTCTAATGTTTCTATGTCTAAAATCAGATTAAGCTCCTTATCAAATCATGCTATCAAATCCAGTCAGACATGTCCACAATTAATCTCAGGAGTTGTTTCTCTTTACTTATTATTTTGATGTACTGTATTTTGTATAACATGTGTGGACTCTTCACATTTCTCTACCACAGTTCTCTAGCTCTAGCATATTGTATGACAGGAAGCCCATAAGAGCTAGCGTGTGGTAAGGTTAATGAAAAATTGTGTTTATATTCAGAGCTACTATTCTAAAATACATTTAAGAAATTCAGAAAGTGAAACCTAAATCAACAATATCAATTGGGAGTCATTTTTGTAAGCAGAAATCCACAAATAAAGCAGAATACCTTTAAAGTATCTGATACAATTACATTTAAGGACATCTTGTGATGTTTACAATCATTCTGAGTAGTTTATAGTTCTACTCCAATTTTCTATAGAAAGTTCTAAAACCGGGTACCTGGTAATCTGACTTTGCTGTCACTTCCATACCACTATTTTTGTGATCGCTTCACATAATATCCTTTTCCTCTGTTCCAGGTGCCTGCTTTCTTAGTAGCTGGTTTGTATATCATTTCTTCTGAGATTCCCTGATTTAAAAGATTACATCATTCAGTGACCTTTGAACTCTGCTGACCTCACCTTCATAATACTATTACTTTAGGTCACAGGAACATTACTATGCAGAGGCCAAGGGTTTGGTTCCAAGATCAGGACCTATGATGCAGAGACCAAGAAAGGCAACCTGAGACCAAGGCCTTTAATCAAAGGTGAAAAACATATTTCTCACGTGTGGTAAATGTAATTAAATATTGCGGTTGGCCTCAGTTAGGCTAATTCCTCAGCAGAACGGGAAACCTTGCAGCATTGAGGGCCACCATTCAGCAGGTCCTTTCTTAATCCTGTGTCATGCTTTGAGAAGACCAGTAAGTTTTGGTATAATTGTTTTCCAGGCATACATATCAACACTAAAGTTTGTTAGGGTAACGCCATTAGGACTGCCAATGCCAAAGACTGGCCTTTTCTAGTGCAGTCTGTCGGCATGGGTTTTAGGCAGTGACGTAGCTAGGGGGGTGGTTTTAGGGTTTTAGTTTGAACGCACCACCCCCAAAATTCATTCTTCAACGACGTGGGAGAGAAAAAAATGCCTGCCACCTGCGACACTGTAACCCCACGTCCCAACCAATATAAGCTCTGACCCGTGAGCTGTTTGCTTTGCTGCCCGCCAAAGCACACTTACAAAAAAGCAAAAAAACAGTCAAACTAGTTGTGGTTGGGCAGAGTCCTGTCATTTTTACACCAGATTCAGCCTTCGACTCCTTTGATTGGACCATGAGTGTGCACTATTGTTCAACCCGGCATACGATGAGATGTCAAAGTCGAGATTAATATAGAAATTATGGCCTCAGCTTGTGGCCATGCCCACATAAAGAACTGACACAATAAGCGTGTCACCTGCCATACTTAATTGTACGACAGAAAGCCTGGCCAGGCATTAAATTCAATGCTCTTTCATTTGTTGTTTTAATAATATAAGAAGGAATAAAAAACGAACAGCGGAAGGTCTATAATTACAACGGCTTGTTCTATTGGTCATGCTCTTTTTTGGGCATATTTATTCGTTGGGAGTGGGAGTTTGAGAGAGTTCACTTTCCTTAACTGTGTGCTGTTCCTAGTATACCCTTTGAGGGGCAACCTCGTCTTTCTACCAGGACAAGGGCTACAAGGCAGCCACGGGAAACAAGTGGATGGGGTAATACATCCTGATGGTTATTCTTATCACCCATTTGTAGAAGAGATGGCATGGGCAGCAGTCTGAGAATCAGAAGAATCAAAGGAGAAGAATCTGCCTTTGGCTAATCTGTACATGGCAATAACTTGCTCTCCTGCTTCGACCGTGGTGGACTCTAGAACGAAAGGAGAGGAGACACTGTCTATTTTAGATGTGAAACCCAGGTCGGACTCTGCTGTCGGTGATCAACTGACAATCCTTGAGCTCAAGAGACTCATTTCTCGGTGGCCAGCAGTCTGCTCTAGAGGTTTGGGAAAAACCATCATTGTACAACATACCATTACTACTGGAGATGAACTACCAGTGCGCTCTCGTGCTTACAGGACTTCCTTGCACAAAAAGAACATCATTCATCAGCACATTCAGAAAATGTTGGAGGACAGGATCATCGAGCCTTCGTCATCTGCCTGGGCAGCTCCTGTAGTGCTTATGGAGAAGCGTGATGGCACCTATAGGTTTTGTATTGACTATAGAGGACTGAATGCAAAGACTCATAGATGCTTACCCCATGCCTCATGTTCACGATATTTTAGAGTCTCTTAAGGGATCTTCCATTTTTAGTTCCCTGAATCCCTGAATCTGAAACAGCCTTCACCACTCAGTTTGGTCTCTTTCACTTTAATGTCATGCCCTTTGGACTTAAGAATGCTGCAGCAACTTTTCAACGGTTAATGGAGCAAGTTCTGGGAAGTTTAAAGGGACAAGTGTGTTTTGTTTACATAGATGACATTATCATCTATTCACCAAATAAAGACCGACATATGAAGGATTTGGATGCAGTGTTTTGCGCCCTTCACAAAGCAAACCTGACCCTTAACATGGATAAGTGTAATTTCTTTAAGTCTGATTTGAAGTTTTTGGGTCACATGGTGACTAAGAAAGGGGTGTCCGTCGAGCAGGAGAAGATATGTGCCATCCGTGACTACCCTGTGCCATCTAACCTTAAGGAACTACAGAGGTTTTTAGGACTTGCGGGGTGGTATCATAAATTTATTCCCCGATTTGCGGACATTGCTGCACCTCTTAATCTCAAGAAAAAGGGGAAAGAGTGGAATTGGTCAGATGAGTGTCAAAAGAGCATGGACAAGCTGAAATCCGCTTTACAATCTTCACCAGTTCTCGCCCATCCAGACCTCACCATGCCATTTAGAGTATACACTGATGCCAGTAATGTAGGGCTTGGGGCCGAACTGGTCCAAGGGAACGCTGACACAGAACACATGGTGGCCTATGCATCGCGTATTCTTGCCAAAGCTGAGGTGAATTACTCCACTTCAGAAAAAGAATGTTTGGCAGTCATATGGGCTGTAGAAAAGTGGAGACATTACCTGGAAGGAGTGGAATTCGAGGTTGTGACCGACCACACAGCCTTGGCCTGGGTTTTTAACTGCCCTAAAACTTGTTTAACCAGATGGGCATTACAGGTTACAGCAATTCACCTTCAAAGTACGGTACAGAAAAAGGACCCTGAACCTGGTTCCAGATGCAGGTCCTGGTGGGGCTGAGGCTATCACGTTGGTGTGTTCAGGCAAGAGAGTAAAGCCCTCTTGTACTGATCTACCTTTAACCCTGGCTGAGATTGCAGACGCGCAGTCAAAAGATCAAGTCATAGTGGATATTCAAGGAGAAATATCTCCACCGAGTGCAGCCCATGAAGGTCGAATCGGGTTCATAAATGAACAGGATTTGCTGTATAGAAGAATCCCAATGGGAGGAGAAGAACAAAAATATCAACTTGTGATTCCTGCTTCATTGGAACATCCATTCTTACAGTATTATCATGATAATCCATTGGGGGGGCATTTAGGTCGAATGAAGACTCTTCTGCACGTCTTGGAGGTGGCCTGGTGGCCGACTGTGCGCAGTGATGTGTGGACCCATGTGAAAGAATGCACAGTGTGCCAGATGTACAAGCCTTCCAATCAGAAACCAGCAGGTTTCTTGCAATTCAGCTCTGTAGAGGAGGCCGGAGCTCAGTTTACCAGCGCAATGCTATCAGACATCTGTAAGAACTGGGGGGTAGTTCAGAAGCTCACAACCAGTTACCATCCCCAGACAAACCTTACAGAAAGAATGAACAGGACTCTGAAAACCATGGTAGTATCGTGGCTGCCAGAGCTTCGATTTGCCATCAACACTGCAAAACAGGAGACCATCGGTTTTTCTCCGGCTGAGTTGGCAGTAGGTCGTGTTCTTAAGAGTCCATTAGATTGCCTGATAGGTAAGGCTCCCACACTTTGTTGGAACGCCAGGTGAAACTAGCCAGAGTGTTAATAAGGCAAAAGCACGTCAGGCTAAAAATTATAATTCTCGTAGGCGAGAAGTATTTTTTCAAGAAGGCAATTTGGTCTGGGTGCAGGCTCACCCTGCCTCACATGCCTCAGCTGGTTTTTCATTTAAGTTAGCTCCGAAATGGAAAGGACCTGCTACAGTTCTAAAGAAATTGGGTCCAGTTAACTACAGAATTAAGTGGGTAGAACAACCCAATAAGGTAGATAATGTTAATGTAGTGAACTTAAAACCCTATTTTGGAAGTTTGCCACCTGGTACCCCCAGTGGGGGACTATGTTGCCATATGGGAGTTTATAATAGTTTTTTAGTCAGGTTGCTTTCAATATAAGAACGTGTGATTATTGTGATAGGTTTTTTGTACACAGTGGTTCTTTTAAAAACGAATACTATCATAACGCTACACTGAAGCAGCGGGGCTGACTAATGGATGCAGGAGCTGTTTTTTTTCTTCCTGTTCTGGAGTGATGCAGCGGTGGAACCTTGCCAGAGTTTAAAATACAGCAATTCATCTCGTCGTTTCAAGTTCAACATCGGGCGAGATCCACTTGGTTTTTTCTTTTATTCGTGGTTACTGGCTTCAGTGGTGCTGTCGGGTTGTGTTTTTTTGATTTTTTTGTTTTTTTGACTATTTTTTGCTGTTTTTGTTCACTGGACTCTTTGGAAATGAAAACAAAAACATTTTACTCGAGACATTTTTTGTGGTTTGTTTCACCTAAGGAACTTACCAAGGGTTTTTTTCTCCGCTTGGATAGAAAGGACATTGTTCTGATGTTTTACAACTTGCAACGTCTGGATGTTATTAGCTACTCTAATGTCTAGTTTAGCATTACTGTGTACTGTTTTTTTGTACAAGTGTGATCACATGCTAAGTTGAAACAGGCGCTGCTGAGAGTAATCAGTGAGAGAACTGTGGTTAAACTTTGAAAGGTTGCTGACCTGCCTTAATGTACCAATACAAAGAAACTCTGAAATCAATTGTTGTTGTGCCTAATTGTTTAATTTCATTGAGGTTAACCAGGTCCTATTCATTTCTTCATGCAGTTACTGCATTCAGGGTGTACATTAAACATATTCTTAAAGTTTAGAATCAGTGTGTGTGAACTTGGTGTTCCACGCTGGCCGACAGCTTTTCTGTTTCAAAATATTTCGTTAGTTGTAAATATAGGACAGTAATTTGGGGTGTTTATCTGGGACCCCTTTCAATTGGTGAATGCTAAAATCTGCTGTTACAAGCTAATACTAGCATTACGAAAAGAAAAACAAGAACAAAAAAATCCGGATTTTTTAAATTTCTGCCTTTAAACCAGTTGTGACAGGATGGCTGGGTGGACAGAGACTCGGAGACAGTGAAACTGCAGTTTAAGCGCTACCGCGCATTTTTAATAAACACAAAATAAAAATGTTTAACAAAAACAATCACGAACCACAAAAATGAAAAACAAAAACCCTCACCCAAGCAGTGCTATCACGGTGAGTTTTTTAAACAAACATTTCAGGAGCATGTGTCTCTCTCGCAGGCTCTTCCCCATGGAGCTGTGTAGCTCCCTTATATACCATGTGGCCAGGGTTGATTGAGAACTCATAATTCAATCAACACCTGGCTACATTCTGCACATGTATTTGGCAGGGATAGGAATTAACCCTATTCCTGCCAACCACCACCACAAACACACCCAAGACAACCAGGGCTGGAATCTTAATTTCAAGCCCTGCCATATCTAACACACACTTCCATATTTACACATTCAGGACTTCTGCCCTGCCACATACCCTCCCCCTTAGAATGGACCCCCAGGGTCCGTTCGACCACCCTCTTACTCCCCACAAACACATGGGTGGGTGGGAGGGAACGTTGGGGCTCAGCCGGCCTCTGTCAAACATCAGACGGACAGGGTTGCGTTTACCTACTTGCCTACCCTGCCGTCTGATGCCAGCTGGCCCCAACATTAACTCCATGCCCTTCTCTGGGCTTCTGTCAGGGGACGCCATTTTAACCCCCATGATGACCCCTGGGCTGTTATAAAGGGGTGCTTGTTTAACCCCTGGCCTACCCCTTAACCCCAGTGTCCCCTCTGTCCATTTGTGGGTCCCTGCTGACAGCAAAGCAAGACCCTCCGGCGAGGTTGGCAATGGAACAGGACCCTCGGGAGGCGATGGCGGCAGCAGCGGACCCTCGGGAGGCGACGGCGGCAGCAGCGGACCCTCGGGAGGCGACGGCGGCAGCAGCGGACCCTCGGGAGGCGACGGCGGCAGCAGCGGACCCTCGGGAGGCGACGGCGGCAGCAGCGGACCCTCGGGAGGCGACGGCGGCAGCAGCGGACCCTCGGGAGGCGACGGCGGCAGCAGCGGACCCTTGGGAGGCGACGGCGGCAGCAGCGGACCCTCGGGAAGCGACGCCGGCAGCAGCGGACCCCCGGCGACCCCAGGCGAAGCAGGACCTCCGGCGACACCAGGCGAAGCAGGACCCCCGACAGCGACCCTAGGAGAGGCAAAGGAGACACAGGCAACCCCAGGCGAGGCGGACGTCGGGAGGGAAGCCCCTGGCCATGAAGGCGGCAGCAGGAGCTCCACTTCTCCCAGTGGTGGTGGTAGAGGTAGAGGTAGCTCCTGCTCCTCTCCTCTTAATGGCAAAGGCGGCAGGGGCTCCTCCCCTTCTGGCTGCAAAGGCGGCAGGGGCTCCTCCCCTTCTGGCTGCAAAGGCGGCAGGGGCTCCTCCCCTTCTGGCTGCGAGGCGGCAGGGGCTCCTCCCCTTCTGGCTGCAGGCGCAGGGCTCCTCCCCTTCTCTCAGCAGCACCACCGGTGGCTGTTGAAGGTAATCCACTACTTGCCCTCGTCCCCCAAAAATTTCGGGGGTGAGGCCTTAGCTCCTCCATCAGGGGATCATCCCCCTGTAAATTGCTGTGGCAACGGTTCTAGGCACGGCCATGGCTCTTCCTCCTGGGACAGCAGCTCTTCTGCCTCGCTCTGGACCTCAAGCTCCTCCCACTCTAGGTCAGTGTCTGTGTCCTCTTCCCGGTCATGGCAGTTGGCCTCTGCATGCCCATACTCCATGCAAATAGAGCACATGGGTGCACCGCCCGGCCAACTGGGACTGTTCCGCCTCCCACCGCTCTCTATGGATCCGTCAACCACCCTGCCCATGGCATCCAAAGCCCCTTTAAGTGCTGGATAGTGCCCACGGATCCCCTTGAGCTGGGCTTCTGAGGTCAGGTGGACGAAATCCACCAGCATCTCCACGTGGATGGCCCCAGGTATTTCCTTCCCTCCGTTTCCAGCCACAGGGGAGTCCTGGGATCCAGAATCCAGGCCAAGGAGATGTCCATTTTATTTATTTATTTATTTATTTATTTTTTTTTTCCCACACACAAAAAAATAAAAATATATAAAGAAATACTTGCAGCCCTGCTCCGAGTCTCTTGGAGGCGCTTCAATCCCACGAAGACACCATATGTGACAGGATGGCTGGGTGGACAGAGACTCGGAGACAGTGAAACTGCAGTTTAAGCGCTACCGCGCATTTTTAATAAACATAAAATAAAAATGTTTAACAAAAACAATCACGAACCACAAAATGAAAAACAAAAACCCTCACCCAAGCAGTGCTATCACGGTGAGTTTTTTAAACAAACATTTCAGGAGCATGTGTCTCTCTGCAGGCTCTTCTCCATGGAGCTGTGTAGCTCCCTTATATACCATGTGGCCAGGGTTGATTGAGAACTCATAATTCAATCAACACCTGGCTACATTCTGCACATGTATTTGGCAGGGATAGGAATTAACCCTATTCCTGCCAACCACCACCACAAACACACCCAAGACAACCAGGGCTGGAATCTTAATTTCAAGCCCTGCCATATCTAACACACACTTCCATATTTACACATTCAGGACTTCTGCCCTGCCACACCAGTGTTATTCAACTTTTTCATCTCAAGTGCCAGTGTTTCCAGCAGGGACCACCAGATGTTCCAGTAACTATGTGCACCCTAAAGCCTGATTGGCACGGGACTAACAATCCCCACATAAACATGTGGTTTCAGAATTTTTATCGACATCGGTGAAATTTAAGAAATTCAGTCTCGTAATCTATGTGGAGAAACCAATTTTTTTCTTCTAGTAATCGCCACGAGACAGGAGCACCAGGGTCAAACCAGACTGTAAGTGGACGTAATATAAATGACCAAAAATGTAGTTTAACGTTTGGCAGTCATAAATCTCCAGAAATCTTTACACGCTGTAGAGTAGAAAATTTAATACGTGGGCATTTGCCTTTCCATAGTGTGCAATTTGTCCCACTATCCAGGAGGAGGAGAGAGAGGGAGCATCAAACTGAAAAAAATGATGCAAGGGAGTATATTCATTTTGATAATAGAGATGCAGGCTTGAAACGAGTTAGGAAGTTGTGCCCATCCATCAAAATCTGACTTCTCCTGAGCAAAGATTTTGTTAAAATTATTAGTTGATACAGTAGACTGTAAGGATGGATGGATGGATATCAATACCCAAATATTTGAAATGTTTCAATAATCACAGTAGTTTTAGTTGGTGGGTTCATGGCAGGTTCTATATTAAATCATACGGTCAAATTGTTATTGATCGGTATTTATTTGTGCAGACAGCAGCAAACAGGGGAAGGCTTTGTTTTGTGTTGTGCATTTACTTTTATTCCATTTTAATGAATAGCAACAATAGCAATAACACCTTGTGACAGGATGGCTCGAGCGGTGACGTCACGGACCAGGAAGGGATACACAGACAAGCTGCTGCGGTGTAAACCGAGACGCGACTGCGCTCGGTTCTTTATTAAATCATAATAAAATAAACAGTTTAAACAAAACACATAAACAAAAAGGCACAAGGGCCAAACAAACAAGTAAATAAATAAATAAACAAATAGTTTCGTGCTGGTAGGACCCGCACGTCTAGCAGTTGCTTACTTTTACCAAGACAAAAAAACTCCTCTCTCCTCCCGTTCTCCACAACACGAACACCCACCCCGAGTGAGTGAAATCTGCTCCTTTTATGCAGTTGTACCAAGACCCGATTGCTAATCAATCATTCAATTTGGAATCTCGGTACAACTGCATGTGAATTAATCATTCTACCCGTGATCACATATTACCTGCACGTGAAGTGATATGCAATCCTCGTGCCTAAATACAAATCTATATTACTAACACTCGTGAAACACAGACCCGTTTATATTCTGTGTACCAATGTCTATACACCAACATTTAACACACAACATGCAACACATAACACAAAAATACACACAGGGGCGGGACCCTCCGCCACACACCTTAAAACATGTTGAAAGCAATTACTCAGCAAGGGACATGCACACCACTAATAGACACATATACAGCAATATACGTGTCTATCTCAAGACCTCTATACTTTTCTACCCACACACAAATATTCTCTTATCTGCACAAATTGACAATTATAGATAATATCAGTCCTTCTGCCTGTTTGATTTCAGCATTGTAGTTAATTATAGCACTAGTAAGAACCACACTGAGTAAGTGACTCATTTAAGTAGACACACTTCACCACAGTTTCCTTTAACTACCTTCTTCACAAGCATACAAGGCTACCATTTGGATCCAGCCAGCACTAAGAAAAATACTGAAGAAGGTACTGTCATTGACACTGAATCGTGTACAATGATGGTAGCTCAGTGGTATGACTTGATGGGGATTGATGCATTTCCCCAAGTTAATCTGGTAACAAGTGGTCCATGATGCAGAAGTGGCTGTCACACCTTCAAGTAACAGCTGTTTAGAGGTTTTGTTAATAGAAGTCATGGTACAAAAGAAAAATTGAATTAATTAGGGGGAACTCACACACACAAATTGGTGTCTACTTTCCCTTGTTGGCATTTTAATGATGGCATTTGAACATGGATGAGCAAAGATGGTATTTCCATTCTATTTTTGTTCTAAATGAACAAGGAGCTACACCCACCTCACCTCACCTGGAACACATGTGCTGCTTGTGTTTGTGGTTTAGTATAACTAAAGCTACCAACCGTCCCGATTTTCCCGGGACAGTCCCCTTTTTAGGGAGCATGTCTTGGTGTCCCCACAGGTTTAGTAAAGTGTTACTTTTGTCCTGCTTTTGGGTAGTTGTCCCATCTATATCCCATTTTTCATGAACGTCTGTGTTTGGCCATAGGCTGAATGGTATTAAGGCACGACCATGATCATCTGCGGTAAATCTAAAGCAGAACCGAGCCGTTGTGGGTTCTTTCTGAGCTGCTCTGACTGGGGGGTTCAGTTATTTAACACACCCACTGTTGCTTAATTACTGCTTGTCACCATGACGATCCCAGTTGCAACTTCCACCCTGCATTCTGTTTCATGACAGACGGTGTCAGTCAGCTCGCAGGCAGTGGCTGTTGTCTACAAGCTCCGCAGTTCGAACACAATTATTAAGGAGGTGAACAGAAATAATTTTTTTTTTTAATCAAAAGAATACCCCAAAAAATTGCTTGCAAATTATAGTAAGAAGAAAAAGGCTTATATATATATATATATATATATATGTGTGTGTGTGTGTGTGTGTGTGTGTGTGTATATATATATATATATATATATATATATATTACACACAAATATATACACAACAATATATATATACTGTATACAGTACTGTGCAAAAGTTTTAGGCAGGTGTGAAAAAATGCTGTAAAGTAAGAATGCTTTCAAAAATAGACATGTTAATAGATTATATTTATCAATTAACTAAATGCAAAGTGAGAGAACAGAAGAAAAATCTAAATCAAATCCATATTTGGTGTGACCACCCTTTGCCTTCAAAACAGCATCAAGCATCAATTCTTCTAGGTACACTTGCACACAGTTTTTGAAGGAACTCGGCAGGTAGGTTGACCCAAACATCTTGGAGAACTAACCACAGTTCTTCTGTGGATTTAGGCAGCCTCAGTTGCTTCTCTCTCTTCATGTAATCCCAGACAGACTCGATGATGTTGAGATCAGGGCTCTGTGGGGCCATACCATCACTTCCAGGACTCCTTGTTCTTCTTTACGCTGAAGATAGTTCTTAATGACTTTCGCTGTATGTTTGGGGTCGTTGTCATGCTGCAGAATAAATTTGGGGCCAATCAGATGCCTCCCTGATGGTATTGCATGATGGATAAGTATCTGCCTGTACTTCTCAGCATTGAGGAGACCATTAATTCTGACCAAATCCCCAACTCCATTTGCAGAAATGCAGCCCCAAACTTGCAAGGAACCTCCACCATGCTTCACTGTTGCCTGCAGACACTCATTCATGTATCGCTCTCCAGCCCTTCGGCGAACAAACTGCCTTCTGCTACAGCCAAATATTTCAAATTTTGACTCATCAGTCTAGAGCACCTGCTGCCATTTTTCTGCACCCCAGTTCCTGTGTTTTCGTGCATAGTTGAGTCGCTTGGCCTTGTTTCCACGTCGGAGGTATGGCTTTTTGGCCGCAAGTCTTCCATGAAGGCCACTTCTGACCAGACTTCTCGGACAGTAGATGGGTGTACCAGGGTCCCACTGTTTTCTGCCAGTTCTGAGCTGATGGCACTGCCGGACATCTTCCGATTGCGAAGGGAAGTAAGCATGATGTGTCTTTCATCTGCTGCAGTAAGTTTCCTTGGCCGACCACTGCGTCTACGGTCCTCAACGTTGCCCGTTTCTTTGTGCTTCTTCAAAAGAGCTTGGACAGCACATCTGGAAACCCCTGTCTGCCTTGAAATTTCTGCCTGGGAGAGACCTTGCTGATGCAGTATAACTACCTTGTGTCTTGTTGCTGTGCTCAGTCTTGCCATGGTGTATGACTTTTGACAGTAAACTGTCTTCAGCAGCCTCTCCTTGTTAGCTGAGTTTGGCTGTTCCTCACCCAGTTTTATTCCTCCTACACAGCTGTTTCTGTTTCAGTTAATGATTGTGTTTCAACCTACATACTGAATTGATGATCATTAGCACCTGTTTGGTATAATTGTTTAATCATACACCTGACTATATGCCTACAAAATCCCTGACTTTGTGCAAGTGTACCTAGAAGAATTGATGCTGTTTTGAAGGCAAAGGGTGGTCACACCAAATATGGATTTGATTTAGATTTTTCTTCTGTTCACTCACTTTGCATTTAGTTAATTGATAAATATAATCTATTAACATGTCTATTTTTGAAAGCATTCTTAATTTACAGCATTTTTTCACACCTGCCTAAAACTTTTGCACGGTACTGTATATACACACACATACACTACATTACTTTCAATTCTTTCCCGTCATGGTTTCTCAGAAACAATTCTCCAAGAACGTCTGATCTGCTTTGCCTCAAATGGAACATCTGTAACGCTGGGTAGTAAATCTGGAGTAGCTGCCAGACTTGTGAAAGATTATCCACAAATATTACTTTGGCATTGCATGAACCATCGTTTGGAATGTGTTGGAGACACTGTTGATGATATTATATTTATATTCCCTCTACCATTCTTCTGGAAAAAAATAGATGTGAGTTAGCATTATGTTGTGAAGCTTTATCAATCCAGTGCCTGAATGTTGGCAGAGTCCTGAGTACCAGGTTAGAAATGTAACTGGATTCATTAATGAAATTGTGTGTCTTGAGAAACAGGGCAAACTGCTATGTCTTGAGAAGGGGCCCTCTGGCTTGCAGACAAACTGAACTATGTGATCTGCTGATTAGAGAACCTGCACTGGATTAGGCTGAGCGGACAGTTGAATTACATACAGATAATTCACACGTGCAACAACAATCATTTTGACTTCGATTTTGTGTGAACACAACACAAGTGAAATACACTGCCTTAGCTGGTATGTCAGTGAGTGAAGTTCTTACAGTTTGCGTGCTGTTTTTAAAAAAGAAAAAAAAAATGTTTTGGTAGGGTTGGGCGATGTACCGGTATATAAAAAAAAATATAAGGTGGAGAGAATTATACCAGTATCACATGTTTTTTTTTTTTTGTTTTGTTTTTTCATGCAGCGTGCCTTGCATGAAGTGTCTAAAAGGAAAAAAAAAATATTGCTGTGTTAACTCTTTACACTCAGCCCCATTGATTTTGGGGTGGCAGCGTCCCGATGGTTATGCGTATATTACTCAGGCACTTGTTTAAAAGTACAGACTCGGGGCTTTCCAATGACGTATTCAGTATGCGTATGCGGTACTCCTAGCCGGAACTACGATCGCCTGAAGTTAAGACCCTCATCATGTGACAGAGTTCAGTTCACAGCTTACGTTTCGTTTTGAGTCGATTGCTCAGTCATTGTAGCAGCTAGACTGAAAGGGGCAGTATCGTTGGAAAGCTTAGGATCTCAGCTTTCCAGCAATAACCGCATACATAGCTCAGTGAGAGATAGAGCGCTCGAGACAGGGAGCTTGAGAGCGAGAGAGATAGGATTGTATCCATTGTTCATGTGCCAGACAGGAACTGCTTTACAGAGCAAAAAGTAATGGGACAGGGCCTGAGTATGTAAAATTATATGTAAAATCACTTCAGGGTTCCATATTCTGTTTTGTTCAAAACAAAGTTGTGATTATGCTCGGTTGGTAAAAGTGCTAATAAAACAGTTGTTTTTCACCCAATTTGCCATCTATGATTACAATATATATAGCAGTGACCAAACATGATTTTTTTGGAAAAGCGTTTATTTTACATACAGTATATTCTCATTTCTACCACATAGTATGCCTGATCCTGTTGCAACTTACATAATATGAAATTAAATTTTGTGGCCTTCCATTTAATATAAGTCACTATCCAGTAGTTAAACATACACAAATGAAAACAGTGAAAGACAGGCAAAAATAGGGCTGAATGTCAGTTTCGTTTCTTCCCCCTGCTCCTTTTATGTCTCGTGGACTGATCCATTTGAACTGCATAGGGAGGTCTCAAAAGTAGTAATTGGTATTATTTTTATTAATTAATTTATTTCCATTTTTTTTAAAAACATACTAATATTTTATATAAAACTCTCATTCAACCATAAAATCAATCATGTCACGTCCAACTTTTAAGATTTGTTCAATAGCATTGACGAACCCTCCCCAATTAGCTAAACGTAGATAGTTCAGATCTTCACACAGTCTCTTCGTTAGATTGTCACATAGCCTAACTATGGCTGCTGCTATGAGTGAAAGTGAAAAACAGCAAAGTGGTGAAACTTCATCTCATTCTACTGGAGATGAGCTGATCCCTAAGAAAGGAGCATCTTCAGTGGTTTGGTGTTTTTTCGGATTCAAATCAACAGATACTGAGCAAAGTACCAAAATTTGTAAAGTATGTTTAAATGTTGTGCCATATGAACCAAGCAGTAAACGATGGAAACAAATCACTGACGCAGTAACGTATCACATTGCGAAAGACATGGTTCCTATCAACACTGTAGAAAAAGAAGGCTTTATTAAGTTGTTGAAAACGATCGACAAGAAATACGAACTCGCAAGTTGCAAGTATTTTTCACAAACAGCTTTGCCAACATTGTACAATGATTGTCGTAGGCGAGTAACCGAAGAGTTAACCGGTATATATATTTTTTCAAGTACTGACCTGTGGTCAAACCGAACCACTGAGCCATACATTAGCCTAACTGTACACTACATTGATTCGGATTGGAATTGATGCAGCAAGTGCTTGCAAACGTTGTACTTTCCTGAAGCCCACACTGGTGAAGCAATCGCACAAGGTTTGCAGGATGCTCTGTCTGACTGGGGCCTGAGAAAAGAGCAACAAATCTGCATCACTACAGACAATGGATCAAACATCGTCAAAGCTACAGAACTAAATGCGTGGGTTAGACTTTAATGTTTTGGACACAGGCTTCACCTTACAATCGGTGAGTCTTATTTTATTTATATTAACTTTTGAATATGAAATTATATTTACTAATATTTCTGTTTTATGTTAATAAGCATATTTTTGTATCCATAACAATATGATAAAATATTTTTTTCAGTCTGCTCATGGACTTACGTTAATGCAGTTAGAAGGAAAACCATGTTAGTTTTGTAAACGATTTAAACAGAATTAGGAAAGTTTGGGACTGCTTTTAAAAGTTAGATATTACAAGCAGGTTAAACAAACCTATATATGATAAAGAAATGGGGATGGGGTAAAAACCGGAAAGAGAGGGAACGGCCCGGAATGGTATTTTTAATGAATTCAATTGCTTTAAAAAACAGCATAAAAAGTAACAGACACATGAAGAGAATATTTTAACAATCAGAACCAATTAATAACATGCTGTCATTAACCCGTTCCGGGCCAGAACCCTCTTTTTCTCACCAAAAAGCTCCTGGAACACTGTGTTCCGAAGGTGCAAAGATGACGAAAATGATACACACAATACAACTAAGTGGGAACAACATAACACTGCTGAAAAAACCCACCGAACCGACCTTTAACTGCCCATTCTGTGCAATAAACAGCTGTATAGACAAAACCGCCCGGAACACGGGGTTCCGAAGCTGCACAGAGCATGAAAATGATACACATAATACAACTAAGTGGACACAACATAACACTATTGAAAATACCCACCAAACCTTTAACTGCCCATTCTGTGCAATAAAACAGTGTATATATATATATATATATATATATATATATATATATATATATTGTGTGTGTGTGTGTGTGTACGTACAATGTTAGACTGGGGAGTGAACGCATGGTGGATGGAGTCCACTCACTTTTTTGGAAGGGTGGACTCATCTTTGGTGAAACGCCATTTTTAACACTCCATCTTCATTGTTATTTATCTTGAATAGTAGCCTATTTTATTTCTCCCCAAAACTTCATCGTTTAATGTTCCTGACGCAGCTTTTGCATTTATTGCATCTATTTTGCCCTATTTCCCTATTAAACGTAGAAGGCAAGATTTTCTTCAGCATTATTGCTCAGAGATTGTCAACTTACCTATTAAAGAACTGCTTCATTGACACTTCAATACAAAAAGCGGGCATTCCAGGTTTCCCAGGATGCTTAGAACACATAAAGTAGTTGATAAAACGTTCTTCATTAATGGTGAGGCAATACCAACAGTGTCTGAGAAGCCAGTGAAGAGTCTTGGGAGATGGTACGACGGGGACCTAAAGGACACAGTTCGTGTGGGAGAAGTTAGACAACAAGCTGTGGAAGGGTTGAAGAGCATAGACAGCAGCGCTTTACCAGGCAAACTCTGGTGCTTTCAGTTTGGCCTACTGGAAACGTTGCTGTGGCCACTGACTGTGTACGAGGTTTCTTTGACAACAGTAGAGAAGCTGGAAGCTTTAATCAGTTCACACATCAGGAAGTGGTTGGGAGTTCCACGCTGCCTCAGCAGAGTGGGACTTTATGGTAAAGGAATACTGCAGCTACCTGTCTCCGCTCTAACCGAGGAGTTTAAGTGCGCCAAGGTCCGACTGGAAATGACATTAGTAGAGTCACGCCGACAAATGCGTAAGGGAGGCAGCACCTGTGTTGAAATCTGGAAGAAAGTGGGTGGCAAAGAAAGCTGTGGAGGATGCAAAGGCTGCCCTTCGAATTGGTGATATCATGGGGCAAGTTCAGCATGGAAGAGGGGTCTTGGTCTCAGTTCAGCTCCTCCTACATGGCACAAGGCAGCCCCAGTGCAACGGAGGAAGCTTGTAGTCAACGAGGTGCAAAAGCAGGAGGAGAGGATGAGGTGTATAAAGGCCATTTCCCAGGGCAAGCAGGGAGAATGGATGAGATGGGAGAGTGTGGAACAACACAAGATTGGCTGGCAAGACCTATGGTCAATGGAACAGAGCAGGATCAGTTTCCTTATAAGGTCAACATATGATGTTCTCCCATCACCACAGAACCTAAACCTCTGGGTAGGAGAGGATCCCTCATGTCCTTTGTGTTCATCACCTGCAACATTAAGGCACATTTTGACAGGATGTAAGGTGGCTCTTAGCCAAGGACGGTTTACTTGGCGCCATGACCAGGTGCTGCGATGTTTGGCCTTAGCATTGGAAGACAAGCGTAACATGACCAATAAGTTGCCACCTGTTCCATCAAAACATTACACACAAAAGACAACATTCCTCCGCCTAGGAGAGCAACCATCAAGAAAAGGTGTTAAAACCAATCCTCGCCCAGGACAACTGGAAGCTGCTAGAGACTGGAAAATGCTGGCAGATGTTGGTCAGCGGCTTATTTTTCCACCTGAGATTGCCACCACAAACCTTCGACCAGATATTGTCTTGTGGTCTGGATCAGCACGCCTTGTTCACCTGGTAGAGTTAACAGTGCCATGGGAGGATGCTGTAGATGAGGCGTATGAGAGGAAGAAACTGCGGTATGCTCAACTAGCCACTGAAGCGGAACAGCGAGGATGGAGAGTCTGGGTTTACCCAGTGGAAGTGGGATGTCGAGGATTTGTGGCACACTCTACAACCCGGTTTTCTCAGAGATGTCGGATTCAATGGCCAATAGTTGCGTCGCACAGTGAAGAACTTATCTGAAGCAGCAGAGAGGAGCAGCAACTGGCTGTGGTTGAGACGGAAAGATTCTGGCTGGGGATCTCAAGCACAATAGAAAGAAAGAAAGGCTGATGTACAGGTAAGTAAGCTGGGCTGAGTTGAGTGGGGGCGGAGGGGGTGATGCTGGGACGCCAGAATCACCGTCGAGCCCTCTTGAGGTGTCGTGGGCTAGTCGACGAAACACCGAGGATGGAAGGTGCCCACTTGAAGACCCCAGAGATGTACCCTACTTAGCTCAATCCAGACGGTTGTCATGCTGATGCGCTGGGGAGACCGCACTATGGTTGATCCCCGAGCCAGCATCGCAGCCGTTGTGTGTGCTGATGCGCTAGGGAGGCAAAATAAGCTGATCCCTGGAGCCAGCATTACACTTCAGCCATCAACACCAGACAGAAGGATATCTACATCATCATATGGAAGGAAGCGCAAATGGATGGAGACACATATGGATCACATTAGTTTACTGTGAAGCTACGTCTTAGTTGGTGCTTATCTTGTCGAGAGCCAAGTTCAAATCAGCATGAAGTTTTAACATCTTCTCTCATGTAATGGAAATCGTGAGCACTTTAGCGAAACAGAAACTCGAGTTGTACTCAAATTGACATGACAACTGGTAGAGGGCGATTTCAATTTTTTTTTTTTTTTAAAGAATGTTATCGCATAATAAGAACACGTGTTGTTTCAGTTCAACATTTCTAAAATAAACTAAGTGAAAATTAGTATAACAGCTGATCTTGCTTTTTTCCCTTCCAAAAATGACAAACACTGTCCAAACAGATTTGATGAAAAATATCATTTGCTCCAAACAGGCACTGCCTCCCTGCGTTCCTAGCAAGATCTCTCATATGCTAAAAATAACTGTGATAGCTCATAATACAAAGCAAAATGTGTTTCATAGCATATCAGTGTTTACAAAGACACTGCACATCTGTTTTTACTAGGCTATAATATAAAGCCTTTCGTTCTTTATTTTATTGCACACAAATTGTCGTGTTGTTTTTTATTTGTGACTTGCTATTTTGTCCGATTTTATAAATGTTATGCATACAACTTAATACGATGGCTTTGTGCTTTATTGTATATAGGTACAGTGGATCTCAAAAGTATTCACCCCCATTGGACTTTTCAACATTTTATTGTGTTACAACATGGAATCAAAATGAGTTTTTGCCACTGATCAACACAAAAAAAGTCAATAATGTCAAAGTGAAAAATAAAATCTACAAATTGTTCTAAATTAATTACAACTACAAAACAGAAAATAATTGATTGCATAAGTATTCACCCCCTTGAGTCAATATTTGGCACCTTTGGTAGCAATTACCGCCATGAGTCTATTTGGATAAGTCTCTGCCAGCTTTGCACATCTGGACACTGCAATTTTTGCCCATTCTTCTTTGCAAAATTGCTCAAGCTCCGTCAAGTTGGATGGGGATCTTTGGTGAACAGCAATTTTCAACTCTTTCCACATATTCTCAATTGGATTGAGGTCCGGGCTTTGACTGGGCCACTCCAGGACATTGACCTTTTTGTTGTTAAGCCACTCCAGTGTGGCTCTGGCTGTATGTTTGGGGTCATTGTCCTGCTGGAAGATGAATCTTCTCCCAAGTCCCAGGTCTCTTGCAGACTTCAGCAGGTTTTCCTCCAGGATTTCTCTGTACTTTGCTGCATCCATTTTGCCCTCTATCTTCACAAGCTTTCCAGGCCCTGACGCAGAGAAGCATCCCCATAGCATGATGCTGCCACAACCATGCTTCACGGTAGGGATGATGTGCGGTGTCAGGCTTGCGCCAAACATAGCACTTAGCATTTAGGCCAAAAAGCTCTATTTTGGTCTCATCAGGCCATAGAATCTTCTTCCACTTGGTCTCAGAGTCTCCCACATGCCTTCTGGCAAACTCTAGCCAAGATTTGATGCGAGTTTTTTTCAACAATGGCTTTCGTTTTGCCACTCTCCCATAAAGGCCAGTTTTGTGAAGCACCCGGTCTATTGTTGCCGTATGCACAGTGTCTCCCAGCTCAGCCATGGAAGACTGTAACTCCTTTAGAGTTGCCATAGGCCTCTTGGTGGCCTCCCTGACTAGTGCCCTTCTCGCCCGGATACTCAGTTTTTGAGGACGGCCTGTTCTAGACAGATTCACAGTTGTGCCATATTCTCTCCGGGGGATATTCAATGCCTTGGAAATGTTCTTATATCCTACCCCTGATTGGTGCTTTTGAAGAACCTTATTCCGGATTTGCTTTGAATGTTCCTTCGTCTTCATGATGTACTGTAGTTTTTGTTAGGAAATGTTCTAACCAACTGTGGGACCTCCCAGAGATAGGTGTATTTAACCTGAAATCATGTGAAACACTTTAATTGCACACAGGTGGACTCCATTCAACTAATTATGTGACTTCTAAAGACAATTGGTTGCACCAGAGCTTATTTAGGTGTGTCATAGCAAAGGGGGTGAATACTTATGCAATCAATTATTTTCTGTTTTATATTTGTAATTAATTTAGAACAATTTGTAGATTTTATTTTTCACTTTGACATTATGGACTTTTTTGTGTTGATCAGTGGCAAAAACTCCTAATTAAATCCATTTTGATTCCATGTTGCAACACAATAAAATGTGGAAAAGTCCAAGGGGGGTGAATACATTTGAGAGCCACTGTATAATTTGCAATATATTTTGGTAGGCTCCATGTTTTTTTGGTGGTTTGATAGCAAGTTATTTTTTTTATTTTTTTTTTTGTGTACTTCTAGGTTGTTTTTTAATTTGTATTATGATTTGCTAAAAGAGTTTATTTTCATTCATTGCAAAGAAACAGCACTCAAATACAGTAGGCTGCAGTAACATTCGGTTTTTATAAAATCAAAACATTTAGAATAAACCTTCAACATATTACATGTAGGTTTAATGTTAGATTAATACTTATAATGTAACTTAATAGTAGATGTCTTGTGCACCTTTAAGATTCAGGTAATGCAGAAGTGCAGTCCGGTCCCATTATAGACGGAGCTCTTCAGCGTGGTAGCAGATGGTGATTGAGGAGCTGAACCAGTGTTGAATCTCGCTGTCGAGAAGCAAGATGTGAGAAAGCTGGTTGCCCTTGACATCAGCCCAACATTTGTGAAATGGATTTATTTTATTTGTGGTCTTATTCTGTTTAGAATGGCATTAGGTATTGTTGTAATGAGTGCTGTTGAGACAGGTGATTTAGTTTCTTTTTAACCTTTGTACACATTTTGCTCTTTTTACATTTTCAGCCAGTATTATTTAAATGTAATTATTAAAACATCACATTTTAAATTCATAAACCCCCTTGATTTTTTTATCAGTTAAAAATCAATTAGTTTACATGACGACATTCTGATAGTATTAACATGTTTCCAACCATCCTGCTCTGATCCTCTTTAATCATGTTTTGTGTTTTAAATATTTTATTAGATATTAAAATACTGAAAATTTTGCAGAAGATTCTATCTGGCTTGGCATGCAGCAATAATATTTCTTCAGTTGGATGTGTGCTGTTAGTGTGCAGGCTATATTGTGGTCATTTTGAGGACTTGAAAGAACTGAGTGCCTTTGCTATTGTATTGTGCTTGACTGTGCGTGTCAAAGGATAACAGTGTGCCATCTGAGATGTCCTGCAGTGTATTGGTGCCATGCTTTCTATTTTGTGGATGAAATATCTTTGTTCTCCAGTTATAAACTATTGTCTAATTCTAAAAAAAATGTAAACACTATACCAGACTGTGACAGGATGACAGAGGTTGAGACTCAGAGACAGTGTGAAAGTTAAAAAATAAAGCTTTTAATATACAAAAATACAAAATAAACCGGCACGAGGGCCAAACAAAAAGGTTTCTCAGACACAAAATAAACACAAAATGAAACTTACACAAAATAAGGCTTCCAGGCTGGGCGTTGCCTTCACTGGATTAAAAAATGAACAAAAACAGCACACACAGAAACATACTCTTGCTTCCTCTCTTCTAGAATTCTCTCTCGATGGGAGGCTGAGGCCTCCTTTTATGCCAGGAGGCTTAGTGATCATTGAATAATTAATTACTTGATTGCTCCCACCTGACGCAATCAACCTGGGCAGGGAGGAGAATTTAATCCCCTCCCTGCCAGTATTTACTAGGGCAGAGCCCTGCTCTGCCACACAGACATTTAGTGTATGCAAAATACAATTTATTTTAAATGTTGAAACAATTTTTTGGGGGACCAGGAGATGTGAATAGTCTGATTATTTTCCCAAATGGTTTCATGTGATAGGTACATCCCGCATTAACATTTTTTAAAATGCAATATTGCACCGATAGCCTTGCAGCCAAATAATATTTCTCAAGAACAGGCAAGGATAGCCCTCCTAGTTTAGAGAATGAGACTCTCTTTTTCTTTATTCTGGGATGGAATCTTTCCATAGACAATCTACCCAACAGTGACAGCATATGCTCCACTATTAATTCTAATTATTATATTGATTATTGGTAGCCCAAAAACATAGTTCCAATCGCCACATAATATCATTAATTAAATGCAAATTTCTCATCCAACTAACAGTATGATTTTTCATGGACCTGGCTCCCCAAATAATATCTATAGACTCCACTGGCACTGTAAATGCTTTGCCCTTGGACCCCACGAAAATGTGCACCATTGCTCAACATAGGTTAAACCTATAGAGTCCACTCACTATTTTCTGTTGGAGTCTAACCCTGTATATATATATATATATATATATATATATATATATATATATATATATATATATATATATATATATAATTTTAGCAGAACCATGTTTTTTCTCTTTTCTTTATAGTGGAATATAGTGAGGCCTTCTTTCTACTTTGCAGGTAAGGAGGTGATAAAGTATCAGTATTTTCACAAGTAGAAGAACTGCAAAGGTCTAGAATTGTGGGTAGCCCCTAACTGTAACAGTTATTTGTGATTAAAAAAATAATAACACGTGTATATAGCTGCAACAGTTTCACAACATTTATTTTTTGCACAATTTTTTGGTTCTTCTTACAATGAGAAGAAAATGCAATGCAATTACACTGCAAAGGCAAGCGAACACACAATTATGTAGTTTACAACATGTAAGAAAAAATAAGCAAACAAAGCAAAACAGTTTAGATTTTAATATTACACAGGATGACTTCACATACAGAAACCGAAAAAAATACTTTTTTTTACATTGTGTCATATGCATAAATAAATAAATAGAATAAACAAATAAACGAAAAAACGAATGAATAACTATAATAGAAGACATAATTAAATTAAATTAAATTAAATTAAATGTTTACGTTTTTTGAAGAAAAAGGGCATGCTTGGATTCCGGTATATTACTGTGTGGCGGAGTGTCCTGCCCCTATGTATTTATTTATTATTTAAATAACAGCGCCGCGTATTTCTTTATGTGTTTGTATATTTAAAAACCCTGTGAGGATGCGTGACTGATCAGCTACTGATTATTTAACTAGCTGACAGTCACGCATCCTTACCAAACGTGTGCAGACTGTGGCCGAGGGTAATAAGATAATTAACAGCTAGTTAACCCTCGGCCAGAGTATAAGAACCTGCAGCTGTCCGTGCTGCGGGGGAGAGTGTACAGAGGAGAGTACGGGAGAACACGGGAGAGCGAGCGAGCGAGCAAGCAAAAGCAAAAGCAAGCAAAAGAAAGCAAAACAATTGCTATATTTAAAATATACTTGTTTCTGTTTATTTGTTTGGCCATCACGCCTTTTTGTTTTGTGTTTTGTTATTTGTTTAAATCTTTTGTTTTGTATTATTTATTAAATACGCTGACCGCAGTAGCGTTCAGCTTCACCCGCCCATTCATTGTTTTGGTTCAGTTACTTCCTGGTCCGTGACGTCACCACACCTCACCACTGCAAGCTATCCTGCCACATACTGACAACACTTTGGACATTTGTATTGACCACCAGGGGGAAGAGTCTGCCCAAGGCAAGACAGATGGTACCAGTCCTGACATACTCCCTGGCACAGAATCATGGTGACCTCCTTGGGTTTTTTACACAGTTTTCCCATGAAGCATAAGGACCATGTTGAAGTGTAATATTCTTCTAATGCTGTACATAAGAATTCCACAGTGGACGATGACCCCTTGGGTGCGTTTCTGGAAATGGGTGTATTGAAATCACTCCTGACTTGCTGCTTCATTTCCCTCTTTGTTCTGCGATGTTTTTTCTGCATTAAACTAGATTGTGGGAGAAATGTTCTTTCTCCAATTAATTCTGTAGCGATCCACTGCCGTACAGGAACCATGTCAACAGGGAATGGCACCAGCGAGCCACTACACAAAATATGTGCAAACAGGCATACAAAAATTCCACAGTTGGACGAATCATGCTGAACTGGTACGTCACGCGGCGCATGAATGATCCACTCAGACCAATCAATCTTTGAAGCCATCTGTACATCTATTAACGTTTGCAGTATGTGAATGTAGTTGGTGGAAAGGCCATGTTTGGAATCTAGGTAGAGAATCATCTTCCACTTCATAAAAACAAGCATCAGTATCCAATGACAACTGTGTACATTTGTGGGGATAATCCAGATGTCTTTTTCCGTAATGTCTAATTTTATGCCAAACTCATGCACACTTGAAGTGTATCCTTGTAACTCAATTGAGCGAATGATAAATGAGCTGACAACAATTACATCAACGTCTGTTTCAGTGACGTTCTTTAGGGAAGCCCTGGTAAGCAAGAAGCTCTCAATGACAGTGTGAACTAGCCAGTTGTTGTCCAAGAGAGACTTCATGTCTTCAACATTAATGTAAATGTTCTGTACTCATGTACTCTTCATGCGTGGATAACCTGTTAGGGATTCCCATGGAACTTGTATTGCTATGTTTGTGGTTTTAGGAGAGCTTGAAAACTGTGGTGCTCCTGGATCAAACTCGCCCAGTGCAAAGGAGGATGCACTTGTTTCCGTAGGAACAGGTTTATCTGGACTTGACCAATTCTCATGCGTTTCCACTGATTTGATGTTTTTCTGTGCAGCATCAATTCTGGGGTCACACATCAGAAGGGAATCCGATGCTGCTGATGTCTGGAGTTTATCCTTTTGTCGTGTTTTTTTTCTCCCAGATTTGCCTGTTCTTGCATTCATCTTGAGTTTTTTTAGAGAGTACACAACCTTTTTCGCGTGTTGCTTTTTACCTATTGACTTCTGTGCTGCCAGTATGGTACCACGTTCTAGAACCGTTGCAAGAACACGTTTCAAATGGGAATAATTTCACCACATACTCTTTTTCACGCAATCCTCTGATTAGGAAGCAGTTGGACTGTTCTTGTAGAAATACGCGGTTTTGTTTCACAATCAAATCAGCTAGTCCTTCCATGGTCTTTGATTTGCGATCATCTGCTTTTGATCCAAGCACATGTTCTGTATTACACTGCCCCTGTTTTATGAAGCCCACAATCTCCTCTACAGGCACGCAATCAGCTGGGAATTCTATAGAATCAGGATTTAGTTTTCTGTCGGCATGCTCAGGTGAGAGATGATAATTTCCTATGTCGCACCGTCCTCTCAAAACTTCTTTCAAGTAGAATGTTTGTAGGAAGTAGAAAGCCAACACCATTTCATCCATGTTCACTTCCTTCAGCTTAGTTAGCCTCTTCAGCACGGCATTCATGCTTTCTGATACGTTTGTTGTAATTCCACTGATTTTCTTATATAGCCCTCTTTCTTCCAACAGCCATCTGCCAGTCTTTGTCAGGATGTCATTTCTGAGTTTCTGATCAAAGTAATTGAGAAAGGATGCACTCCATTTTACCTTTAGGTTTTCCAACAACTCCAGAAATTCCTCTTCACTCTCACAGTCTAACAGCCACAGAACATTGTTGGTGTAAACTTTCCTGTGAACTTTCCCTCCTTCATGAGCTGAAACCCAGAATTCGACGTCTTCTATAATATGGTTCCAGCAAACCACATGCGTACAACTCGGAATAGCATTTTCAATCGCTTTTACAATAACTGCTTCTCTGTCGGTTACTATTACTGTGGACCTGTTGCTGACCTGGGGCACATGTTTTGCTAGAAATGAAAAGAACGTCTCGTGGGCATGTGTGGTGCGCTTGTCATGAATCAGAGCTGCAACAGGAATTGCGGGATTTTCCACAAAAAAGGTGCATTGAAATATTAAGGGGGACAAGTAAAAGTCACCAAGCTGAAACGTTGTGTCATATGAAAGAAGTGTACTTGGATTCAACTTTGTCACCTCCTCAAAAATACCGATAACTTCTGGAAGAGCCAAAGTTACAGCGATTTCAGGGACCAGGGAATACTGACAGACCAATCCTTCCAGGGCTTAGTGAAGCTCATACATACCATATAAATCATTGTGACTGATACTCCCTTTCTGTTTTTCATACTTTAATTTATTTTTTATTTGTTGCATATTTTTGGGCAGCGTCACTCTCATATGGGCAGAGGAAGCATCAGATGCTGCTATTTGTCGCTGGTAAATTGTAGTCGGGCCCAAATGTTTCCTTTCTGCAGCTTCGGACAGCACTGATGGCATTGTACGAACATGAGATCTCGGGATATTTCCTCATATTCCCATGGGGCACACATGGTTCAGGTGTTTCGTCTTGTCCCAAATAATGAACAATCACTTTGTCAACACTTCCATCAATAACTTCATATCCGTATCTGTGAAACATTACTCGATCTGAATCAATCAGTCTTTGAAAATAGGTCTTCCTTACCAGAGGATGCCCCCTTGGCAAAATATGTCTTCCTTTGTGGATCCATTTGTACTGGTCGCACCTCCAGTCATCTTTCCTTTCCTTTTGGCCTTCATAACTGCAGACAAACAGCTGTCCTTTTTTTGGTTTAGAAGCTGGGAGAGTCGAAATGTTTTCTTTTCTAGGATTTCTTAAAATATCCAGTGCTTCTTGTGGTGAAAGTGGTTCCAATTTATCCATGTAAAGTAAACTACACATACTGGATACAATAATATCTACACAATCTGCTTTATTATAACTGTACACATGCAGGTTATACAATGTTCTCCAAGGTATGCGCCAAACAAGCCTCATCGTGGACACGTCATTGGACGAGGTACTCGCGTTTCCGGTACAACTTGCTGTGGGCTTTATTTACTATTATTATTATTATTATTATTATTATTATTATTATTATTATTATTATTATTATTAACTATTTTACATTATAGTTTCACAACTAACCCTACTGTAAATTATGAGAGGGTCAACTTGCTTCTTTTTTTCCTTTAAGCAGCTATCTCACGGTATTGCCTGGTATTGGAACAGGGTGGATTTGTTTGTATTTGTATGCACGTTTGTTTTGAATTTTGACTTATAAATAAAAATAGTTTGCACTTCAGTTTATTTTTTTTACATTCACATTTCTAAGATTTAGAATTGAGCATGTTATGTTTGTGAATGTATATCCTCCCCTGCGTATTGTCGATTATGTATATTTTCTTTTAAAATTGAATCAGTAGTGGGATAAGACTGTTCCTCAGACTGTGGTAGTCCTTGTTTGATTGGGTGATTTTTAATTTTATGTCGGAAGTTCCTTTTTTCTTTTAAAAGCTGGCCGGGAAAAGATTCTGGGTTCCCCTTTGTGTTTTAGACTCGCCCTGGGAGGCACGGTTGGAGCGGATGGCTGCCTAGAATCAACTGAATTAAGAGGCAATGCACGCGCTGAGTTGGAAAGCACCCGTTTGCGAGATGTTGTGCATTTTGGATATCCATAGTGGTGAGATGTCTGTAGCAGACAGCCCTTTTTCTGAGGAACTCGGTTTTGAAAAAAAAGCTCCGCTGCCATCCCTGACTCCAAGGGCAAGCCTACCTTTTTTTTGGTTTTCACTTTTATGTTGAGCGCTGTTTGTTTCGTTTTCATGCCTGTATTTAATTTGGGAACCTCCTGTCTTGTCTAGTGCTGTGTGTGTGTGTTTGAATACGAGAGAGAAATGCAACAATGTATTCTTGCTCTAAATGAGTTGCTGCTATATTAAACTATGTAACAGTGTAATGTCTGAGAAAGAAGGACTGAACCCTTGCAAACAATGTATCAAATTGAAGTATTTGGCTGAAATGCTGTAACTAACAGACAGCAATAGTTTGTGCAATATGAGAATTGAAACAAAATTGTGTTTTTAATAAATGTGACTATTTTACATCCCTGGCATTTTTATTGTGTGTTTGTGTTGTACTTGGTCAAGACCTTATCCTCTGGCCCAAATAAAAGAACCTGGTGCTAACAACCTAAAATCTTTAGCTTAATCTGCAGGTAGTGCCTTCAGTGGTGTAGACGGCTACCATAAATTATATTTTAAACCCAGTTTAGCCCTCACTACAGTATGACCTTTATTGCTAATACGTAGCGGAATGTTTAGTCACCAACGAGGTATTTACTGCTGATGTCTAATTGAATATATGGCTTTCAAATGTGGAGCCATGCACAAAACCTGTGATTTTTAATCAATTTACATGGCTTTTCAGTATTAGGCTATATAGATTAGAACCCCTGGAGGTTATTTTTGAGTTTTAGGGTTTCTTATTAATCCTTCGAGATTTCAACGTTTATTTCTGGTTGTTTAGTCTGCTGTTTAAAAAGGTTCTTTGTATACTATTTGGAACCCCTGAAATACGGTTTCTTGGAATAACTTTTTCAAGAGTGTAAGATTTTTAAACCTCACGAATATGTTTTAGAACATTCCCGGAAGGTATTAGTAATAATCAGACACTTAACGCAGGTGTAGCCCATCAGTCAACAAAACCTTTACTATTTAACTCCCGGTACATTAGCAAACAATATTAAGCCATAGCAGTCAAAACTAATGGATATTACCCGTTCTCAATGGGAAGTTGGGCGCGGTCTGGAGTCTCTGCGTCAAGCAGTTTGGTCTCTTAATTATTAATTAGTCATTTTAGCAGACACTTCTATCCAAAGCGACTTCCAGAGACTATGGGTGAACTATGCATCACAGTCACCTCCAGTAGGACCTCAGTTTTACGTCTCAAGGACGGAGCACAAGGAGATTAAGTGATTTGCTCTGGGTCACACACAGTATGAGTTGGGATTTGAACTGGGAACCACCTGGTATAAAGCCTTTGTCTTTACCCACTGAGCCACCTTACCCAAGCTAATTCACATTTGTAACTCTCGACTCTCGCTCTTTTCTTATGTCATTCTTAGCCGAGTGCATGACAATTCGTCCAATAATTACAATGTAGCTTATAATATTCTGTGCACAGAGGGGCACATTTACTAATGAAACAGGAGGAGGGAGGAGGAGGTGTTTTGGGCAGGGGTGTGTTGGGGGCTATTGTTGGTTGTTCGGCAAGGGGGGGGAGGGAGCAATTACTGAATGGCTGGATATTGTGAACACGGGTGTGGAGTGTGATTGTGGGGTTATCTGGGGGGGTTTATTATTGAGCTTTGTAGTGGCTACTGGGGTTTACAAATAACTTTAGTCTTTTATTTGCTCTGAGTTCCCGTTACCTTTTTCTTATTAATTTAATTATCACTGGGTTGAGATGTGTTGTAAAAAAAAATCTGACATGCTCCGCCTCATTCGTACCTACAGGGGTTGTATCTTACATTAAAGGCTAATGAAACCCCAATCTCATCATGCCCAACAGATACCATGTTAAAAATGAGATACAGTTTAACAATCCGACCTACATCTCACTCGTTTGCAATCTTAATATCACACATTTACTTCTGCCGCTTTTGCATCTCACTCTAAAAAAGTCTCATCAACAACACTAGCTTGTTAAAGTGAACAATCAACAATTTATATGTGGTTACACAGTCAACATCTTAAAAGTACACACACATTTTTCTTATATTATGACCCTTAAAATATGTACATCTAGTAATATGGACGAATTCTCTCTCTATTAGTGATGCATGGACCAAGAAGAAGCTCATGGGAACCCAGGAGCAAGCTGATGTTCTCTAACCCCTATATTCTCATCATTCAGTCTACAACAACATCCAGTGTACCACAAACTTATCAACACAAGCTGGAATGGTTGTCAACGCGAAGCACATTCAGCAGTTTACAGAAGTCATGACATTTTGGAGAAATGAGTACAGAGTTCTCAGCATACTGCATGGACTATTAAACTGATTATTAGAAAGTACAAATACAGAATCTTACACGTGGTTTGAAAAAGCACCAGGTAAAAGGTTCCACGTCTATGACAGAATCGTTTTTGCTCAATTTTGTTTTCCTGAGAGTATAACACATAGCTAAAATTTGCTTCTAGTGCTTAATCACTAAAAACAAGATCTGGTCAATAACATGATATTCTCTGTCGTCACTGAATTGCAGTGTTCCGATCCAGTACAGTATTAAACTAATCAGTGGCTCTTTGCAGGTGTTTCTATCAAGGCTGAAAAGTGTAGTTTGTATAGACAGTAAAAATCAACGAACATCCCCTTGGCTGAAATACACATTCTTGAATTTGCAGTAGATTTATTCATATTAACCCATTTCATGCAGGGAATGGGAAATTAAAGGTCGGTTAACACTTCAGACAGTTTTTGTAAGTATGTTACTCACTGTATTATGTGTATCTTTCTTTTCGTCTCATGTGCAGCTTCTGGGCAGCTTTATTAATCAAGCTGTTTATTCCACGGAATAGGCAGTTAAAGGTCGGTTCGGTGGGTTTTTTCAGCAGTGTTATGAGGTCCTCACTTAGTTGTATTGTGTGTATTATTTTCATACTCTGTGCAGCTTCGGAACCCCGTGTTCTGGGCGGTTTTGTCTGTACAGCTGTTTATTACACAGAATGGGCAGTTAAAGGTCGGTTCGGTGGGTTTTTTCAAAAGTGTTATGTTGTTCCCACTTAGTTGTATTATGTGTATCATTTTCATATTCTGTGCAGTTTCGGAACCCCGTGTTCCAGGCGGTTTTGTCTATACAGCTGTTTATTGCACGGAATGGGCAGTTAAAGGTCGGTTCGGTGGGTTTTCTCAATAGTGTTATGATGTCCTTACTTAGTTGTATTATGTGTATCATTTTCATATTCTGTGCAGCTTCGGAACCCCGTGTTCCAGGCGGTTTTGTCTATAGAGCTGTTTATTGCACGGAATGGGCAGTTAAAGGTCAGTTCGGTTGGTTTTCTCAATAGTGTTATGATGTCCTCACTTAGTATAATTTTCGTCGTCTTTGCACCTTCGGAACCCAGTGTTCCGGGAGCTTTTTGGTGATAAAAAGAGGGTTCTGGGCCGGAACGGGTTAATGACAGCGCGTTATTAATCGGTTCTGATTGCTAAAATATTCACCTCACGTGTGTGCAACTTTCTATGCTGTTTTTTAAGGCAATTGAATTCATTAAAGTACCGTTCCGGCTTTTACCCCATCCCAAAGAAATGTACTGTTTTGCATACATTTTCTGCAATAATATTAATTGAGTTGAAATTAAAATCTGTTTTTATTATTATTTTACTTAATGGGATAAAAAGAATATCCGTGTCAATTTATGTAATAAGCACATTTACTAGCTGGTTGTCATTTCTTTTATATTTCTCTTTTATATTTCTCTTGTATATTATTGATTACATTTTTTTTCTTCTTTTTAAAAAGAAAACAGTGTTAAAGGTGATAAGTGCATTGACTGTGCCATTGGTGTGTGTAAGAGGCTGGTGAGCACATTCTCTTACAGCTGGAAGAAAAGAAAAGCACTGAATTTGGCTCAAGCTGAGCTCAATGTACCTTAGCACCAGCTGATAACAGAAACACGTACTGGTTGGGGATCACAGCAGCAAATGTTTCAATGGGTGCTGGAACAGGAAAAAGCTATCATAAACCAGGCACTTAGTACCTACATACAGGACATTGACGTGCTTGATTCATTGAACAAGGCTTTGAGCCCATTGATGGGTTTTACAGATGCTCTGTCAGGTGAAGACTATGTCAGTGTGTCCTACCTGAAACCTGTTTTGCATTTGCTTAGCAATAATATTTTGGCTGCTGAGGAAGATGAGACTGAGCTCACAAAGTCAATCAAAGAAAGAATTTTAAATTACTTGAAAAATATTCTGACTCAGACACCCAAGATCTACTTGATATTTCATCTTTTATTGACCTAAGATTCAAGATGGAGTACATCAGTGAGGACAAGGCTGCATCAATCAAAGCAAGAGCAGTGCCAGAGGTGGAATCTCTGCTAGAGCAGGAAAAGGGCTTCTCTGGCACAGGCAGTCACACTGGAACTGAATCAACTGAAGAAGGAGCAGCAAACAAAGGGGCACCAGCTAAAAAAACAAAGAAAACTTTGGGCAGCTTTTTCAAATCAAGCACGCCAGGAGTTACTACTACCTCTGTGGGCTGACAGTGAATCAGATCCAATGATCTGGTGGAAAACTCAACAGATAAACTTACCTAGACTGAAAAGACTTGCAAAGACGTATCTGTGCATACCAGCAACAAGTTCTCGATCGGAGAGAGTTTTCAGTACCTGTGTGTGGCAAAGTGGTTGCTGATTATGTACAGGTGCAGAGGTGATGCAGTGCAGGAATAAACAGACAGAGATTTGTAATCAGGTATGGAAAAATATAGGTTTTATTTTGTCTTTATCTGGTGACCAAATAATAAACTCTGGTTATACACAGCGATGCGTAAAACATGGAGAACAGTAATAGGGATTGCAGCCCTAAACAATAAACACAGTATCTCTCCCACAATATACAACCACGGTCACCAGTCCTGAGTGTGTGCTGTAGTGCTCGTGGTGGGTGATACAGTTTAAAGAGTGACAAATAGTGCAGTGCTGTTCTGGGTTCAGTGCTGGCTCTTAGCGACAGCTCCGGAACGTGTTAACCGTCTATAAAACACACAAGTAACAATTATAGACAAGGCAAACAAAACAAACACTCATGATACTTTTAATACACAGTGTACGGTTCCTTCCTGGTCTATTTCGAAACCAAAAACGAGGGAAAAGATTTACAATTCTCCGGCCCCTTTTATGCAATTATGCATGACCCCTTGGTAAACGATTTCAGCTGACTCTATTGCCTGCAGCTGCTACCTCGTTTACCTTCCAGGTCAATACGTTCCCGCACCGGAGTCTCGTCTTTTTCCGGGGGGGGGGTTACAAGCAGGGGCACTGGCCCCTCCAATAATCATCTCCAAAATATTGATTTCTGCTTATCAATGTACTGCGTTTGTACTTTCTGTCACTGACAATCACAAACTGAACGTATTTCCTCATAACGTGCAGTTGATTTGCACACGTTCTCCCATAATTGCAGTTAAGGATGCGTGCGTATTCGTGTCCACTTAATGTTTGAGTCCAGCAGCAGTCGCACAATTAGTGGAAAAACAGCACATTTTTAAAATCATGCTGTTTTATACTAGCACTTTTTTGCAGAGGGAGAACATTGATTTAGCCATTCCAGTAATTGTTGTAGAGAGCTGTTTAAAAGTTTTGCGCAGCCTGAGAACGGACGAAAGTTAGTTCTATGAGTACTTTTTAAAAGCTTAAAATCATGCTAATGAACTGAATCTGCAAATGCCAAAATTCAGGAAAAGGCGCCCGACAAAAACACTGGAACATTTTTATGGGACTCGCACAGCCAGAATCCTATGTTTTCTAATGTTTGCAAGAGAAATATAAAGTTGACAATTTTTTCCCAGTGCTTGATGCTGCAGTAAGTGAGATTGACAGACAATTTAATCAATAAAGTACAGAAATACTCCAAGCCGCGTCCTATCTTGAAAACTGAAAACCTGAAAACTGTTAATACACTAAAGGAAAAGCACTTATTTATACAGGCAGTCCTCGCACTTACGACACAATTGGTTCCTAAAAGTCGCGTTGTATGTCAAAGCACATGTTCCCATATGAACAATATTGTAAACTGGGGTTAAGTTTCTGTCTGTTGGGCCAGATAATATACTTTTACAAAAATGACCCGTTATATTGTACTCATGCAAATATTTATTTAACTCTTTACACTCAGCCCGTTGATTTTGGGGTGCCGTCGCCACGGTCGTTATGCACATATTACTTTCGTTTTGAGTCCATTGCTCTTAAGGGCAAATAAATTAAAAAAAAAAAAAAGTTACATGCATAAAAAGTCACACAGCGCTTAATGCCAGGGCTTACCACGACAGGTACTGCGGTTCAGACACTGAGGATGCACACATGACGCATGGCCCGTGTCTCGCCGTAATAATGCAAGAGTGCTGTGCGTCGTAAGTCGTGGAGCGTCTGTAACCATATCAACGCACACACACACACACACACACACACACACATATATATATATATATATATATATATATATATATATATATATATATATATATATATATATATATATATATAATGTGCCCCCCCACCAATAGCGGTCAAATTTGTATTCCTGTGCATGCCCCTGGTTGACCATAAGAAGTAAATGAGACCTAATGTAAGTACACAAAACTAGTCTATTTTATAATATATTTTATTCTTCCAGAATTTTTTTTAAATGATGTCAGTAGCAAAAATACAGTGTCAGTAAAAAAATGGCCACAGTAAAAACAAAATTACAAGGTTGCCAGCACTGATGTGTATACACGACAATGTATAGGTTTGTTTTATAAATATATTATATATATATATAGGGGACCTATAGTTAGTGGACAAAAGTTTGAGAACCCTCCTATATACGTAGAAGTATCATGTTTTTAAATTGGATAACAATCAACATATGGTGTTCTTGAGCATATTCAAACTGTTATATTTTTATTCAGTAAATCAGGATCGATGATTATCAAGCTCCGCAATGGGATTTGTCGTAGGCGTCAGGTTTTTCTGAATTTATTTTGAAATGTATTTCGCACACCGCCTTCAATTAAACTGCATCTGTCAGATTTGGTCAGTCGTTCAGTTCAGAGCAGTGCATGAAACTTTCATCATAATTAATAACTATAATTTGTCATAGTTGACCGTTTCTGACAAAAGCCATGTATAATAACTTAAAAACGAAAATTATGCATTATGCAAATTGGTGGAGTTACATAAGCTAATGTGTGTGTGTGTGTGTGTATATATACAGTATACACACACACACACACACACACACACACACAATGCCTATAGAAAGTCTACACTCCCTTTCAAAATGTTCACCTTTTGTTGCCTTAAAACCTGTTTTTTTCATTTATCTACACATTCTACCCCTCAACTTCCAAGTGAAAAAAATATTCTAGAAATTTGTAGAAAATTAATTAAAAATAAAAACTGAAATAGCTTGGTTTGATAAGTGTCTACCCCCCTTGTAATAGCAATCCTAAATTAGCTCAGGTTTAACCAATCGCCGTCAAAATCACACACCAAGTTAAGTGGTCTCCACCTGTGTTAAATTGTAGTGATTCACATGATTTCAGGATAAATTCAGCAGTTCCTGTAGGTTCCCTCTGCTGGGTAGTGCATTTCAAAGCAAAGACTCAACCATGAGCACCAAGGCGCTTTCAAAAGAACTACAGGACAAAGTTGTTGAAAGGCACAGATCAGGGGATGGGTATAAAAAAATATCAAAGGCCTTGAATATCCCTTGGAGCACAGTCAAGACGATTATTAAGAAGTGGAAGGTGTATGGCACCACCAAGACCCTGCCTAGATCAGGCTGTCCCTCCAAACTGGATGACCGAGCAAGAAGGAGACTGATCAGAGAGGCTACCAAGAGGCCAATGGCAACTTTGCAAGAGCTACAAGCTTTTATGGCCAAGACTGGTCAAAGTGTGCATGTGACAACAATATCCCAAGCACTCCATTAAATCTGGCCTGCATGGCAGGGTGGCAAGAAGGAAGCCATTACTCAAGAAAGCCCACCTTGAATCCCGCTTGAAGTATGCAAAAACACTCAGGAGATTTGTAGCCATGTGGCAAAAAAGTTTTGTAATCTGATGAAACTAAAATGGAACTTTTTAGCCTAAATGCAAAGCGTTATCTTTGGCACAAACCCAACATAGCGCATCACCCAAAGAACACCATCCCTACTGTGAAGCATGGTGGTGGCAGCATCATGTTTCTCATTGGCAGGGACTGGGGCACTTGTCAGGATAGAAGGGAAAATTAATGGAGCAAAGTACAGAGAAGTCCTTGAGGACAACCTGCTGCCCTCTGCAAGAAAGCGAAACTGGGACGGAAGTTCACCTTTCAGCATGACAACGACCCAAAGCACACAGCCAAAGTTACACTGGAGTGGCTAAGGAACAAAAAGGTAAATGTCCTTGAGTGGCCCAGTCAGAGCCCCGACCTAAATCCAATCGAAAATTTGTGGCATGACTTGAAGATTGCTGTCCATCAACGCTCCGCAAGGAACTTGACAGAGCTTGAACAGTTTTGTAAAGAAGAATGGTCAAATATTTCCAAATCTAGGTGTGCAAAGTTGGTAGAGGGGTGGAGACTTATCCAATTATGATTTTTCAGTTTTGTATTTTAAATATGTCATTTTTTTCTCAATAAAAACTTTTTTCCCGTTAACAGTGTGGAGTATGGTGTGTAGTTAAGTGGAAAAAATCATCATTTAAATGCATGAAACTCTGAGGCACTGACACAACAAAATGTGAAAAAAGTTCAAGGGGGTGTAGACTTTCTATAGGCACTGTAGCAATGTGGGGTGTTATTTACCACAGTACTCAGCAGGTCCTTCACAGCGGTCCTCTAGTGTGGTGTTGCAATTACACTCAGACAACAGAAATAAGGTCTAAACAGGGCGGGACCTGTGTGATTATTTAGTTTTACTGTGTCCTGTCATGGGGACACAGAGTCACCAATTTTTAAACAAAAATTACAAAAGTTTTTGGAGAACTTACTAATATAACATCCGTTTACCCTAACTGTCACCCAGGCAGCTAAGCTGCTTGCTGGTTTCCAAAACAAACTCAAAACAGATACACACAACCTACAATAGTTGTTGTTGTTGTTGTTGTTGTTGTTGTTGTTGTTGTTGTTGTTGTTGTTGTTGTTGTTGTTACCGTGTTTAATTTTCCTCCACTCCAGTCTTCTCTGTTGTTCACAGACGTTAGCCCCAAATTGCCAGAGAACCCCTCAGATGGGGTGTTTAAATACCCATCAGTAATTAAGCACAGGTGCAACCCATTCTCCTGTACTCTAGCCACTCAAAGCCCCTTGGGAAATGTAGTCTTTTAGCCCACCGCCATTATCTCCCTGAACTACATTTCTCATCTCAGTGGTCAGAAAGGGTATTATTATTATTATTTGTTTACTTAGCAGACACCTTTATCCAAGGTGACTTACAGAGACTAGGGTGTGTGAAGTATGCATCAGCTGCAGAGTCACATCACCCCTTCCTTCCTTGCAAATAACTGTATTATGCCATTGACCATCTGCAATTCCATACAACAGAAAGTTATGCTAGGACATAGATTCATATTACAGCACTATTGGTAGTCCTCCTGTCATGCACCTGTGTATCACAATTTACAATACATATACACTTCCCCTCATGTTGCTCTGCATGCAGTCCCCCCTAGACATTGATCATGGTAGTGGAATTCAAAGAGGTACAGTGTGATGTTGGTGCCACTATTATGCATCTGTCTCCTACTAGACCAGCGTAAGCCGTGCCCAGAGTATACATGACCCCATAACTCACTGGCATGGCAGTAAACCTCATACACCTAGTGGACCATGATGATGGATGTCTCTTGTGTTATCTGCAGAGAGTTGTATATTGTTTGTCTCAACTGATGATGGCTGTCTGTCGTTGCTTGTGTTACCTTGCCCCTTCCACTGCTTGTAAGGGTGTGGGAGGGAATGCAGAGTTAGGGTTAAAATATCATTGTGTCAGCAAACATATCATGTTGTTTTAATATCAACCCTAACTGATGCACTAACAAAGTTTTTTTGCAAATAATTTCCTTCCTTTTTGAGAATAGATTTATAGGTAGAAAGCCTGTATATTCTATTATAGAGCACAAACAAAAAACTGGCTATATTTGTAGACTTGATTAAAGATGTCAAAGGTGTATATATGTTAAACACTGACACATGTTTATATATAATACACAGGATTAGTTTTTCTTCACCTATTCACACAAAGTGTTTAGCAATCTTAGCCCAAACACCACTGGTGCTAGGATTTACTGGGCCCTGGTGCAAGACTGTGAAACAGAAGACAGTCAACAAAGTTTGCGATCCAAACAGGTCTTATTTTTATAATTCTGATCTGGTGACCACAAAGAATAATCCCAGACAATACACAGCAACACTCACAGTACTCCTTCCGGTTCAACTTAACCACAAACAAAGGAACAGATCACCTTGGTACGTCCCCTTATATACCATCAGTCACGTCCCCTTGGTTAACGAGTGCAACTGTTTCTACTCCAATCCGAGGTTGCCACATCGCTTCCCTTCTGGGGCGATGACTTGGTGTACCGTAGCTCCGCCCTCTTTCTAGATGGCCAACTTCCACCTAACCCTGGGAGTGAATTGTCAGGTCATCCAGTCCAGGGCACTCACAGGTCAGGAGGGAGATTTATAACCAAGATTAATTCTTTCTCTGTCACACATGCACACGTGTTTTTTTTTGTTTTGTTTTTGTTTTATAGAAATGTTTTTGTACTAACTTTTGTACTTGATAACATTAATTTTAAAATCCAATTGATGTCTATGTTTTAATATTTTTATGACTAGGGGGGCTGTGTGGTCCAGTGTTTAAAGAAACGGGCTTGTAACCAGAAGGTCCCCGGTTCAAATCCCACCTCAGCCACTGACTCATTGTGTGACCCTGAGCAAGTCACTTAACCTCCTTGTGCTCCGTCTTTCGGGTGAGACGTAATTGTAAGTGACTCTGCAGCTGATGCGTAGTTCACACACCCTAGTCTCTGTAAGTCGCCTTGGATAAAGGCGTCTGCTTAATAAGCAAATAATAATAATAACTACTATTTTGAAGCTATTAATATGTTTCAATATTAACTAAATCGAGTTATTAAATAAAATTGTGTACCTAAATCGAGTTATTAAATAAAATTGTCTCAATCTCAGTGCACTGTACCTAATGGAAGAAATTGACCCCACCCCTTCAATTACTTCTTTCCTGTCATGAACCATCCAGTTGCTTCCCATGTTGACTGACATGCTTCCAGCCAGTAACATGCTTTGACCCAGTTGAAACTGCTGTGGTGAAATGACCTAGGTAGTTCAAGCATTACAAATATCCTTAGAATAAGGCATACAAATCGAGAACCCACTTGTGTGATGTATTGGATGTTATCCATTGTTATGGATGTTAGTAAATATTATGAGTAAAGAAAAATATATTAAATAGAGTGGTGAATATGGTGTTAAAACGTTTTAATTGTATTTTTAATTATGTCAATCCAAACAAACTTGCTTGCATGAGTTAACAGTATGGAGAATAGGACTGCATTGAGGTCTCGATGGAGTTCTCAGCAGCTACACTGAACACTAATATACACATGGCAGTTTTTAATAAGATGCCCTTATGAAATTATAAATAATAAAAGTATAGCAAAGTGTAATAAAGCATAGTGATAGCATGATAAAGCCTAGATAAGCATTACTGTGAGGTAGTGTGTAAAGCATATAAAAAAAACACAGCAAACCATGGTAAACTATGGTAAATGAAAATGCATAGTATAACCACAGGAAAAGCATTGGGAAACTTCTTGTGTCCATTTCAGTCCCCTGAACAAACTACAATCAAATGAGGTCATGGTTCAGAGGAAAAGGCCACTAGAAAAGCAACTAGCACCATGTTAGACTATAACCAAAAGAAGGGGCGGGTCTGCAGCAGGAAATTACCAGCAGTATGTACATGTTGCCGTGCTTTCCATTCTAAAAATACATGGATGGTAGACAGCTTCATCAGAAATAGATGCTTGTGGTTAGCTGGCTTCTCCATCTGTTGTTCTTTTTCCTCCTTTGATGTTTTAATCAGGTCTAAAATCAGTGCTTTGCCTCTATTACATTTACTTTTGGCAACCCATGCCTACCTCTGAATACAATATACCTACTAAGAGCTGTTTATGGATCAAAAAACATTCTACATTTTCCAATAATGTATTCTCAATGTACAGACTGCATCAATAGCAAATTAATTTGTTTGACCCTGTAGAAACTTTTGGAAAAAAAAAGTTACTCTACAAAGGAGTGTGTGTGTGATGTGGTGGGGGTGGGGGTGGGGGGCATGGTGTCACATTGTACTGCTTACATTGAAAAATATCCCTGCTATACATAAAATATATTTATTATATGTATGTATTACAATATAGTACTCTTTCTTTTATTAAGGACACACAAAAAATAAACAACATCATAACTATGAAACAGCTGACTTAGAGCCCAGATAGGATTTATGAGACATAACCTAGCCTTGCAAAGTTGGTCATTAAAAATACAGATTTGAAAACTAAAGAGTTTGTTTGGAAAAGCCCTAAAAATCACCAGAAACAATGACAAGTTTGAGCTGGCTGTTATCACACAATCCTGAAAGTGTTGCATAAGGTGCTTCATGTGGCTCTGAACCCACTTTTCCTCAGGCTTGGCACAAATTTCATGATTTGGTTACAAAAACAAAAACTAAAAAAAAAAGTCTAAGTTAACAAATAGTGCTAGGGTTATTGTTTATAATATGTATGCTCCACTGGGAAAATGTCCTGTAGTAGAAGGTAGAGAAAGCGGTCTGGCAGGGATGCCAGGTGTCTGTCAGGGCCATCAGTGTTGTTACATATTTTCAATGCAGGTTCATCTTATCTTGTCTTGAAAGTGTTGTAAATTGATTTTATGGTAAACACAGAACTCAAGTGTCAAAATATCAAATTTCTTCTGCACAGTATGTATGGTATCCAACAGAATGTGAGGGCCTGCAGTTATTTGATGATTTCAAGTATTTCAAAGACTTTTGCTCATTAATGTACTGTATTTCTTTAAAATATACTGCATATAATACTCACACAACACCAGGCTTGGGGCAGTCATCTCTGTTTTTGACATAATTTGGAAGCATTTATTTATTGAAGCAGCAGATAGAGCTACAAAAAAAGACAGAAATGGATTAATAAGATTTACAAACTTGTTTAGAAAAGTTACCTTAAATTTTGTCTAATCATGAGTTTCTTGAAAAATCACAAAAAAGGCTGTGGATATAAAAGCACTGAGGAGTACTGTCATAATGCAACATGTATTTCTATATATTTACAAATTGTGTTGTGATGTGTTATAAGTGGAGATCATAATGTGTACCTTAGGGGACTGTGGCGGAGTGTCCCGCCCCTTTGTTTATTTATTTATTATGATTTGTTTATTACGGTGAAAGCCGATTTTGTTATTTGTTATTTATATTTTAAAAACCTTGTGAGGATGCTTGGCTGATCAGCTACTGATTATTTAACTAGCTGACAGTCACGCATCCTTACTAAACTCGTGCAGACTGTGGCCGAGGGGTAATAAGATCACTAACAGCTAGTTAACCCCTCGGCCAGAGTATAAGAACCTGCAGCTGTCCGTGCTGCGAGGTGGAGTGTACAGAGGAGAGTACGGGAAGCGGAGAGAGCGAGGAAAACAAAATAAAACAACTGCTAAGTATCGTGCTGGGTTAAAACCAGCACGCTTATTTGTTTCTATTTGTTTGGCCAACACGCCGTTTTGTTTTGTATTTTGTTATTTTTTGTTTAAATCTTTTGTTTTGTATTATGATTTAATAAAAGCAGCTGAACGCCGGAGCGTTTCAGCTTTCACCCGCCCATCCACTGTTTTGGTTTTGTTACATCCTGGTCCGTGACGTCACCACACCTCACCACTGCAAGCCATTCTGCCACAGGGACGAACCAAGTTTAAGAGAAAACAAAGAGCTTCTAGAAAAAATTACAAAATTGTGAACACAAGACTAAAATAAGAAGTGTTGAAATGACCATTTAGACAAGGCTTCTTCTCAGGAGATTGGTCTTTCTGAGGATTCGAAGCTCTCCTGGTCTTGTCCACCACATACGGGTAGGCTAATATGGGGGGATTCCATGAAATCATGAGTCCACTGAACTCACGTGGAACAACTGGGGCCATGGTTGTGTGGAAAAGAGCACTGCTCAGGAGACTATAGCAAAAATAAAAATCAGCATGACTGGTGCAGGAAATGATGATCAGCATTCTTACTTGGAGTGCGGGGGCATTTCAGTTGTAAAATGAGATGGTTGTGGTTTTCAGTTAGCTATCCCCTAATGTTTCTATGTTCTAAAATCAGATTAAGCTCCTTATCAGATTATGCTATCAAATCCAGTTAGACATGTCCACAATTAATCTCAGGAGAATAAGTAGAGTTTCTCTCTACTTATTATTTTGATGTACTGTATTTTGTATAACGTGTGGACTCTTCACAGTTCTCTACCACAGTTCTCTAGCTCTAGCATATTGTATGATAGGAAGCCCATAAGAGCTAGCGTGTGGTGAGGTTAATGAAAAATTGTGTTTATATTCAGAGTTACTATTCTAAAATACATTTAAGAAATTCCGAAAGTGAAACCTAAATCAACAATCCGCAGAAATCCACAAATAAAGCAGAATACCTTTAAGGTATTTGAGACAATTACATTTAAGGACATCTTGTGATGTTTACAATCATTCTGAGTAGTTTATAGTTCTTCTCCAATTTTGTATAGAAATATTTTTTTCTGTATCAAGTTCTAAAACCGGGTACCTAGTAATCTGACTTTGCTCTCACTTCCATACCACTATTTTTGTGATTGCTTCACATAATATCCTTTTCCTCTGTTCCAGGTGCCTGCTTTCTTAGTAGCTGGTTTATATATCACTTCTTCTGAGATGCCCTGATTTTAAAGATTACATCATTCAGTGACCTTTCAACTCTGCTGACCTCACCTTCATAATACTATTACTATAGGTCACAGGAACATTACTATGCAGAGGCCAAGGGTGGTTTCTGGAATTTTTATCAACATCCGTGAAATTTAGTCCTGTTCATTTCTTTTTATCCCAGATCATTTTTCATTGCAAGTTTGGAGTGTAGATAATTGTTACTTACAGAAACATTTCTATAAATGATTACCCATCTGCAAAAATCTCTATCCCCCCAAAACAAAATCCTGGCTATGCCATTGGTTTTAAGTATTTGAATTTGAATAAGAAAGAAAATTGGAGGGACATTATGAAGGTGCCCCACAAGCATGAATCAAGCCTGCCTGAGAAACTACCCTCTTAAGGGTTAGTCTCCATGTTCATACAATATTTGGCTTAATTGATGATCATCTAGAAAGTAAATGATAGCAGAGATAAAGGAGCAGTCAAACATTTGAAAATGAATCACAGAATACATTGTACACTGCCAACTTATGGAACAAAAGGAAAACATCTTAATCAATTTTCTCTTTTAAATGTCGTATTTCTCTCAATATGTAAGATTTGAAAGAACCCATTGTTGGAGAAACAAAAAAGGCATAGGCATAAGACATAAGTCATAAATGTATAAAGGTTTTGTGGATCTGAACATCTAAACGTATATGCACAGAGCAGTTTTATGTATGTCTCATTAGTTTCTCATTTTAGTTGTCTAATAGTGTTTTTAGGAGAAACATTTGAAACATATCAGATTTCAGTTAAAAGAAAAACAAGATTCTTAAGCATTTCTCATTGAAGTGAAAGAGCTATTGATGAGCAGTGGATATCACTCTGGGTTTGCAGAGTATGCTTGTAGCAACTAGCCACAACAGTTCAGTTTATTTGGGGTGTATAGATATGCTGTCCCTCATTTGCCCTCCTCTATACAACAGTACCAGTCAATGACAATTAACTTTTGCATTGAATGACTTCAGAGCTTATCACTGTCTTAAATATCTACCCATGTTGTTATCCAGGAGATTTGTTTGTCTAGTTTAATCAGAAGTTAAATCTTGCCCAGGACTACAATATCACAATTCAATGCAGAGATGTTGCACACATTGGGAGATGTATGCATTTATATTGAAACAATCACAGAGACATCAAATTGATTTTAAATCGGAAAGATCAAAGAAAGGTAAGACAAATAAATCATAGTATTTTTTTTTGTGATCAAATATTTGTATTGGGGATAGTACAAAAATACAAGCAAAAAACATGAACAGATGAACCCCCCATTTTCCTTTTTACCCTCTCCTCCCTCCCTCCCTCTCCTGGGTGGCTACCCCCATCCCTCCCACAACCCCCACAAGGACCTCAGGGACCTAAATTAATTTGGACTGAACAAAGGCTTAATAAGATCTGCTATGCTTTCCCATGTTTGGATTGTCTTCTTTCTGGCACCATGGATCCGAGCGGTAGAAAGTTCTAAGTAAATAATAACATTAGGATCCATTGGCGACAGGGAAGAGAGTGTGGCGGCTGCCAACACAGAGCCACCATCTTTTTTGCTGCAGTAAGGCCAGCCAACCAAATGCGTCTCTGTTGTGGTGTTAATTCAAGGGATGTATTGTTGTTCAATACAAAAACTGGAGCAAAGCAAGGGATTATCTTTCCAAATATAGTAGAAAAAGAAGATGATACCTGCTCCCAAGATGAAGCTATGACCGGGCACTCCCAAAACAAAAAGGTGCCAAGGGTGCCCTGGGGGCAAAGCGAGCAGATAGGGGTAGGGGCAAGCTTCATTTGAAATGTCTATGAGGGGTTATGTGTCCTATGAAGAAAATTAAAATGAATCAACTGATGGTTAGAGTTCTTAGAAGCCGAGCCCAAATTATTCCATATAGTTTCCCAGGTAATCTTCATATCTAAGGAAACTAAGTTGTTATTCAAGATAGTGTAAGCTGCTAAAGGTTAGTATGAGGCTTTTAAAAGATAAACATACAATGAGGAAACCAAACCTTTTGTTTTTCCCCCTGTGTCCAACATATCATGGTGTGCATGTTCTGGTAATGTAGTCCCCCAGGGAACCCCATAGCTACTCATTCCTGGTCGGAGTCAAAGATAGAAAAAAAAGAAGAGACTGGTAAATTGTATAATAATTGTAAATCCTGGAATGTGCACAGCCAGTATCAGAAATATCAGTAATAGTATGTACACCTCTATCTCTCCAAGGTGGGAAAGAAAAGGAGGCTGTGTGGTCCAGTGGTTAAAGAAAGGGGCTTGTAACCAAGTGGTCCCTGGTTCAAATCCCACCTCAGCCATTGACTCATTGTGTGACCCTGAGCAATTCACTTAACCTCCTTGTGCGCCTTCTTTCGGGTGAGACATAGTTGTAAGTGACTCTGCAGCTGATGCATAGTTCACACACCCTAGTCTCTGTAAGTCGCCTTGGATAAAGGCGTCTGCTAATTAAACAAATAAAAAAAGGGATGACCCCTTCCCGATAGGAGCGCATAGTTAAGAAAGATAGGTGTGTGGGACTGCCATTTTAGTTTAAGTTTGGTGTGTCTTTCAACAGAATGCCAAATAATAATTAACTGTGTGACTGTAAGCCGAAGCATGAGGGATGTTTGAGTAAATCAAGTCTCGTAATCTATGTGGAGAAACCAATTTTTTTCTTCTAGTAATCGCCACGAGACAGGAGCACCAGGGTCAAGCCAGACTGTAAGCAGATGTAATATAAATGACCAAAAATGTAGTTTAACATTTGGCAGTCATAAATCTCCAGAAATCTTTTCACGCCATAGAATAGAAAATTGAATACGTGGGCATTTGCCTTTCCATATAAATTTAGATATCAAAGTGTGCAATTTGTCCCACTATCCAGGAGGGGGAGAGAGAGGGAGCATCGAGCTGAAAAAATTGATGCGAGGGAGTATAATCATTTTGATAATAGAGATGCAGGCTTGAAACGAGTTAGGAAGTTGTGCCCATCTATCTAAATCTGACTTCTCCTGAGCAAAGATTTTGTTAAAATTAGTTGATACAGTAGACTGTAAGGATGTTTCAATAATCACAGTAGTTTTAGTTGGTGGGTTCATGGCAGGTTCTACTATATATTAAATCATACAGAGACAGCAGCAAACAAGGGAAGGCTTTGTTTTGTGTTGTGCATTTACTTTTATTCCATTTTAATGAATAGCAACATTAGCAATAACACCTTAAAACATGTTAAAAGCAATTACTCAGCAAGGGACATGCACACCACTAATAGACACATATATAGCAATATACGTGTCTATCTCAAGACCTCTATGCTTTTCTACCCACACACTAATACACAGTTATCTGCAAAAATTGACAGTTATAGATAATATCAGTCCTTCTGCCTGTTTGATGATTTCAGCATTGTAGTTAATTAATTATAGCACTAGTAAGAACCACACTGAGTAAGTGACTCATTTAAGTAGACACACTTCACCACAGTTTCCTTTAACTACCCACCTTCTTCACAAGCATACAAGGCTACCATTTGGATCCAGCCAGCACTAATAAAAATACTGAAGAAGATACTGTCATTGACACTGAATCGTGTACAGTGATGGTAGCTCAGTGGTATGGCTTGATGGGGTTTGTTGCTTTTCCCCAAGTTAACCTGGTAACAAGTGGTCCATGACGCAGAAGTGGCTGTCACACCTTCAAGTAACAGCTGTTTAGAGGGAGGCTGGTTTTGTTAATAAGTCATGGTACAAAAGAAAAATTGAATTAATTAGGGGGGAACTCCCACTCACACAAATTGGCGTCTTTGTTGGTATTTAATGATGACATTTGAACTGGAATTTGATGGATGAGCAAAGATGGTATTTCCATTCTATTTATGTGGTTTAACCTTGTTCTAAATGAACAGGGAGCTCTAAATGAACAGGGAGCTGCACCCACCTCACCCCACCTGGAATACATGTGCTACTTGTGGTTATCTTCACTTAGTATAACTGACAACACAAGTTTACCTAAACAAATCATCTTATTAGAGAGTTGATCAAAGCTTCATATTTGATCACAAAATTCTCAACAGCCAAAATAAGCAATACAGCCTCAGCCCTTAGTATATGACTGCAATTCGTTTCTATTGCATCCTTTGGTTTGGCTGTCCTAAGCAGACTGACAGAAAATAACTAGGGGGGCAAGTCGGTAAAAATAACGTCCCTGTAGGGTAGTACAGAAACACTACAATCTTGACTTCCATAAAACTTCCCATTACTAACTTAAGCAGGCCCGTCAAGAGAAATTTGGGGCCCCAGTACATCATGTTGGCTTGGGCCCCCACCACCTCCCAGAATGAAATTGAAATAGTTTTTACTAATCAGTTTTAACCTAACTTATATCCAGTTCACACTTGCATTTTTATACTGGTATTGTTGCGGAACAGTATTTCAACGTCTGTTCACACTGGAGTTGTTTCCGGCGTCGTACTGGTATAACTGTATCAATACGAAACCCAGACAAGAGCGCGTTTCGTACCAGGTACAGATGCGATATGACTGTGAACAGATCAGTGTGGACAGGTGGATCAGCATGACAATGGAATGGATGAGTCTGAGGCATGTGCACACTTACATACCAATAAATCCAAGTTTTAGATTGCACCCATCTACTCTAGTACTGTGTGAAATGCTCATCTCTGTTTTCTGCGCATGCGCCATCTCTGGTACTGTGTTCAGAAAAGGGTTTTTTTTTGTATACATCACGGTTTGTCATCATTACCATGACTTATGTTTTTCGTTAAGACACCCTGGCCAAGACAAAAATAGACTTCACAAGTTTTTAAATATATTTTTAAACAGTGATAAAATAATCTCCAGCAGCTCAATCCGACACCGCTCCATTGACTGTCAATAGAAAATCTTCTCCTGAGCTCTATATCTCATAAACCTTTGTGTGACAGAGGTCCCTGGTTTTCCATCAATCATTGTTTTTATAAAGTGATTAACACAGGCATACATGCTTATTCCTCAGTATGCCATGTGTTTTCATTTCATTTATATTCAGTGTGAATCTACAATTGTGTGTAATACTTTAATTCTGTAGCTGTTCAGATCTGGCAGGATGGATTTAGTCTAGACACTAGTCAGAGCAGAGGGAGATTGCAAGCATCCGAATCCACCAGGTTAAACCACATCAACAACGTTTATAAATAGAGCCAAACTGTTGCAGTGAGTAAAAAAAAGAAAGAAATGCCAAAACATAAATGTTTTTTTTTTTTTTTTTTTTTAAAAGTAGCAATACCGTAAAACTTCAAATAATTTCCGGATCTCAAATAATCGCCTGTCTCCAATACACACCGGGTCTCTGTCATTGCCATTGAAGCTGAGGAAGATGAGGAGCTTGAGCGTAATGAGCTGCTAATAAGTGACAGCGATGAAAGTGACTCTCAGGATTAATAAATAATAATAATAGAAAACGTAATTTAAGGTACAGTGGCTCTCAAAAGTATTCACCCCCCTTGGACTTTTCCACAGTTTATTGTGTTACAACATGGAATCAAAATGGAATTGATTGCATAAGTATTCAACCCCTTTTCTATGACACACCTAAATAAGCTCTGGTGCAACCAATTGTCTTTAGAAGTCACATAATTAGTTGAATGGAGTCCACCTGTGTGCAATTAAGGTGTTTCACATGATTTCAGGTTAAATACACACCTGTCTCTGGAAGGTCCCACAGCTGGTTAGTACATTTCCTAACAAAAACTACATCATGAAGACGAAGGAACATTCAAAGCAAATCCGGAATAAGGTTCTTCAAAAGCACCAATCAGGGGTAGGATATAAGAACATTTCCAAGGCAGTGAATATCCCCGGAACACAGTAAAGTCCATTATTAAGAAATGGAGAGAATTCACAACTGTGAATCTGTCTAGAGCAGGCCGTCCTCAAAAACTGAGTATCCAGACGAGAAGGGCACTAGTCAGGGAGGCCACCAAGAGGCCTATGGCAACTCTAAAGGAGTTACAGTCTTCCATGGCTGAGCTGGGAGACACTGTGCATATGGCAACAATAGCCCGGGTGCTTCACAAAACTGGCCTTTATGGGAGAGTGGCAAAAAGAAAGCCATTTTTGAAAATAACTCACATCAAATCTTGGCTAGAGTTTTCCAGATGCATGTGGGAGACGCTGAGACCAAGTGGCAGAAGATTCTATGGTCTGATGAGACCAAAATAGAGCTTTTTGGCCTCAACGCTAAGCGCTATGTTTGGTGCAAGCCTAACACCGCACATCATCCTGAGAACACCATCCCTACCGTGAAGCATGGTGGTGGCAGCATCATGCTATGGGGATGCTTCTCTGCGTCAGGGCCTGGAAAGCTCGTGAAGATAGAGGGCAAAATGGATGCAGCAAAGTACAGACAAATCCTGGAGGAAAACCTGCTGAAGTTTGCAAGAGACCTGGGACTTGGGAGAAGATTCATCTTCCAGCAGGACAATGACCCCAAACATACAGCCAGAGCCACACTGGAGTGGCTTAAAAACAAAAAGGTAAATGTCCTGGAGTGGCCCAGTCAAAGCCCGGACCTCAATCCAATTGAGAATATGTGGAAAGAGTTGAAAATTGCTGTTCACCAAAGATCCCCATCCAACTTGACAGATCTTGAGCAATTTTGCAAAGAAGAATGGGCAAAAATTGCAGTGTCCAGATGTGGAAAGCTGGTAGAGACTTATCCAAATAGACTCATGGCTGTAATTGCTGCCAAAGGTGCCTCTACCAAATATTGACTCAAGGGGGTGAATACTATCAATTATTTTCTGTTTTGTATTTGTAATTAATTTAGAACAATTTGTAGATTTTATTTTTCACTTTGACATTATGGACTTTTTTTGTGCTGATCAGTGGCAAAAACTCCTAATTAAATCCATTTTGATTCCATGTTTTAACACAATAAAAATGTGGAAAAGTCCAAGGGGGTGAATACTTTTGAGAGCCACTGTAGGCCTACATGTAATGCATATTTGTTTAATGCAGTTATTATATTATAAAAAGTTTTGATAATTTTAAGCGTGCTGAAAGTAGGCCAGATACAAACCTCTTGGTGTATTTTAACGTGTTTTGTTGTATTAACAATGTACAAGTTTGAGATTAAACAATAAATTATTTTTGTTCAATTTAAAAAAACATTTTAGAAGTTTGTATTATTATTATTATTATTATTATTATTATTATTATTATTATTATTATTATTATTATTATTATTATGCTGTAAGCATAGCCTACACACCTGTGTTCTGATACAGGGCTGTCCTTTAGTGAATTTAACTATTATTATTATTATTATTATTATTATTATTATTATTATTATTATTATTATTATTATTATTATTAACAATGGTAGATCTCATTCAGTTTTTAAATACAAATTCGTACTTCTGCTTGTTCATTTTCCAACATTTTGCATACCGTATCCTTGTTAACCAGTGCATATAAAAAGACTGTATTAATACTTTCGCTTAATACTTGAGGGTGTACAATACAATGTAATTTTGTTGTAAAACAAAACTGTTACTTAGTTCCCACTGACACACAACCTTTTAACAAAATTGTTGGAATGTTTAAATTGAGTTACCATGTTGCTACAAGGTTGTGTGTTAGCGGCTTCTCAATGACTGCATGAAGCATGTGAAGCTAGTGATCTAATATAATGATAGGTTGCGGATGCAACCCCGGTTCCCTGAAAGAGAAAATAACCATCAAGGTATGGGATACTGCCATCAGGCAGTAGGGATTGGCTGAGCTTTTATAGCAAAGCTGGCGATAGGCCTCTCGCTAAGCTGCCGTGTAAGCCCGCCCCTTGGGAGCTTACTATACGCAGCGCGCAGAGACTCTCTTCCTCTTTTGCTCTTCAGGCCGTGAAGGCTTCCGGAGCGACCTCGCGGCTTGATGGTTATTTTCTCTTTCAGGGAACCGGGGTTGCATCCGCAACCTATCGTTCCCTTTCAAGTCGAAAATAACCATCAAGGTATGGGAACAGTGTGCCCAAGCCATCGCGAGGGAGGATTCTCGGCAGTAAGACAGACTTACGTCATAACGCAACTGCGTAGGCAATACATCTACGCATCTGCGGAGCCGCGCCTTAGCGTCTGCGCTCGCAATGACACCTGTCCTAAGGTGGAAATCAACACCATATTGTGATCAAACTCAATATGACTGCCATCTAGTGCGTCAATGACGGAGCAGAGGATTCCAGTACATTTAAATGGTAGAACCTCGTAAAAGTATGCGGTGTAACCCAACTGGCTGCAGCGCAAATGTCAGACACCGGCACCCCTCTAAAGAGGACCCAGGATGTCACCATACCCCTAGTAGAACGCGCCTTCAACAGCCCTGGTGGCGGAAGGCCTGCAGATTCATATGCTAATTTAATAGCATCCACTATCCAATGGGAAAGGCGTTGTTTAGACAACGGCTGACCCAAAGTCCTGGAACCATGGCATATAAACAACTGTTCTGTTTGCCTCACAGTCGTTGTACGGTCAATATAACACCTCAATGCCAGTACGGGGCAGAGCATGTGTAACCGTTCTTCCTCTGGGGAAGAAAAGGGAGGAGAATGGAACGCCAACAACTTGATTGGTTGGTTCATATGAAATGGGGATATGACCTGGGTAAAAAGGCCGGATTTGTACGCCGGATTTCTACTTGCGCTGTGCCGAACCATTATTATTATTATTATTTGTTTATTTAGCAGACGCCTTTATCCAAGGTGACTTACAGAGACTAGGGTGTGTGAACTATGCATCAGCTGCAGAGTCACTTACAATTATGTCTCATCCGAAAGACGGAGCACAAGGAGGTTAAGTGACTTGCTCAGGGTCACACAATGAGTCAGTGGCTGAGGTGGGATTTGAACCGGGGACCTCCTGGTTACAAGCCCTTTTCTTTAACCACTGGACCACACAGCCTCCTTCCCAGTAAGTCTATAGACTTACCGCTACCGATGCTGAAGACAAAAGAGGAAGTGAGTCTCTGCGCACTGAGTATAGTAAGCTCCCAAGGGGGCGGGCTTACACGGCAGCTTTGCTATAAAAGCTCAGCCAATCCCAACTGCCTGACGGCAATATCCCATACCTTGATAGTTATTTTCGACTTGAAAGGGAAATGCCGGTTTCAAATAATCACCGGTCTCCAGTATGCACCGGGTCTGCTGACAAATTTTGTAAATACACGACGGAAACGTTTAATTGAAGTTTTACTGTATGTATATAACACAATATGGCAAGTTAAACTAATTAACCACACATTTTACACCAGGGACCAGTGGTCCAGATAAGCTGCACACCTGCTGTTTGTACGCATTAAAAAATTCAAAATACACTAAATTTAAATGTAATGAGTTAATATACGCATAGCAAGTTTGCTGCACAGCTTCCCTGCCTCCCCTACAACATCCACTCCCAGAATACAATGTCTTCAGTTACTAGGAAACTGTACACAAGAAAAAACAACCCAACAAACATTATCCAATCTCTGGCTAGCCCCGTTGTCTTTGCAGCCAATCACAGTAAGAATTAGAAAAAATCAAAGGTACACAGGTTGAAACGTAAACACCCCAGTCCAGCTACAAATCCAACTGGAACCATCGTCAGAGGCAGCCACTAAAATAAGGTGCCTATAATATTATACAAACTTATTAATGCATTTCCTTATTTTATTCATCTGTATGGCTTTAAAATGAAGTTTTAACATATTCACTGAGTTTAAGAATGTAATGTTAAAATAGAAGTAACGTAATTAATTTGCAGAGTCTGTGTGATACTTCGAAAAAAATGCGCTGAGCTGATAAAGAACCTTGTAGAACACACACGTGGTTGTACAGCAGTTCAAAGTAAAATTGCAGTTAAAATGGAAGGCTCTTTTTTAATGCTTACCCCATCACCATTAAAGATTGTACAGTATTGTAAAAGGGCGAGGTGCCCTGTTCATTGATTTGTTTATTTATTTTAGAACAGGGTTTCCCCCTCCGCCCGTGTTATTTTGTATTTATTTGTTTGTTTGTTTGTTTAGTTATGGTATTTATATGACGGCGAAGCACCAGTGGCTTTGTTGTTTGTATTTATTCAAAAATGTATTTATGGCGTAGCCGTGTTTTGTTGTAAAAAAACCTTGTGGAAATGCGTGACTGTCAGCTGGCGATTATTGAATTAGCTGGGAGTCACGCATAGTAATGATACCTGTACAGACTGTGGCTGAGGGGTAATGAGAGAATTGATAGCCAGTTAACCCCTGTGCCAGGATATAAAAGACCTGCTGTTTTAGCTGCAGGGGTGGGTGTTTTGAGAGAGAGAGAGAGAGAGAGAGAGAGAGAGAGAGAGAGAGAGTCTTTTGACTTTTAGTACTCCTTTATTAAATCAATCGTTTACAAAAAACACAAAAAACCTTTGATTAAAATAAAAAAATAAAAACAAACAGGCCATCTCTCTGGCTCTGGGGATCAATCAAACCCTAACTAAGAAAAGCTTTTTATTAAAAACAATGAACACTACAAAAAAAAGTATTCCCTCCGCTAACAAAATCCCAATGCTTATACCACAAAAACTCTTCAGTACCTCCTCCTCGCTGACCTCACAGAGGGTGTTGTTAATCCCCCACTTCATTTTAAAATGATCTAAATCCCTGGTCAGTTTGTAAAAAGCAAAATCAATTGTTATCCTGCTGACCACCAACACCCTCCAGATACTCAACACATTACTCACTCCAGCCCCCCCCCCCTCCTCCTAGCTTTATGAGACTTCAGTATGGCCAGTTTCGCTTGACCTACAATAAAATTTGCAAAGCAGCAAGTGTCTCTTCTATTAGCTGAATATCTAAAACCAAAAACAAAAAACAACTGTGAGAACTCAAACCCCAAAGTAACCAATATGTTCTGAATCAAATCAAACAGGGGTGTGAGTCTCTGAAGGTGTGAAAAACAGTGTCCCTCTCCTCACAGAAGGGGCACTGTACTACTATTTGGGGATCAATCTTATTAACAAAGGAGTTGGTGGCTATGATCTTGTGTAGGATCCTCCACTGCAAATCCCCTGAGCGCTTTGGAATAGGGGGTTTATAAAAGGACCTCCAAACAGGAGAGATAGAACCAGGGACAGACAGGTGTCCTCTCCAGACAGTATCCGGCAGATCCCTAAGCTGAATAAAAACATACACCTTAAAGCATACTCTTCATACAGCTGCTTTTTCTCCATAGTACTAAAAGAAAGTTTTTTAAAATTCCTGAATGACAGCAGCTTCCCATCCTGCTCTTCCCTCCCCTCACAGACCCAGGGAGTCACAGCCAGGTCAGGGAACACGGCCGGCTCCTCTCTGACGCTTTGTTAAAAAACAATTTATCAAGACTGCAAACCCCGGAGAAAATGAGTCTCTCAACTCCTTCAGGAGCCTATGAATGACTCAGACTGAGCAAACACCCACCTGTGCAGCAACCTGCTCCCCAGTCCTCCACTGGAACAAGTTAAGATCCATCAAATGCCCCAGCCTTGTAACTCCAGCCCTTGTAAAGGTAGAGAACAAGCTGTTTGAGGAAAAAGCCTGACAGGGGAACAGCGGGTTAAAAAATAAGGGTTCTTCCATTAACCAAAAATCACTCAAAGAATATTCTATTTGTGAGGCTCTGAAAATGCTCCAAGCATTAAGCACACTCTCTTAGAAAGAAGGCAAGTTAAAAGACCTCAACCTGCTGCTCTCCAATAAAAACAGGTGCCGATCAAAAGTCATCCTTCCTGCTGTATGGAGGATGGAAAAAGCAATGAATCTCCAGCCCATACTGTCTGGAGAGTAAAGCAGCTTCTGTGCTGCCTGCAGCCGAAACGCTGCCACTCTGCTGACCAGGTTCATCAACCCCTGCCCACCTTAATTTATTGGTAGGTATAAAATCGCAGGTTTAAGCCAGTGAAAACCACCCCAAAAAAATTCAATTAAGCATTTCTGAATAGCCTCTAAAAACCCTTGTGGTGGATCTACACAGACCAACCTATGCCAATGCATTGAGGCAACCAGGTTGTTTAAAACCAAGACACGCCCCCTGAAAGAGATCTGGGGCAGCAGCCATATCCACTTCTGCAGCTTCCCCTTCACCTTCTCTATCACTCCCTCCCAGTTTCTTTTCATGAAATCATCATTCCCAAAAAACACCCCCAGTGCCTTAATCCCTGTACAGTTCCACTGCAGCTGCTGTGGAAGTCGAGGAGGCCCAGTGTCCCGCCAATCTCCAGATAACAGACTTTCACATTTATCCCAGTTAATACGAACTGAAGACGCCTTCTCAAACTTATTCAAACACATTGGGAGAGCTTTCATATCCTGACCATTCTTTATCAGAACTGTGATGTCATCAGCATATGCTGTGAGTTTCACTACTGGAGAGTTGGACACTCCTGGCACTGCAAGCCAACTCAGATGGTTCCTCAGCTCATGTAACAGAGGCTCTATAGACAGTGAGTACAGCAGCCCTGAGAGTGCACAACCCTGCCGGATTCCCCGATGTACTGGGAAAGGCCTACTGAGAACATTATTGATTTTCAACACACTAAACACATTGTTATATAACAGTTTCACATATGAAATAAACCTCTCCCCAAAACCAAACACTTGCAATGTTTTAAAAAGATAATTATGATCAACACGATCAAAAGCCTTTTCCTGATCTAAAGAAAAAAGCCCAATATTAATATTAAAAGTTTTGCTATGGTTAAAATATCTCTGGTCAGGAACAAGTTATCAAAAATACATCTGTCCGGGATACAGTACGTTTGGTCTAGGGGGATTAATGCATCTAAATGATCTTTTAAATGATTTGTTAATACTTTTGAAAAAATGTTATAGTCGGAACATAAGAGAGCTACAGGACGCCAGTTTTTTATGTTGCAGAGATCTCCTTTTTTTGGCAGCAAAGTTACAACAGCTCTGCGGCAGCTCAATGTAAGTTCCTTTCCTTCAATTCTTTCCAACAGTACTTTAAAGAAATCCTCTCCAATCACTGTCCAAAAAAACTTGTAAAATTCTATAGGCAATCCATCGAACCCTGGCGATTTCCCATTGCTCTGCTGCTGGACGGCGGCTGTAAGCTCTTGTAAAGACAGGGGGGCGTCCAAGCTGAGCTTCCTACTGTCTGACAGCCTGGGCAGGCCCTGGTACAACTCCTCGGCTGCCAGCTCCTCACACTCCTCGGCCTGGTACAGCTGGGTGAAGAAACGCACCACAGCTCTGTGGATTTCCTCTGGATAGGTAATTTCCACTCCGCCTGGCAGTTTTAAACAGTGTAGCTGTTTTTTCTCAGCAGATTTCTTCTCTAGCCCAAAAAAGAAACTAGTGGGAGCATCCATATCCTTCATCTGTGTGAACCGGGCCCTGACCAGCGCCCCCTGCACCCGCTGCTCCAGCAGACTGCCCAGACACTGCTTCTTTTCTTTCAATCTCTGTCCTAGCCTGGTCCTGCTCTCTCCATCCAGACTCATCTGTAGATCTAGGATCTCTTGCTCTAACACACTCATAGCTTGCTTCAAAGTTTTAGTGCTATCAGCTGTATATTGCTGCAAGAAAATCTTAATCTGGATTTTGCCAATATCCCACCATTGTCTCAGTGAATCATAAAACACAATCTCTTGTCTCCAACTCTCCCAAAAAGAAACAAACAACTGTTTAAAATTGGCATCCTGAAGTAATTTACAATTAAAATGCCAATAAGAATTGTGATGTGTGGGTAGAGGCAGGGAAAATACAACAGAGATGTAGTGGTGATCAGACAGACTATTTGGGGAAATACTGCTCCTAACAAGCCTATTCATACTGTGCTGTGTGGTGTAAAACCGGTCTAATCTCGCTCCAGAAATTTGATTTGAATTCACCTTTAACCATGAATATTGTCTGTCTGTGGGGTTGAGCATCCTCCATACATCCACTAATTTACAAACAGTCAAAGCCTTGGAAAGCTCCACCCCAGACCGCGAGTGAGGCTCTTCATGATTCCTATCAACTACATGATTTAGAGTCAGTTAAAATCACCTCCTAATACCACAACGCTCTCAGAGCTACAAATAGAAAGTGCCTGATACAAAATTTTAAAAAAATCAACACATTCCTTTCCTATATTAGGAGCGTATATGTTAAAAAAGTTAAACAGAATATTCCCAATTTTCCTCTCTACTCTTAAAAGGCGTCCTGGCACAATTTCCTCTATTAAACTCGGTTTAACCGTAATCCCTGGAGAAAATAAGATCGCCACCCCCGCACTAACATTAGTACAATGGCTCAGGATAACCTCCCCCTTCCAATCCCTAACCCAGTGATTCTGATTCTCTGAATCAGTGTGCGTCTCTTGTAAAAAACAAACACTCGCTCCCTTCTGTTCAATAAACTCAAACAAAAGCGCTCTTTTCTTTATGTCTCGACACCCATTGGCATTAAGAGATCCAATCTGAAATAATGTCATTGAGATTGTTAAATATAAAACAGAAAAAACAGCACATTTTGAAAAAGTTCTATTACAAAACTTAGCCATATTAAAACCTGGTTTTCCTTACGCGTTGCAGTAACAAGCGTTTTGTACTACTAATGAACTTTGAAAGTCTGAAGCGTTTTTTCTGATCAAATTCCTCCATTGTAGACTTTTTCATCACTACATTACTAGAAATCACAAACAGCTTTAAATTAGAAAAGTACGACTGCACATTTACTACCCTTTTCCCCTTTGTGATGTCTAAAAAGTCACTTATTTGTTTCAGTGTATATAATTTGTGTTTACTATGCTGACTCACCGAGATGCTTGAAAGCAGCGAGGAGTCGGACAGCCCCCCGTCATCTTCAAGATCTTCGCCGACAGAAAACTCCGCTTCCTCCATTGTGTCATAGTCTGCAACAGAAACTCCTCCTCCCTCTTGTTGAGGCAGGGAGTCAGCCAGGAAAGAAACTGTAGCCGTGGCGGGCTGAGACCCGGCACTGCCACTCACCTCCCTCCCTGAACCGGGAGCCAGCACAGACCCAGACTGACATCCGGGTCCGTCTCGACCGCCAGTCCCCAAGCCCTGATCCACCGTGACAGCGGGTAGAGACCCACCGCCGCTGGGGATCTCAGACTCGGAGCTCCCTCTCCGCGCAGCCCCGAGTGGAGGCAGGGTGCTGCCGTGTGAGACGGACACAGGGCCCCATACTGACTCCCCCTCACCTCTCACGGGGGGGGGGTCTCCAATATTTGACCCTTTCGTGAACTTTTTTTTTTTTTAGCCACTAATGTAAACGGCTCTTCTCCATTTTCTATCTCAGCTTCTTTGGCAGCTACTACTCCCGCTGTCTCCCCCGCCGGCAGCGCCTGGTTGTCAGTATCTGCCCCGGCAAATCTTTTTTTTCCGCGGCAACGGTTCCGGCTTTTTCAGCCCCGACTCCTCCGACTCCTCCTGTGCCCTTCGAACAATCTCGGCTCCACCATCCTTGTCTGCACCGTCAGCAGGGTCTTTTCTACAAGCCCTTTTTAAGTGACCATATCCCCCACAGTGGAAACATCTCATTAATTCTGAACTAATATAAATAATATAGTCCTTGCTTTCTACTGTGATCTTTACTGAAAGGTCTCAAACATCTTCCTGTCTTTTCATTAGCAGAAACGTTTGTCTCCTAAAAGACATGACGTGTTTAAAATCAGGGTTTTTACACCCCAGCGGGACCATTTTTATCGGGCCATAATTTTGTCGTACCGCACAACTCTCTCTCTAAAACTTCATTCTTAATAAATGGAGGCACATTAGATATCATAATCTTTTTGGAAGGGGTAGATAAAGGTAAAGCAGACACAAATGATTCTCTCACCCAGAGCCCACTCTACAATTTTGTTAACCATTTGTTCCTGGCTGAGAAAAACCACTATGGCCTTGTTCATTCGTGAGGCTGACTTAATATTTTCAGCCCCAATCTCTTTACCCACAGCAAGCAGACACTCTTCAACAGACACCACATCATCAGGAATACATTTAAACCCATGTCTGCAGGTCATAGACCCAAACCCTTCTACTTGTGACCCCATATATAGGCCACAAGCTGACAAAAAGTCTCACGGACAAAAAAAACCCAAAACACTTATATTTTTTAAACTCACTTATTCAGAAAAAAATATTTAAAAAACCCCTAAAAGTCCTCCAGAGCTCCTAGTCACAGCACCTCTGTACTCACCACCACTCAAGCTCCTCCCACTACCCACAATCCTGAGAGAGAGAGAGAGAATGATTGAATGAATGAATGAATGAATATATATATATATATATATATATATATATATATATATATATATATATAGGAACAGTGAAGGCAATTGCTCAGCCTGACCTGGGTTTTATTTAGTATTTTATGTTCGAGACTTGTTTTGTTTACATATTTATTTTCGCTCCGTGAGCAAGTTTTTTTTTGTTAAAATATTTTATTTCTTTTTGCTATTTAAAAATAAAACGGTGCGAGCGCCTTTAACCCTATGCTGCCTACGGGGAATGACCATATTCGGTCATAAATATGAATACTTTCTGTTTAAACGCTTGTAGTTTTGGAATCTTAAATCAGAAATTAAAACCCAATACACCTACAGAAAGGCATTAAGTAGATCTTTCCATTGATGTCATTTATTTTGTTGTGGGGTGATTTTTTTTTTCTTCATATGAGCTACACGCCCCAAAAAATTATTGAAATATGAAAAATTATAAATAATATTTTTAAAAATTGTCAATTTCAACCTCTTTCCAAGTGTTATATAAAAAAAACTTTGAGCATATTGTAGCTTCACAATTTGTCAAGGATTTCAAATCTTAAATTAGAATTGAAATATCTTGTACAGTTGCAGAGCTAGATAAGGTTTTGCAATGTATAGTATTTTACAAAAATCAACCTCCGAAATGGCAAAGACAGATTAGGGTTAAAACTTTGCAAAAAGTGAGACTGGAAACATTATTGCCCTGTTTGAGATGCAATTATATTTCAGTATAAAAATAAAGAAACAACACACAATTTATCAAGTAAAATGTTTATTTTTTTATTTGAGAAAAAAAGTATATTACAAATAAAACTTTGAAATTAAGAATTTTATTTGGGAAGGAGGAAGATAAAAAAAAACTTCCATATTGTGCTGTATTTATTTATTTTCAAAACTACCCTGCAGTTGAAGTGCTGGGCTGGGGCTCCTCCAGATCACTCTCCTCCTCATCCTCATCCTCCTGCAGCAGCTCTTTATCAAGGAGTTCAGCCTGCATGTCATGGCCCTCCTCCTCTTCAGTGACTGAACCAGATGCTAGAGCTGATTGTCTCCATCCATTTTCTGGCTTACACACACCCACATAAAACATTAAAATAAATACCAATTATTATTAATAATAATAATAATAATAATAATAATAATAATAATAATAATAATAATAATATTCTCCTCCATCCTTTCACACACAAAGTAAATTAATAATAATGACTCTTCATACACACACAAAGTAAAAGTAATCTAATAATAAAATACATGGATAAATAATAATAGTGACTACAGCTAAATAATGTTTTCTGTTCTTTAAACACACTAAACTAGTAATAAAATACATGGCTAAATAATAATAATAACTACAGCTAAATAAATGTCTTTGTTCTTTACATAGGCTACATACACAACGTAAAAATAAAAACTAAACCAATAATAACAAAAACAACGAGATTTATTCCTCATTCTTTTACACATCGAATAAAAAAATAAGTTAAGAAAATAATAGCTGCATAGCTAAATAATAATAACGACTACAGATAAATAATGAATCGACTAGAAAAAGTAAAACACAGACGTACACAAACACCTAACTTTGCATCACATGCGACAGACCTATTAGTTTTGCCTTCTGTCCTGAGAAACAAGTTCAAAAAATTGAAAAACAAGTCTAAAATAAAAACGTATATGAAATGTTAGCTTGCGTGGTTCAGGGGGCGTGGAGCTGGGGGGCATCTAATCTTCTAATTTTCTAATTTCCTGTTAATTAGCATCTATCTTCTATTTAAGCCCTGATCACCTGCACCTTTTCTGTCTAGTGTTTCGTTTTAGTAGCAAACGCTCAGACGCCGTTGTTTCGTGCTTCACCGCTAATATCTAAACTTCGTTGTCTCGCTCACTGCAGGTCATTTCTCTGCACATCGCTGCCAAGATATTATCAATCATTTTCCTACCTGCTCAGGTGATCCTTCTTTTCATTCAGCTTCTCTTTTCGGCTTCAAGAGCTCCAACGTTAGTCCTTCCTGCTCCATCCAGTCTCCACCTCAGCAACAGCGCCGTTCAAAGCGCAGCTTCATTACTCAACTTGTCTGCAACTTTATCAGAAAGACTGGTCCTCCGCTAAACTTTCAAGCTCCTTCGACAAGACATCGACATTCCCGTTGTCTACGATTGCCTTACTTTAGCTCTATTTAAATCCACCACAAAGCTTTGTCTGCGGAATCTTTCTTTACTCCTCGCCTGCAATCAGACACCCCTCCCCCGCTCCCACAGCGCCAGCACCCCCGATCCCACATAGCCAGCACAATTACCGTTCCATCAGAAGATCCTGCCCTGGACCTCCATCAGCTACGTTCAACCTTTTAAAGACGTATCCAGCCCATTATAAACTCCATTTCAACCAGTGGCGGCTCGTGACTTGACTGGTCACAACATGCTCCAACGACAGTGCTGTACTGCAACTTTTCCACCAGCGCCTCACAGACCATGGTTACCACGGCAACACCCTCATTGAGTGACTGCGGGGAGTGGTAAGTTGCCATGGTGACCAGGCAGCTTCATCAGGCTCTGCGTGTTCTGTGCCTCAGTACTGCAATCTTCCGGCTTCCTGTTGCTGCGCTTTCACAACTGGCGGAGAAGAATTCAACGTGCCGAATCATGACATCTAAATACTGCCTTAACTTATTTTTATTCATGACTAACTGTCCTAAAACATGTCTAGATTATTTATTATTCAAATCTAAAGGAATAAGCAAATGTCGTTCTACATAGACAAGGATTTTAATCGTAATAACTTCATAGATTCTACCCTGCTTCACTCAAGTCAATGGTTTAATTCCAATCATAACCTCTGGATGGCAGTATAATACCACAAGTTCTCTCTCTATTTATTAAACCGGTTTGGTATCGCTGCGAAGCTCGGACACTACAGCTTTTCTATCTATTCCCGCAGTTCTCACTCTGATGGATTCTCGGGAGTTCCCCTCCTGCCTCATCCTTTTGTCTATCTATATCAACTGACATTCTTCAATTTCAACTCTACTTGCCCCCCTTTGAGGACATGGTCATGAAGCCACGCACTTGTTGATTTTTTGAGATGCTCTGAATCTACAGTCACATTAACTTCCAACTTCCCTGCACCAGGCTTCCATCCCAGAGACCTCTTCCTGTTCCCGGATTCATGCTTCCTCATATGGCTCCTCTCCTCCAAACCGACAAATTTCACCAAGGCACTTTATTCAACCTTCAAGTTACCATTTCAGCAACGTGAGCTGCCAGTCAGAAACGGAAACCATGTCCTACAACTATCAACATTTCAGTCAAGTGTCCTCCTATCCTGCGATTAGACAATACACTCAGACTACTCCCGACCAAATCAATAGATTTTGCAGCAGCCTCAGAGCAACGCATTTTTCATCCTCTCAGGTTCTACAGTGGCCTCAGCTCTATGCATTCTTCATCTCTGGCTTCATCTAAATCACTTTATCACTCAAAGACCAATATCCACCGCATTCAGCAGATCTCTGCGCTCTACAGCAGACCACCACTCTACCGATCGCAGTCCACCATTCACTATTACAGATCACTGCTTCAACAGATCTCTCTCTCTCTACAGCAGGCCACTGCTCATTATTGACAGCACTTCATTGTTACTTCTTCAGATCTCTGCACCGTTCAGCAGATCCCGTCCTCAACTGTTAATTGCTCCTCACTACAGCAGATCTCTGCTCCCTCTTCAGATCTCCTCACTATTATAGTATGCAAAGTTGCTTTTAGTTTACAGTTTAAATCTGTAACTGCACTTCTCCAGAGCTTCAACGCTCCAGCTTTCCTCCAATATGCAGATCGTGGCAGCATTCCGCAATCAAGGCTAATGCTAATCCCCATCTAATCAAAATACGAGGTGCTTGACCTTCTCAGCAATCTATTCATATGTCCTCACATCCTCTAAAATATTACAGCATTAATACATGGTGAGAGACGTGGTATGAGACTGGAAATCTGTCTTGATTATGAGTTAAGGAGTTCCACTACTAGGAGAATGACTGGAGTTGTGAAACCCAATCTCTGAATGTGAGTTTCAAGCAGACAGGATAGTAGCAGACCGCTGATCGATCCCGTATTAACGAACACATAGGATGGTCGACATCTCATCTCTGCCCTCGTTTCCAGAAAATGGAGCACAAAGGGTGCTGAGCTTCCCCAGCAGTCGATTTACACATGTTCGTTCAGTTCCAGCTGCTACCTCAACCTTCAGTTCCAGCTCCCCTTCGGCCTCTACTTTTGGTATCCAAGTTCCGTCAGCTGGTCCCGTCTGCTGCCCCCCAGACTCCCCAGCTTCATCAGCTGCTATTTGACTGAATCCTACTCTCAGTAACCTCCTTCAATCTGCTCCGCATTTCATGTCTGCAGCCCTCGCCCTTCTTCGAGAGCTTCATATTCTACAGCTTGGTCAGTGTTTTCAACCTTCCGTGCCCAGAAACGGATTCATCCTATTCCTTCAATCAAAACCAGATCCTGGCTTTCATCGTCCATGGTAGGGATTCTCTCTCTCTCCCCCATTTTCTCCATACCAGCAGTTCGCCTGACCCTCCGTGGGAGTCTTAAGAGCTTTCCCTTCTGCCTCACCTTCCCGCCTTTCTACATCAATGAACATTCTCCGTTTGCTCATTCTGCTCTCCGGAAACGCCACTTCTACCCATACAAGGATCTACCTATGGAGATTATCTGCATCTGAGCCTTCTTCAATCTCCTCAGGAGCTCAGAATCCACAGTTTCTTCTACTTCTAATTTACTCCATCATTCAGTTGTGTACCTCCAAGACGGATCAATTTCAGCATGGTTAGTTCATTTAGCTGTCAAGTAGAGTCCTCTATCTGCCCCTTTTCAACATCAAGGTATCTCCCTCCTCTACTCTACCCCCAGGACCCTCAGTTCATTGATTCCTCTCGCTCCTATCATCACTCATCACTGGTTCTCAACCCACCTCTCCCTCCAGAGCAAGCCTCCCTCCTCTACTCTACCCCCGGACCCTCAGTTCATTGATTCCTCTCGCTCCTATCATCACTCATCACTGGTTCTCAACCCACCTCTCCACCCTCCAGAGCAAGCCTCCCTCCTCTACTCTACCCTCCCCACCTCTGCTCATTGATTTCTCTCACTCCTAGGATCACTCGTCACTGGTTCTCAACCTACTTGCCCCAGAGCGGGCCTCCCCAATCATTCTGTAGGCACAGCCCCTCTGCTGCGAGGGCCAACATCAATCACAGCCAGATCATGAATGTGGGGAGCTGGCCCTCTTCTGCAGTGAATTCTTTCATTCATTCATCCTCCTCTCATATAGTTGCTGCCCATTTTTAAAAATTGCTAGTATGCCTGGAGTGGGGGCTTCCTGTTCGCCGGGGCCACCAGAGGTTTTCCCCTAATCGGCCTCAAGGGGTTTTTTCCTCTCCACTGAGCGGCAGGTATACACATAGTCACATCCTACTAGCAAATTACTAATCTCCCTGTTTGTCCTGTTTGTCCTTCTGGTCTTTTGTTTATGTTATGCGTTGGCATGTGCAGTCTTTTGTTTGTCTCACGGTGTGGGAGATTTCGTGAGGTGCCGGGGGTCCATCCTTTGGGGGGCAAGTGAGTCTCACTTCCCCGACCTCAGGGCTGGGCATCCGCCTCCCTTACCTTCAAGGGGGTTTTCACCATGTGAGTCAGAGCGGACCCCCAGCCATACTCTGTCCTGTCGAGGCTCCTGCACTTATCTTACCTCACTCGAGGCTCTGTTCGATTCTGCCTCTCTTTCAGGACGTGGTCACTCGTGCTGAGTCCTATACTAACCTCTATGCTTTGTCCTTATTTTCCCAGGCAGCGTGACATCTTGGCCAATCAGGGGTTTTACGAGCACCCCTTATAGAAGTCTCAGATGCTGGGTACCTCTCTCTCTCTGAGATGTGTCGGCATCGTTGCCCTCAGTCAGCGACCATCTTTTCTATCCCGTTTCAGTTGCTGGGTCCTGTCCCTGGGATGTGTCGACATCGTCGTCCTCAGTCAGTGTCCACTTTCTGTCCTACTAACTGCTCCTTTCTGCTTCTTCTGCCTTATCCTTCACCCCAGCTCATGCCCCGTGAAACTAACTATAAGATGTTTAAAAAAAAAAATGTGATGTTGTTACAGTAGTTACTCTTGTCTTTAGCAGTCATAAAGTTAGCCCTGCCCAGCAAGCAAGCGCGCACACAAAAGACACAGCAAAAAAAAAAACACTGCAAATGTACTCAGCACAAAAAAACGAATATAAAGCTGAAAAAAACAACAACAATAGGACTAATTAGCCCAAGTACTTACCGTTTAGATGATATGTAGATTAGCACTCTTGGGATTGTAAAACCAGAGATCCACAACTTCGAATCTGCTGTGCACTCAGTCACAATGGCGCCGGCAGAGACTCGTCCTTGTAATCAAAATATTATACGTCCCGCCTACCCTAGCCCTAAACCAATGGTATCATGACAAACCCCGTAGTCATGGCTATGACCCACACTTTAAAAAAACAAAATTGCTGGTTGGACGGCTGAGATATGACGTGTTTTGTCATCATAACAAAAGTTACGAAATCACAGCGTGTCGGCAGCTAAGGGTTAACTGCAGTACTTGTCTGGTGTCAGTTTTCCTTCCTGCTTCTGGCCTGACGTCAGAAGACTCAGCCACCCTGCCACACGTGGTGTCAGAGTGGGATCACCAGCGCCTCCTGCACTCAGACAGAAGTAGGGGGGTATGTAACAGGGCGAGCAGCCCTGTACAGGGTTTGTTTATTTTAGAACAGGGTCTCCCCCTCTGCCCCTGTGTTATTTTGTATTGTTTATTTGTTTTATTGTATTTAAATGTATAACGGCGAAAGTCGTGCTTGTTTGTTTATGTATTTATTATTTATGACGGCGAAGCGCCACGGGTTTTGTTATTGTTTTAATTTAAAATGTGTTCTGGCAGAGGCGAGAGTGGGTACTCATCCTCTCCCAGGAATAAATGGAAAACCCGTGCAGAATGTGACCGGGGGATTATTAAATAATTAATAGGTATGTAATCCCTCGGTCACTAATATAAAAGCCTGCAGCTCTCGGCACTCGTGGTGGGTGTACGAGAGGAGCATAGAGAGCGAGGAGGAGAACGAAAAAGAAACGAAACAGAAACAAAACGAAACGAAACTTAATAACTCCAGGAACAGTGAAGGCAATTGCTCAGCCTGACCTGGGTTTTGTTTATTACTTTTGTGTTTGTGATTTTGTTCTGTTTAACTATTTATTTTGCTCTGTGAGCACAGTTTCTTTTTGTTTAAACTTTTGATTTATTTTTGCTGAAACAAAACAACCGGCGCTTCGCCGTCATATAAATACCATAACTAAACAAACACACAAACAAATAAATACAAAATAACACGGGCGGAGGGGGAAACCCTGTTCTAAAATAAATAAACAAATCAATGTACAGGGCACCTCCCCTGTTACAAATATATATCGAGATTACTCATTAATTCAAGGTAATGTTGCATTTTACCACCTGAAAATACATTTTACTCTCTCAGTGTTAAAATTAGAGTGTAAGTTACTCCCAGGCCCAAAACCTTATCTGGAACTCTGCCCGGGAGCGTATTGAAATTAGCTATCTACTTAAAAAAAATAATTAAAAGAAAACACTGAGAGGATAGCTATTTAAATAAACATTAAATAGCCTCTATTTTAAATAATTTAGTATTATCAGTTATTTAACAATGTGTTCTGGATTTGAGCTTTGAAAGCTAGAGTCGGATTTAACAAAGATAACAAAACAAAGCTAAAAAGAAAAGTTCGCCACACAAGGCGAGCACTAGCCCTGCTAAAACGAATGTCCTGCTGCAGGAACCTACCCTACGAAACCCTAACCCTATACTGTTGTTGGGATCGAATCCCCAAAACTAACTTTGTGAAGTACTGGCGACCTCCCGTCGATTCAGGCCTCTACCAACAGCATTGGCTTGGCAACGCCTTCACGAGCACCGTCTTGGAGTGGAAGGGTTTTGTGTAGTAGTTCTCTCCTCTGAAGTGGACGCTGTCCTCCTTGGTGTAAACAAAGCACGTTCCGCTCACAGGCCGTCTGTCTGTGTGGTAGGACTTCCAACTTTCCATTTTTTCAAAACCGCTGCTGCGTTCTTAAACAAGCGTATGGTCCTCGGGCAAACCCCACAGCCATTCAGGACCTCCTATGGTGTGCCATTCATCAATTTGTGCATAAATTCATAGATTAATTTGTCAATTCATCAATCAATTCAGAAATGAATTCAGCAATTCATCCATCAATTCAGAAATTAATTTGGCAATTCATCAATTCGTGCAGCAATTCAGAAATTAATTAGTCAATTAATTCATACGAAAGGCTTGACGGTCTTCTGGGTGAATTGATTGCTCCACGATTGACCTGCAAATTAATTAATTGAAAGATGAATTGCCAACTGTCAATCTCGCACTGTGCCAAAAAGGCAACCAATGAGAATCCAGTCTCAAGCAAAAGTGCTTCAGCCAATAACCTTCAGTTTACTAGAAAAGGTCTTTCAAACAGCCACCAGCAAAATGTTTTACTTTGATGGTGTCTACTGAAGCCCTGAACCGAAGATGAAAAATAAAACCTAAAAAAAACCAGAATCCATCTCGTATGCAAACAGAACAGCTGCAACTACTGCCTTAAACCACAGACACAAAACTACGATAATGATTCTACAAATATGTTAACTGCATAGGGTATTTTTTTTTTTTTTCAATAGAGTAACGTATAGTATTACAGGGGTGTGTAATTCATATCGCCCGACGCCCAGGACAACAGGTTTTGCCATTATATATTGTCCGTCAGACAAGTAGTTTTTATTTATTTATTTTTCCTATGTTCGTTCTGTTGCTAGAAAGACACTCCAGGCATATTTTTAGAGAGCCATGCAAGTTTCTGAAAACTGGATTGCGGAAGTATAGCACCTACACACATGCATTTTAAAAAGTGTTTACGTCACACCCCTATCACTTTTGATTGGCGAGCTGTGAAAAAAGCTGATCTTCTATTGGCTACAAAGAACCCCAGAAATGGCTGCCAAGAGAGCCTCTAGCAATGCACAGACTAATCTTTTAAATTTAAGTTATTATTTACGTTTTTTGTAAATTAGCAAATAATTGATGCTGCTTTCTTAATTCATGAACCTGATATTAAAATGCAGCAATCTAGTAAAGTTACAAAAAAGCAAACAAAAAAAAAAAACCCCACCATAGTCACAAAGGTATTAGCGGATTAGAAACAATTGTGTTGTGTAATTTGTAAAATTATTTCCGAGTCAACAGTGTGGCCAAGTGTGTACAGTACGAAAAAACGTGAAGTTTACTGTTTAGAAGCATTTCAAGACAAACTTCCCTGGCAAAAAATGTAAGGATTTTTTCTTTCGATTTTGTTGTTGCTAACTTAGTTTGCTATTTACCATATTTATATATTTTTTAGATTTAAAATCTATATTAATTAATTAATTAAATTAATTAAATTAATTAATTAATTAAATTATGTATTATGTTTATTTATTTTTTTACTACACTGGAAAAGAAGTGATATTAGTTATTTATTGGACATGCACAATCCAATGATTTGTGAAACTATTAAAACATGAAGATTGTTAAATATGTTTATAATGATAGAAATGAGAGTTACTTTCAAATCAGAAGTCCACTTAACACTTCCTGTTGGACTAAAAGAGTAGCATGGGCAGGAATTACATGTTTTCTGAAAGGGAAATTCGGACCTGCAGAGAGAGTACAACTTGGAGCCACTAGAACCAAAGAACCAAGGTAAATAAATCTGTAAATTAAAGACTTTAAATGTTTAAAATAACAATAAAGGCAACATTTGCCATGTTCTTCTTCTTCTTATTTATTTCTTAGCAGACTTACAATTATTATAAGATATCACATTATACACATATCACATTATTATTATTATTATTATTATTATTATTATTATTATTATTATTATTATTATTATTTTGACATACAATTACCCATTTATACAGTTTTCTCTGCTGAGAATTTCCTACAATGGTTAGAATTTGATTGAATTGGTAGTTTATATTTGCAAAATATTTGGTGAAGCACACCCATAAAACCTATTTTGCTTCAGAAATATTGGCGACCTGTTGCAATATTATACGTATGTATTGTTAGTGGAAATGTAATATTTGCATTTTTTTTGTCATACGCCTATTAAAAGGCTCGCAAATATTTATGGCTTTACAGTACTTTTCTCCTGTGTGTCTTGTTTTTGCTGCTTAATTCAGTTCGACTTTACCTCTCCACAAGATGGCACTGTCTTGCAATTATTAACAGGTTGGGAACGGATCAAAGAGACAGCTAACCTTACTGTCCAGTAAGTTACGTTACAAATCTGCATTTGTTTTAAAAAAATAAAAAAATAAAAAATCAAATCCAATGAAGTCTTGCAGCCTTTTAAAGGTGTGATATCTTCAAAGAATGTCTGCAATTTGGGGGTAGAGCGCTCTACAAACACAGACGGGAGTTTGGAATTTGAGTTAAACCCAATATATTATAGCGATCTCAGTTAACGCAGGTAGGCACATCACACAGGCGGAGGGTGGGAGCGAACCCGGGATCTCTCGCACTAAAGCATAGCGCCGATACCGTTGTACAAAAGAATCGGCTCCTTTTGCAAGGAGTGTATATCGGGCTTATGTCTTCGTGTGTGATTACGTCACCTACCCCCCGTGCACGCTACAATATTAATATCATTCGAGTTAGATCCAATATCAGATTCTGGGGTTGCTGGATGGGACGAGGGGGTTGTAAGAATATCGGGTTTATAATCAATATTATAGGCGGCTGGGGACGGCTGCCTCAGATTTCGTACAGAATATATATGGATTACTTTGCGATGCTAGTCTCAGTACTTTTAAGGAAGAATCTAACATGTTAGCATAATGTAGGAGTTCACACTAAAACGATCTAGGAAGTGAAACACTATCTGAGAGCACAGCTCGTGCAAACAGATTTCTTTAACCCAGGCACTCTGTAGACAAACATTTTAAAATCTATTTCAATCTGCTTTTTAACATTTAAAATATAACCCGGCTTGAAATCAGATAGAGTAGTTTTGTTATTTCGTGTCCATGCCAAAAGTCAAGTTTTCATTTTCTGATAATAGTGTTGTGGGGGGAAGAAGACTTTAAACTATGTGGAAAAACCTCCAAACTTAGCCGATAAGTTAATAACTTACATTCCCTTTTAAAGCAGCTTTAAAATCCACTCTCTCACTTCTTATTAACAGTATAACTGGCACTCCGAGTGGCCTGTACAATCTTTTGCCTCTCATTGGCTTTTATTATTGAGTTGAATAAGCCATCTAGTTTATAAAGGGTCAATAAAAAACAAACACACAACTCCGTTAATGCTTATTAACTTTTATTTTGGTCCACTTCATTCTTATTTAAACTCATGTAAAATGGTCTCAGCACTTGTAAAAAATAAAAAAACAGCAGGTTCACAAGACAGATTTTGAAATGTAAAAGACCAACAAATTTGAATAATTCTTTGGCTTGCAGCTTGTTGTTGTGGCTGGATCCCCGGGCTGGATTTAGCTGCTGCCCTCCAAGGTGTGCTTGTCGAACAGGTACTCTGCCATGCCGTTGCTGAGAGCTCCCATCTTCTTAAGGTTGGTGATTATTATTATTATTTGTTTATTTAGCAGACGCCTTTATCCAATGCGACTTACAGAGACTAGGGTGTGTGAACTACGCATCAGCTGCAGAGTCACTTACAATTACGTCTCACCCAAAAGACAGAGCACAAGGAGGTTAAGTGACTTGCTCAGGGTCACACAGTGAGTCAGTGGCTGAGGTGGGATTTGAACCAGGGACCTCCTGGTTACAAGCCCTTTACTTTAACCACTGGACCACACAGCCTCCTAGGTACATCATAAACTATGAGGTGAACAGTAAAACTGTGCACCCACACGACTACAACAGACATACAGTATACAAATAAAGATGATCTCTGTACAGTTGTTACATTTGATACATGTCATATTGTTGTTTGAAATGGGGGACCACACTTTTACAGCACATGAGAGCTGTCTTGAGTTAGAGAAAACAGACTTTCAAATGGTAGACTCTTGCTAATCCGAACCAAAGCTGTAAATGTTTTACTTACTTGATTTCTACAGCTTCCACATGCATTTATTTCATTGTGATTGCATGGTTCGGATTATTACCTTGGCTTAGCAAGTCAACTGCATGTTGTAGCTGTGTATCCAGTCACCCTAAAATTTACCTCATCTGCTCAGCTACTGTATGTATAAGTTCTGTCAGATTACTTCAAAACTGCCACAAACAGCCTTTCTGTAGTGTCTTATAGAAAAAAAAGATCAAAAAGAGAAAGATTATTTATTGCAGCACATCCTAGCAAATTCTTCAATCATACATGGAAAAGCATTGTAAGTGATGTTGAAATTGTTAGGGATACGTACTATATTTCCAATAGATACTGCTTTCACATAGGTATATTCAGTTTATTCAAGTGCTTTAGGGGTAATGTGGTGCCTTTTTGTATACAGGAGCTCCCTCTAGTGGTTAATGTATGTATTTGATTTATATACAGTGCCTGAAAACCAAAGAACCAACCCCACAGTTTGTTTGTAAAGAAAACCATCAGGAAATGTATCAGGATACACAAAAGAAATAATTCAGGAAATATCATTGAGGCAGGATGAAAACAAGCGTATCAATCTGAATTGTCTTATGTAGTCTAGAAACAAAACAGGTACCATTATAGTCAAGGCCCTTTGTTTTCTGGGGGGTGTTTGAAATTTCCCTAGAAATTTTCAGTGATTATTACACATTATTAATTCCCCAGTTTCCTGGGTAAATCAGGTGCAATATTGAGGGACTGGGTGAATGATGTGGTGTATTTCCTATTTTTTTTTTAGTTGCAGTTAATATGTAGCACCACTAGATGGAACCCAGGCTTGCTTTGGGGGCCTATGGAGATAAACAGAATGTTATGCGGTTCACAACTATGACACATTTAAATACATTTAGATGCAGTGTAATAATAAGAAGGAACCAGTTAAAATGGTCTTACTGTTCTTTTGAAACCCTGCCAGTTGCTTCATATAAGGGGCATCAATGTAAATGCCAAAGTCCTGAGTAGGATAGGCTGTCAGCAGTTTCTTCAAAGCGTCTTTTCCAAGTCTCGTTCTCATGCGCTCTTGAATGTAGCTGAATTTAGAAAATATTCCCTTCATATCAGCTGAGCCACGCTGCCTCTCTACTGCTGATGCTGAAAAGTGTTTGAGGGTTGATGCTGAAAAGTGTTTGAGGGTAGCATCTTGTTTCCCATTTGGTTTTTACTTTTAAAGAGTTGAATGGGCTGCAACTATGGTGAATCGGTTCCTTTAATGGAATGTGACTGGGAATATTTGATATTGCCTGCCTGATTTGCACTTTATGTATTGAACTATGTCTAGTTGTACGTTGTGATATATGTGACATTTTATGTTGATTATGGTTAGGGCTTCTGTTTTTTGGTTTTTATTAATTGTATTTTTCGGTGCTTACTTTGAGCTATTTTCGAGTTTTATGTAAATCATTTTTTTTCAGGGCTTTCGTTTTTGCTATACTATATGAAATTAGTGTTTTCGGTTACTTTCCAAAATGCTTGAGCATTTTTTTTCTGTCAAAATATGTTTAGTAACTCGACAATACTTGCACACTTGTACCTTCTTTCCTTTGCTGTCTTCCACAATGAAATCCCTACGGTCATGGGCACATTCTTCTGGGGTTTTTATGTGCAGGCATTTTTGTACATTTCGCCACAATTCTGTTTTAAATCCTCTGTATCTTAAATGTAATACAGCTTTAAATCCCGCTAACAAGCCTCTAATCCTGATTTGAATCTCGTTTTAAATCTCGCAAGCAGAGTCTCCAATAGAAATGTAGGAATGTGCTGTCACTCAGTAGTTGGGGCGGGTTTAAAGTATTCAGAACGAATCAATGATAGATACAAGTCAGGAAGGCGGGACATTGCCCAGCAGCACTGGGAAATGTATTTATTATTATTTTTGTAGTAGGTTTTATTTTTTAATGGGAAAAAGGTAGTCAACATGAATTGATGAACCATTTCCACAGTTTTTTTGGGTGTTTTCCAGTGTTTATTGGCTATCCACCGATTTCATTTTTTTTGTATCGGGGGTGTTTTATCGGGATTTATTGGTTAAAACCAAAAATCAAAAGCCCTAATTATGATTTATTTATGAGATGTGTTTGTTCATTTGTTAGCGCTAGTGTTTGTCACTCTAGTGTTTCTGATTACATGATTTGCACACATTTCTCTAATTTGGCGTTTTGTAATGGTTGAGTGACCCAGTGCTGTGGTGATTGCCATTACTTATTTGTTCCCTGATATTTACCATGTCTGTTGTTTCTAAAATGATTACAAAATTCACTTTCTCATTAGTTAATTGTCTTTTAGCTTCCTGGTCTACTCTCACATTCACCACTGGTCCTACAGTATATGAGCTGATACCCATGCTAAGTAAACATATTCTGTATACCTAGCCAGCTTCCTGTGGACCTGTAACACTTCCCATATTAAGTCTCATCTTGTGTTTGCTCTTATTTTTGTATTACTTTAAGTGAGGAAACTGAATCTGTAACATCCCACACCTACTGTAATGCAAACTAGACTTACAGTGCCTTGCATAAGTATTCACCCCCCTTGGACTTTTCCACATTTTGTAGTGTTACAACCTGGAATTAAAATGGATTTAATTAGGATTTTTTGTCACTGATCTACACAAAATAGTCCATAATGTCAAAGTGGGGAAAAAAATCTACATATTTTTCAAAATTATTTACAAATAAAAAACGGAAAAGTCTTGATTGCATAAGTATTCACCCCCTTTGCTGTGACACCCCTAAATAAGCTCTGGTGCAACCAACTGCCTTCAGAAGTCACATTATTAGTTGAATGGAGTCCACCTGTGTGCAATTAAAGTGTCACATGATCTCAGATTAAATACCCCTGTTTCTGGAAGGCCGCAGAGTTTGTTAGAGAGCATATCTAAACAAACAGCATCATGAAGATCAAGGAACTATCAAAACAAGTCTGGGATAAAGTTCTGGAGAAGCACCAATCAGGGTTGGGTTATAAAAAAATATCCCAAAATTTGAACATCCCCGGGGCACCGTTAAATCCATTATTAAAAAATGGAAAGAATATGGCACAACCGCGACTCTCCCTAGAGAAGGCCGTCCACCAAAACTCAGGGACCAGGTAAGGAGGCCATTAGTCAGAGAAGCAACCAAGAGGCCAATGGTAACTCTGAAGGAGCTGGAGAGATCCACAGCTGAGATGGGAGAAACCGTCCATGGGACAACTATAACCCGGACGTTCCACAAAGCTGGGCTTTATGGAAGAGTGGCGAGAAGAAAGCCATTGCTGAAAAAACCCCATTTCAAATCCCGTTTGGATTTTGCCAAAAGGCATGTGGGAGACACAGCAAACATGTGGAAAAAAGTTCTCTAGTCTGAGGAGACCAAAATTGAACTTTTTGGCCTTAGCGCAAAACACTATGTGTGGCGCAAAGCCAACACTGCTCATCACCCTGAGCAGGACAATGACCCTAAACACACAGCCAAAGCTACACTGGAGTGGTTTAAAAACAAGAACCAGAATGTCTTAGAGTAGCCCAGTCAAAGCCCAGACCTCAATCCGATTGAGAATCAGTGGCAAGACTTGAAAATTGCTGTTCACCAGCGGTCCCCATCCAATTTGACAGAGCTTGAGCAATTTTGCCAAGATGAATGGGCAAAAATTGCAGGATCCAGATGTGCAAAGCTGGTAAGACTTACCCAAAAAGACTCACAGCTGTAATTGCTGCCAAAGGTGCTTCTACCAAGTATTGACTCAGGGGAGTGAATACTTATGCAACCAACAAATGTCTTTTTTGTTTAATTAACTTTTGTGTCACAATAAAAAATATTTTGCACCTTCAAAGTGTTAAGTATGTTGTGTAAATCAAATGGTAAAAATCCCAATTAAATCCATTTTAATTCCAGGTTGTAACACTACAAAATGTGGAAAAGTCCAAGGGGGGTGAATACTTATGCAAGGCACTGTAGTTTAGTACAGAAGTCTGATAAATAATTGTAAATCTGTTTGGAATAATCCTGCTCTCTGATTGGTTTGCTGCGTTCTATCAGCCATACATTGATCCCACACAACCTTTCAACAGACACATCACCTCTGATTCAAATTCCTCCGCCACTTACCTGTCCTAATTCTATAACATTTCATATCTGTAAGTAACAACTAACTTACAAAATGTAACACAGACACAAACAAAAACACAAGTCCACAGTGTGTGCACTTGTGCTCGTAGTGAAAATACAGTTCTTTATGAAACAAGGTGAAGTGTTGTCCAGGTTTTTGCTGGCTTTAAGCGACAGCTCCTGGATCGTGTTTAGCCGTCTAAAAAAACACAGACAGTGTATTAATAACGACAAACAAACAAACACGATATTACAGCACAGTTCTCCTTTCAGTTATCCTTTAACCACTGAAAAAGGAACAGATCACTTAACTATATCCCCTTAAATACCGTTAACCATGACCCCTTGGTTAACGACTGCAACCTCTCCTCCATTCCGCGGCTGCTACATCGTTTCCCTTCCGGGTCGATGATTTAGTGTACCGTAGCTCCACCCCCTTTCTAGATGGCTGACTTCCGCCTAACCCTGGGAATGCATTGTTGGGCCATCCAGTCCAGGCTACACTGTTCCTTTTACACAGCACCTTCACAGTTCGGGACGGAGATCTAACACCAAGAATCATTCGATCTCTGTCACATATCCCACCGCTCAGAGAGGAGCCAGAGGAACACTTGCATTACTCCCCCCTCCAGGGAAAAATAATCCGCATTTTGGTGGCCTTTCCCTGCACGGTGTACCATGTGGTACATGAAGGGCTGCGATGCCAGATACCACGAGTTATCCGTGCATTTCTGACCTTCATTGTGCTTGTGGCGGAGTGTCCCGCCTCTTTGTTTATTATTGTTTTTGTATTATGATTTAGATTATATATGACGAGGAAAAGCCGTGTTTTTGATTTATTTTTTGGCAAGGACAAGTGAGATGCTGTCCGCCATGGTATTGTTTTGTATTTATTATTATTTTAAATACCTTGTGAGAATGCGTGACTGTCAGCTACTGATTGTTTAACTAGCTGATAGTCACGCAGAGTTGGTAGACCCATGCAGAATGTGACAGAGGGATAATATAATAATTGATAGTTACTTAATCCCTCGGTCACAAATTTAAAAAGATCTGCTGTTTTGGCTGCACTCGGTGAAGGGTGTTTGAGAGTGAGGAGAGGAGGTAAAAATGAATCTACAGTAAACAATTGCTATACGTGCTGGCTCAAAACCAGCATGATACTTGTTTGGATCAGTTTGTTTGACCAGCGTGCCCTTTTGTTTTGTGTTTGTTTAAATCTTTTGTTTTTGTTATTTAAAATAAAAATTGCTGAACGCCGTAGTGTTTCAGTTTTGCCCTGCTACTTCCTGGAGTTGATTCTGTGTTTCTGGTCTGACCTCAGCCCTGCAAAGCCATCTCTTTCACAGTGCTTAACCACTTGAGTGGGGCGTGGTCTGTGACAAGATCAAATGAATGTAGTAGTGTAAAGATTGAGTAGCCAAACACTCCTTTTCGACCACGGAGTAGTTGCACTCCCAAGGGAACATCTTTTTAATTTCCCCCATGTGATAAATGCAGAAGTGATGAGGGTACTCTGGTACACCATTTCTGGACATGCCTTAAGCTTTATGGTCAGATACAGTTGGGTGCTACTCTGAGATATACCAATAGGACTTCCAGAGACAGCTATTCTGGGATGCTCAGAGCTTACCTTGAGCAAAAGTAAACAGGAACAATGTACTGTGATGTATGGGATGATTATCAATAAGAAAAATGATACTGGAAGTTTAGAAGAGTGATGTCCCACATTTTGACGCATGGATGAACAAACTAACCAGTCCCCTTCATTTGGAAAATATATGATATACTATGGCTGATAGGGCTGAAGAACTCTCTGCAATATGGCAACCTCTGAGTACTTGAAGGGGCATGAAACACTCCTCTAAGGACTGGCATATAACCAATAGCACACTGTAGCAATTGACAGTAACAAATAACTAAACCACTACCAACATACATGATTCTGTATGGCAGTTACAATTCATACCTCTGTTAACAATAATTTTTTGATACTTTGTAACCAAACAATGCTCTGAAGTTGAGAACCCTTTATTGTAGGGCGGACGGTTAGAAAGATGTGTAATTTACTTTTGTAAGAGAGTGTTGTTGTGAGTAAGGGGGTGTGAGTAAAACACATCTTTCCAACCGTCCACCCTACAATAAAGGGTTCTCAACTTCAGAGCATTGTTTGGTTGCAGACTATCAAAAAATATTGATTTATATTATAAATATATATATATATATATATATATATATATATATATATATATTTCTATTTTTATTTTCTGTATCTTTGTCTATTCAATTAACCTTCAGATTTGTAACCTGATGTGAATGCGTTGATTTAACCTGACAGTGTACCACTTTGTTGTAAGAAAATCATCATTAAATCTAAAAACACTTCTACAGGAGCTCCCAGACAGGACTACTGCAATGCATTGTTCACTGGTCTTCCATATAAGACTCTAAATCGTCTGCAACTCTGTGACAGAAATACAATGAGTTTTGGTTGTAAATCTCCGTCCCGACCTGTGAGGGCGATAAGCAGCAAAAGGAGAAGTCTTTGGACGGGCTGGCCTGACAGTTCTTTCTCCGGGCCGGGAAGTCAGTCAGTCTGGAAGATGGCAAGACTTTGTTGCAGGAACGTATTGACCCGGAAGGTAAACGACATAGCAACTGCAGACAGTAGAGACAGCTGCACTCGTTTACCAAGGGGTCATGCGTGATAGCATAAAGGGGACGGAGAATCGCTTTGGTTACGGAAACATAACCCGGAAGGACCCGTGCAGCATTTTATAAAATATCATGAGTGTTTGTTTGTCTTGTCTATAATTGTTACTTGTGTTTTATAGACAGCTAACACGTTGGGGCCAGCATAAAAACCCGGAAGAGCACTGCACTATTATCACTCATTAAACTGTATGACCCACCACGAGCACTACAGCACGCACCCAGGACTGGTAACCGTGTATGTATATTGTGGGAGGGATACCTGTGTTTATTGTTTGGGACTGCAACCTGTTATTATTTAACCCTGTGCATTACACATTGCTGTGTATTGCTGGGGATCATTGTTTTTGTCACCATACCTGGAGTATAAAAATAAAATACCCCTTTTCCATACTGGATTACAATCTGTGTCTGTGTTATTCCTGCACTGCAACACCTCTGCACCTGTTCACAATCAACCACTTTGCCACAAACTCGTACAAAATTCAGCTGCACGTGTCTTAACTCAGACTAAGGCTCATCACCACATCACGCCTGTGCTGTCTCAGCTCCATAGGTTGCCAGTAGCTCAGCGAATAGGATTAAAAATACTCAGAACTTGTTTTTTTTTTTTTTTAATTTAGTCGTTGCCAATTATTTTTATTATGTTCTCCCAATTTGGAATGGCCAATTATTTTTAGGCTCATTGCTACCACACCTGCACTGACTCAGGAGGGTGAAAACGAACACACGCTGTCCTCCAAAGCGTGTGCCATCAGCCGACCGCTTTTTTTCACACCATGCAACCTCCCAAGATCTACACCGTCGGAAGACAACGCGGCTGTCGGGCAGCTTACAAGCAAGCCCACAGGCGCCCGGCCAGACTACAGGGGTCTCTGGTGAGCGGTGAGCCGAGGACACCCTGGCCGACTGAAACCCTCCACCCCCTGCCTGGGCGACGCACGGCCAATTGTGCGCCATCCCCTGGGAGCTCCCGTCCACGGTCACTGTGGAATAGCCTGGACTTGAACCGGCAACGTCCAGGCTATAGAGCGCATCCTGCACTCCACGTGGAGCGCAGGATTAACTTTTTATTCTCTACATGGTTGCTCTTCCCTACCTTGCAGAGTTGGTTCAAAGATACACACCCGGCCGAAGCCTTCGTTCTGCTGAGGATGATCACCCTGTAGTCCCTCATAGTCGTACTATTAGATGTGGTGCTAGGGTGTTTAGTCATGTAGCCCCTTTGTTTTGGAATTCTCTCCCTAGGGATATCAGAGGCATCTCCTCCAAATCCATGTTCAAATTGAAGATTAAAACCTTGTTATTTGTTAGAGCTTTTGTTCTATGGTGATGTAAAGCGCCCCGAGACATGCAAATGTATAGGGAGCTCAACTATATGAATCTAAGTTTGATTGATTGATTGATGTGTAGATTTGTGTACCTTTTTAATTTCACTTTAGGTGCTTCGCAGGGTGGGAATAGATCACTGACCTCTTAGCTAGCTGCTTTTTACTATCTATAACTTTATCTTTGACAACATATGTGATATATGTAAAACCCAGGGGCCGGTTGTACTAATGAGATTTTTAAAAAAATCGGATCAGATCCTTGATCACTGGAGCCAGATCATAAGACGTGTTGTACTCAGCGGATCTGGATCAGGCCAGTGATCTGTAATCTTGATCCGATCCTGGAGCTGCACATCTCGTAACTAGGGAAACTGACCAATGAGAAGCAAACATGTGTGGCGAGTAACTTAAAGACTCTGGATGTAAAATCTGTATACAGCCTGAGACCACAGTAATAATGGGGAAAATGGCAAATGGATGGACAGAGATAGAGAAGTCTAGCACTCAATGTAAATCCAGGTTATTGTATCCAAAACACTTTATTTATGTAAACAACTGAAAAACTTTTAAAGTTTAGAATTTGCTGTGTTATTCACTAATATCATTACACTGAGGTCTATAAGCAGTTACATTTTTCATATTAAATGAAAACCGTAAACTTAAAAAGGTACAGCAAAATTACCTTTCTGCTTGTTTTTATACAGAAGTTATATACCTTGTGCAAATAAATGTAGACATCAATAAAAATGAAATACTTTACCAAGCAAATGACAATATTATACCAAATTAATGACAATATATTGCTTATTAAAAATTATTTTGGGGATTTAAAGACATTACGCAGATTCATACATTTTTTTATGTTCCAAAAACTCTAGGCCACTACTAAACACTTTTAAACTATAAACAATGACCATATCGAACATGTAATATATTGCCTAAAACATAATAACACAATATATTCACAATAAAATGGAGTTCTTGCTATTGACTGCATATGTAACCACTTCTGGGGGCTTTTAAAACTCACCACAGACCTTCCAACACACTAGTTCAGCTTTGAAAATCACAGATTTCACTTGAAACCAGCCCCCACTAGCACATTTATAAAAAAGGTAACTTCTGTCAGATTTTCCATTACGGTCTTTTTTATTTGTATTTATATGTATTTATTTGTGTTTGTTTGTTTCTAAATCATTGTATTAATAATTGAAGCATTTGTGTTCATACATGCAAGCTCACCCCTCCTATTAGGTAAGCAATGTCATTTTCTTAAATGTATTATTTTTTATACTGTTGGCTGTAAAAATAAGCAAATACTATATTAATTGTGTTGATATTGCCTTGTAATGCATGTTTTACTTATCAATACTAACTATTTTGCAGTAACACAGGGCAGGGGGGTCGCAAAGTAATTTTAATTGGTAGAAGGGGGTCGCAGTACCACAAAGTTTGAGAACCACTGCTATTTTTGCCTGGTTTAAAAAGTTCTCCTAGGACAGGACATGTTTTTTTCCAGATGAGACTCGAGTTCATTAGGCTACAAATACAGTTTATATTAGATTTACAAATATAGCTTTGGAAATGATTTCTCTAAAACAAAAAAGAAAACAATTAAGGTTCAAAAATGTAAATAATCAGATTAAGACCTATTTTTTTCAAAATATGAACAAAACATGGGAAAGCTTTACACTTTAGTTAATACTTAATGGATTGTCTACATGTAGAGATACTTGATGGGGAAAAACAGTAACTCAGTAACATTTCATTGTTAACCATCTTCTATTTGAAATGAACACACTATTGCTGTATATGAACACATATTATCAATCAATCTGAATTTCTAAAGCAATGTTGATGCTGAAATTGTAATAGAAATGCTCTTTCACTATTTATGAGACTTTTAGACTTTCCTACAGAATACTTTCCCATTTTGTGAGTCTGGGAACATGTCTCCTACTGAACTAGTCACAACATGTAAGGTCTCTTCTTGATCTCTGTTTTTTCTCTGGCTTTTTGGTGTTCCTGTGATCTCTCGTGCTTACCACAAACATCATTCTTGCTCCCACGTCCTACCGTTAAAATTAGTCCTGCATAGTTTGCAGAAATTATGTCTTTTCCATTGTTGTTTAGGATTATGTGAGATTGTTGTGGACCAAGAAGCTTGAAATTTGCACCAATATATATATATATATATATATATATATATATATATATATATATATATATATATATATATATATATATATATTTTTTACCGGATGAGGAGGGCTCATTGCACGCACCAGAATCCTGACCAGGACCCGTTACTACAGGACCTGACCCCAACCCGCAACCCGCAACCTGTTTTAATAAGACCTGCAACCTGACCTGAACCCGCAAGGGTTTGTCCTTTACCTACTGCCTGCATTGACTGACTTTCACGCTCTAACATTCACACACAGATATCTCAACTATTCTCCACAAATTGAGTTTATACAATAGGCTATACAGCGTGGTAGCTCCCTCTAGTGGTCTGGATATATTATAAACATAGTAACCATTACCTATCTCTACTGTAAAATACCTGTCTATTCCTTTCGTGCCACCAGTTGAAAGGGAGCTACACCTGTGCTTTTGCAGAGATGATGTGCCAGTTTTGTTCCTGTCGTACACAAAAACATGATGACAGTTTTAAAAGCAACAAATCCAGTCACATGTTAATTATTTTCAGTACATACGGAGATTGCAGTAACCACAGACAGTGCATGCCTTTTGCAGAAATTAAAGGTTTGCTGACATAAAGAGGATTAACAGTTGAGTTAACAGTGGTATATAAAACGAGGGGGTGGGGGGCAACCGAAAAAAAAAAAATGAAATGTAAGACTCAAGTTCAGTGACTCACTCCCCCTCTTCCCCCCTCCTCCTTCCTCCTCTGACGTCTTAAAATGGTTTGCTCCAGGATCGAACAGAACAGTCCCACTGGCGTATGGGTGCTGCGTTTAGCGATGGGTAATGTTACGTAAGCCACTTACATTAAAGTCGAATGGAAATGACACATACTGTATGTTTTTAAAATTATCAAATGATAAAATTGTTTTATTTGAAAGTAAGTGAAATCTGAGAAAGATTTCATTTAATATTTTGGCATTATATTGCACTGAAATTAATAAGGCAAAAATAGTAATCTACGAAAGAAGTAGGGGGTCTGCGCTCCCACACGACCCTGGTTTGAACACTGCAGAGGTAAATCAATTGCACAGAGAAGTAGTAGCGCAATCTATTACTTCATAATACAGCTGTCTGTACAGTTCTGCTGGAGACTGAAAGGTGTGGAACCTTTCTTGGCCTTGGAATGCTGATCCAAATTCAGATCCACTGCAGCTTCAGTTGTTTTTGCCCAAAATTGGGAGAATCTGTCTCAAAACTGACTTATGTTTTCTGGAAGTGCTGTTTACGGATCTGTGCTGAACTATTAACTTTTTCAACTCGAGAAAAAATAGTAACAGCAGCTTGAGAGTAAATTGGTGTCAAACTTCTGCAGATGTAAAAGGAAACCACCTGCCTTTCCCCATCACTTTTGTCATGTACCAACAGTTCTTCGAACAAACTCCAACAACTCGCTGTAGTTGGAAGCAACAGACTGCAACGATTTTGCTCTATGTCCAACATGTAGGACAAAATGGTCGTAATTTCTCTTCTAACCAAGCGTTGTGTTTTGGAGAGTTCTTAAAATAAGAGTAAGAAAGTCCTCACATGCTGCAGTGTGTTGTGCCACATCCTGTTCCACCAGGTTTACAGTATGTGCTCAAAAGTGAATGTACAGGGCTCACGGTTTGTCTTCTTGAACAAGTGCTTGTAATCCAGCAATATTTGCTGCACCATCGTAGCATTCTCCATGACACTTAAAAATAGGAAAATTCAATTTAAGGAGTACATGTTTTAGAAGAGTTTAAAGTGCTTGTGTTGCAGGTCCTCGTGTAGTCTGTTGAGTCACGTGGCAGATTAATTATCTGGATATAGGTTAAGAAAGACAGAGTCGGTATTGCTGCTTTTGCTTCAGTGGTCAGTGAAGTTCTGATTTAATTTTACAATTAAAAATAAAATGCACACAATTACAGAATGGAAGAAGTGTTTGGTTAGCGTATACAGAAGTAACCATTTGGTTTTCAGTTTTAATAACCATTTATGCAATAAAATTCTTGTTATTTTCACCCATACATTAAACATGTGGCCCTGTAGTCCTCAGAAATATCCATGTGGTTATGCAGTACTTAATATTTATTTTTATAAACTTCTTAATGAGCAATTAGACAATAACAGAAGTTGTATGTTTTCAAAGCAACATAATATTACTTACTTATAAAAAGTGTATTAAACCTTCACTCTACTAACATGGATATAAGTTAAGAAAGACAGAGTCAGCATTGCTGCTTTCACTTCAGTGGTCAATGAAGTTCTGAAGAGCAAGCAACAACGCCAGTCTATAGGTGCCTCCCAGACTACAGGACTTTAGTATACACAAACAAATATGCATTATTCAGATATTTAAATTATTATTGCAGGTAAGTCCTAAAAATGTTGTTCTCTCATGCGGACTATACCTGTGATGTGGTGTCTGATGTGTTATAAAAGCTGAAAAATATCTCTTCTGTGTCAAGATCATTCTTAGCAACATGAAAACATATCGACACCTGCTGTCTAACCGAGGTATCTGCAGTTATATAATTCCATAATTATGGACAAATAACCTGCTTCATGGATTTCTTTCATCAGTGTGCGCAGAACAACATGAGCCATAATTGAAATCATCTCATTAACAATGTCATGAGAAATCCATTTGTAACCAGTGCGGGACAGCCAGGATTTTATGTCTGGTTTGTCTTCTGCACGTAAAGCCATTAGCTGACTCAGATTTGACCCTTCATCTGTGTGCCCTCGTATTGCTGCCACTGGCAACCAAAATAAAGTACGGATGACAAAATATTGATAAGAGCCCTTCTGGCTTCTTTCATTTGTTTTTGTTTTGCTTCTGAACAGGCCACAGCTACATTAACCCCAGCATTTACAGCTGATAAGGAGCCTACAGCTGTACGATGCAAATTACATTTTTCGTGTGAGCCAAACCGTTCTATTGCTTTTTTCTAGTTCGAAAAACCCTCTTTAACAAAAGCAGTGTAGGACTCTCGATCCCTAGAAGTGGCTGCAAGTAGAAGATGCATTCCATTTGCTGAGCAGTAGATCTCACAAGAAAACGTTATCCAACACATAACGCAGGAGTGCAATGTTTATTTTTTCAGTTTAATTACAAACTTATCCATGATGAGTCCTCCTGAACATTTCCCGCAAAAGAAATTCAAAACTTAATTCACACACCTACCTCTCGACTCGTCACAAATCACAGTATGTCACGGTGACAACACACACCCACTTCGAGAGCGAATGTTTGGAGGTAACCATGGTAATTGCTGAGGCAGCCTTTCTAAGCATGTCACCGTATGTGTAGTGTTGACACAAGCAATAAACAAGCACATCCAACTTCAAGTGCCGGAGCGCTCTGCCAGCTCTACACCACTTAATACATCTGACAACACAAATAAATATACCGGTATACATATTAAGAACATAAGAACATAAGAAAGTTTACAAACGAGAGGATGCCATTTGGCCCATCTTGCTCGTTTAGTTGTTAGAAGCTTATTGATCCCAGAATCTCATCAAGCAGCTTCTTGAAGGATCCCAGGGTGTTAGCTTCAACAACATTACTGGGGAGTTGGTTCCAGACCCTCACAATTCTCTGTGTAAAAAAGTGCCTCCTATTTTCTGTTCTGAATGCCCCTTTATCTAATCTCCAGTTGTGACCCCTGGTCCTTGTTTCTTTTTTCAGGTTGAAAAAGTCCCCTGGGTCGACATTGTCAATACCTTTTAGAATTTTGAATGCTTGAATCAGATCACCGCGTAGTCTGAATAGATTCAATTATTTTAGCCTGTCTGCATACAACATGCCTTTTAAACCCGGGATAATTCTGGTCGCTCTTCTATAGCATGCTCCTATTATTATGCCCTTTGAATTTGTGTCCATTATTCTGACCCATATTGATTCTGTGTTGTTTTCTTCGTCCAGATTTAACACCTGGACTTCAAGAGTATTTCTTATGTATAGTGCTACCCCTCCGCCTCTGTCCTGCCTGTCTTTCCTATATAGTGTGTACCCACTAATATTATATTCGTCTCCATCACTCTCAGACAACCAAGTTTCTGTAACACCTATCACATCGTTCTGAGACTTCTAGCATTTAGATAAATACATTTAATGACTGTCTAACCTGAGTTGTTGCCCTTGTTTTGATGTGGTCTCCCTTCTCCCCCCTTCCCCCCATATTACGCACTTTTCCCGGCCGGCCCCCAAAGCCTATGGTGACATGGGTGTAAACATTGTTGGAGAATTTAAACTCAGTTTCAGCTATTATGTCGACATTTCTTCACACAGAAATGCTATTCAGATGGAGATGTACGCCAGCACTCAGACCCAAAAAACTTGAGATACTGTATAAAAATGACTTTATTCAATTGAACACTCAGCACAGTTTTAAAGTCCAGGCTAATGTTTTTTTTCTTGTTCCAACGAGTCATTAAAATGTTTATTATTAAGGCGTAGTGATATTAATAGATCAGTTAAGTGCGTTGGTCTATTCTGTCACAGCCATGCAGTTAAACAATTATTACAATTAACTTATCCAAGCCATTTCATAATTTTCAATTACTACCACTTAAAGGGTACATATGGACCTTTTTATTTTATTGTGTTATATGTTCCTATGTGTTGCTACAACTGTTTATGTAAGGTGTGTGTTTATTTATTTATTTTTTTTACATTTTGACCACTTTTTTTAACCTCTCAGAATTGTATTTCCCATCATCCTCCTGCTCACTGGTAAATCCATTTCAGTTACATATGTGAGCAGGAGGATGATGGGAAATGTAGTTCTGAGAGGTCCATGCGGGTACATGGGAAGCCATTTTGAGGCAGGGAATGCAATTTAAAAGTTTAAATAAGTGGTCAAAATGTAAAAAAAAATAAATAATTAAAACAATACACACACCTTACGTAAGTCAGTGTAGCAACACATGGGAACATGTAACACAATAAAATAAAAAAGTCCTTATGTACCCTTTAACAACCCTTTAAAGAATTTGAAACCCACCCTTGTCATTATCTTTTGTTTTACAATGCAGTTAAGACCTACATTTCACAGCTTACATTTATCCTAAAGGAAATAGCATGCTTTTTGACCTTCAGTCAATTTCAGACTACTCCAACAATCCACTTGTAAACAATAAGGCAATGGTTTCTTAATGTGGGAGAGTTCCTGCATTTGCAGTTTTATAACTGAAAAACAGGTAGTACTACAGGCATATAAGCTGAAAACCTTGACCAGAGTTTGAATGTTTTTGCCAGGGAGAATGATTGTTACTTTAATGAAAACAAAATGAAAGCTGGATATCATGCTAAAAGGATTCCAATGTATTTTTGAGGGATAAAGTGTTCTTTGCCCATTATAAACACTGGCTGAGCCCATTGAATCATGCTAAGGAGTGTAATGACATGGTCACAGTAAAGATAGCTATTTCAGATTGACTTCACTGTTTTGAGATTATTCAGAGCAAATTTTGACAGTCGTGGGGAAGCACTGATGTAGCTCTGTGCCCTTTTCCTGGTTGGCTCTTTTTTTTTAATACCAAGTTTCACTGGCCTTGTGTTATTTCTTCTGAAGTTGTGCAATAAGCATTTCTTAACACAAGATTTGCAAGGGGATTACAGATGATAAGGAAGTGTATTTCTGTCTTAGCAAGATGATGATTCTTCAATTTGTCCCTGGAATTTGACACATTGTGAGCCCTGGAACGAGGTTAATCAAACCAAGCTGCCACAGACCTACCCCGTCCAGGCGTTCAACATTTGGGTCGCACATTTCCAAAATCTTGAAAGTATAATACAGTGATGGTATGATGACATCAAAATTCTTGGAAAAGAACATTTTATTCAGCTGCCAAAGGTCATTGTAAACATAGCCAATTGTTAATCTTCCTTTAAACCCTTCCATGGGGGGACCAATATCATTGTTTTCCATTGATCCATCCAGCGTCACATCTGTGCATAGTATGTTATCGTGCACAACCACACTTCAGTCAGCCCTCTTATTTAATTCACCACTGTCAGAACTTGCTGTCCTTATTATTATTATTTATTTATTTAGCAGACGCCTTTATCCAAGGCGACTTACAGAGACTAGGGTGTGTGAACTATGCATCAGCTGCAGAGTCACTTACAATTACGTCTCACCCAAAAGACGGAGCACAAGGAGGTTAAGAGACTTGCTCAGGGTCACACAATGAGTGAGTGGTTGAGGTGGGATTTGAACCGGGGGACAGGGGACCTCCTGATAACAAGCCCCTTTCTTTAACCACTGGACCACACAGCCTCCTTGGTTGTAAAGTTTTGACTTTTCCAGGATTTGTCAACAGCATGCTATCAATAGAGTTATTCTAATAGTTAGATAGTCTTAGTTGACACAACAGCACCAGCCTGAGTTAAATTCACTTATGCTTTCACTGACATCAAATTCAACAGCATGCTATGGATATAACTTTGGTTTATTAGAGAATGAGTTTAAAATAGAGTTATTCTAATAGTTAGATAGTCTTAGTGATGACATAACATGACAGAATTATAAACTTTAGCAAGCTTGTGTGATGAGAGACATTAGCACTGGAGTAAAAATGCTGTTTCATATATTTGTTGTATTTTGTATTTTTTGAAAAAGGATAACAAAACAATATTTGTACAATTATTTTTGTATCTGATTTCACTCATATAAGCTCTGCCTAAAACACTTGACCTATTTACTGAAATGTAATAAACAATGATTTTAATTCCAGCTCAAAGAATAGCCTTATAAACATCCTGCCATACTTATTCAGCTTAATACTGTTTTCCTCACAGGATGTAAGTTTAATAATAACTGACTTAAATCACTGAGAGAAAACAGGAAGACGCAGCTTTGTTTAAAGCCTGGAATAAGATGTATCTTTTCTTATTCTTAATCAGCAACTTCCTCTACAGTGGTGTAGTCCTAAATCTGAATGTACAGGAATGCTACTAAAATATAGATTTTCTTAAACAAGGATTATTATACAAATTCACATTTTATTTGTGTACTGAACTTCTAGAAACACATATAATAGGTAATGCATTTGTCTAATTTCAACAAGTATTTCGTCAAAGTGTCTTTCTCAATCTTGTCAGAATGCTTTACCTTGTGTGTCTGTGTGTCAGTGGCTTAGTTTATGCATCGTAGTTGATGCACTGTTGCTGTCATCTTTGTCAGCATATTTAGCATTTTTCATTCCATCAAGAGGACAACTGACTGAATCAGACAGTTGTGAGAGATGTGAGTCATTGACTTAGCTATTATGCGACTACACAACTGCTGCCGAAAGAAAATATTACCGGAATGATGTCCCAGTGTGTTCTGGCTGGACTACACCATTGTTCCTCTGCTATTTATATATTTGTTAGTAACTGCATTTTAATTAATAGTACTATAGCCCAAGTACAAAATCCTTTAAAGTCCCTGAACAGAAACATTATAAAAATAACATTGGCATACCAGTAAAACTGTAGGGTCTGATCCATAAACATTTCATCAGCTTTTTAAATTTTTGCCAATTCCAGTTGAATAACAAAACCATTTCCTAATTTTATAAACTCCCTAAACAACTTTAAACACATTGATAATACTCTTGCTAAACTTTATGGATTAGGCCCTAGAATGTGTCACCTTGTAAAAAGTAGTAGTTCCAATACAGTCCAAAACTCTCAGCTTGTAGTGTCTGCACAGACATGCCAAGGCCAAATAGGGCAATGTGGCAATAGTCGGCTGGTCTGTGGGAAGGCTATGTTCTGTGTATAGACCTGAGGAAAACCCAAGAAAAGGTATATTTAAACTTTGTTGGATTTGTTTTGTTACACTGTTTTGTATATCAGGAAATGGCTTAGCCATCTGATATTTAGTTAAATAGAATGGTAACACTTTATATTAAGGTGCTGTGTATTAATGTTTTATAAATATATAAGATATGCTTAATAACTATGTTACAGAGTGTTAATAAAGCATTATATATGGTTTAAAACCATGTGTGAAAGGGTGGTGGGCAATTCACTGACACACAGGAGACAGAACTGTAGTTGAAACGCCGCTCCGGCACACTGATTTATTTTGGCCTGCAGAGGGCGCTGTTGTCAGGACCACAGAGTTACCAACACTGGTATACAGTCTGGTTGATGCTGGCGCACCCGCAGGTGCTCAAAATAATAATGAAAACAAAAGGCGAAATGAAAAGGGAAAATAAAACACAGTAATAAAACTACAAAATAAAGGTGCTGCTTACGCAGTGCCCCCACTGCCGCTAAGCCGGTCAGCTCGGGATCTCCATCCTGTGCTGTTATGCACTATACAATGGGGTGTCCAAGGTTCCCCTTCTGTTTATACACGTTCCCTCAGATACGGAACAATTTCTTTAGTAGGTTATTTTGTTTCACTAGGCTGGCTGCCTTCCTCAGCCATGCTTGCCTATTTTGGTTGCTCGCTCCCACCACTGGCGTTCCTGCCTGGTCTATATTTACACTGGCCTTCTCGGCCAGCGTCTCTGTGTATTCCCAATCACGGCCCCCCGAATGCATAACCAAGCACAGTACTTATGAGCCGAGCAATCCCCCAAGGCCCGCCTCTCAGCCACTCCGAGAGAGGGAAAGCCAACACACCCTCTTCCCCACCTCTCCGTGTCATCGCCATTTGGAGACAAGTTTCAAGAACCTTTCATACTAAATGTATACAGTGCCTACAGAAAGTCTACACCCCCTTGAACTTTTTTCACATTTTATTGTGTCAGTGCCTTTCATGCATTTAAATGAGGATTTTTTTTTCCACTTATCTATTCACCATACTCCACACTGTTAAGGGGAAAAAATTATATATTAAAAATACAAAACTGAAAGATCATAATGTGAAAAGTCTCCACCCCCCTGAGTTAATACTAGGTAGAAGCACCTTTGGCAGCAATTACAGCTGTGAGTCTATTGGGATAGGTCTCTTCCAATTTTGCACACCTAGATTTGGCAATATCTGACCATTCTTCTTTATAAAACTGTTCAAGCTCTGTCAAGTTCCTTGGGGAGTGTTGATGGACAGCAATCTTCAAGTCATGCCACAAATTTTCGATTGGATTTAGGTCGGGGCTCTGACTGGGCCACTCAAGGACATTTACCTTTTTGTTCCTTAGCCACTCCAGTGTAACTTTGGCTGTGTGCTTTGGGTCGTTGTCATGCTGAAAGGTGAACTTCCGTCCCAGTTTCAGCTTTCTTGCAGAGGGCAGCAGGTTGTCCTCAAGGACTTCTCTGTACTTTGCTCCATTAATTTTCCCTTCTATCCTGACAAGTGCCCCAGTCCCTGCCGATGAGAAACATGATGCTGCCACCACCATGCTTCACAGTAGGGATGGTGTTCTTTGGGTGATGCGCTATGTTGGGTTTGTGCCAAAGATAACGCTTTGCATTTAGGCTAAAAAGTTCCATTTTAGTTTCATCAGATTACAAAACTTTTTTGCCACATGGCTACAAATCTCCTGAGTGTTTTTGCATACTTCAAACGGGATTCAAGGTGGGCTTTCTTGAGTAATGGCTTCCTTCTTGCCACCCTGCCATGCAGGCCAGATTTGTGGAGTGCTTGGGATATTGTTGTCACATGCACACTTTGACCAGTCTTGGCCATAAAAGCTTGTAGCTCTTGCAAAGTTGCCATTGGCCTCTTGGTAGCCTCTCTGATCAGTCTCCTTCTTGCTCGGTCATCCAGTTTGGAGTGACAGCCTGATCTAGGCAGGGTCTTGGTGGTGCCATATACCTTCCACTTCTTAATAATCGTCTTGACCATGCTCCAAGGGATATTCAAGGCCTTTGATATTTTTTTAAACCCATCCTCTGATCTGTGCCTTTCAACAACTTTGTCCCGGAGTTCTTTTGAAAGCACCTTGGTGCTCATGGTTAAGTCTTTGCTTTGAAATGCTCAAGTGGAGAAGGTGGAGGCAATCCAATCGTGTCCACCAGCAAGTCAGATCTTTCTTGGTTCTCGTGGGCTGGTACCGCAGTTTCTTTCTGGACTTTTCAACTCGAGTGGTGGTGCTGACAGACTTGATCAAGAAAACCAACTGGGTAAAGTGGACGGAACAGTATGATGAAGCCTTTCAAGACCTTAAAAATGTCTGTTTTACAGAGTCCAGACTTCAATAAGTTTTTCATTGTACAGACGGATGCTTCAGCGGTGGGGCTTGAAGCGGTTCTGCTTCAACGAGAACTGAAACCAGTGGCTTTCATTAGTACATTAAATACAAACAGTAAAACAAAATGCAAATACATTAAATACAGGCATAATACATTAATTTATTTTATGAATTTTGATAATGATTTCACTGTTTTTGATGTTATATTCCACTGGGTTTAGGAGGGTGGTACATCAACCATACTTATCTATTTCATTCACTGCATCTCAAGGTTGGCACTAATCTTGGACTGCCTAATGTTACTGTACCTTTCATCTTCCTTACACTAATTTCACACCAGTATGGTACTGTTTACAAAGTTCAGCAAATAAACAAACATGTACAGCTGACTAGAATGTCTTCCAGTTATGAAAATAAATAGTTTTCAATATTATGGTAGTATAGAGTGCCCATTGGTGGTCCATTGGGCATTATAAAAGTCTACTGGTATGAAATGCACACCAAACTCACAGCAAGCTTCCCCACACTCTGCCCCGAGGAGCTTGCAGGCTCCCCTTAAATAGCCCAAAGCCTGCCAACAACAATACAGCAATGTATCACATTTCCCCCCCCTGTCCCTTCCAGTTTCCTTACAAGGTCAATGCTTACGTACTACAGTTATCCCATGGGTGTAAAACCTTGGACTTTGATTAGCCTGTTAGTTAGCATTTTTGTATAATACTTTAATATTCTAAGGCTTTCAGGTCTTGGACTTTTAACTGTAAAAATCCTGTATTACCAGTAACAGTTGAAGCTGTTCCTGTGTTCAGATACCATGACCATGATTCAGCTCTGACAGTCTCTGAACTGCTTGTGGTGGAATGTGCCATGAGGTCACTAAGAGGGCATTACTCTTATTACATTCTAATGGCATTTTAATAAAACCGACACCCAATTCAGTAAATCTTGCTTGGCCTTGCAGTCAAATTTACTGTATACTGAAGATAACTAAAACCAAGGCAGATTCACATGCATTCTAGGGAAAGACAATTTAATAGCCATATAATTATGCATGTCTCCTTAATATTGTTTTGAAAAGAAGTCTTTGTCAATGTCCTATACTACTGTATATCTTATGACAGTGTTATAAAAAACAAAAAACATTTTTTTTTAAATCTTTCAAAGGGGCCTGGTAGCATTTGCTAGTCTTTCCTGCTTTTAGGTTTGAATCCAGTTTACAAGGGAAACAATCCTAATGGTCTCAGTTTAGCTACCAGTGGCCATTTGTCCTCATTACCAAAACCCCACACATTGAATCCTGTACCTGAAAGATATCTCTCTGCCTTTATTGTAAAGTCAAGGAGATTATAATTTCACACTTAGTGCTACATAACTGAGACCTACATTATGTACTGTTGGTCTTCATAATCTTGACACAAAATTTAATTATTTAAATTGAAGTCTTCCAACTTTAAGGGCACCCATAAGGGCAATCACTGTATTTAATGATTGAAAGTGTAATGGCTGTTAAGTTGAGGGGGGTATAGTAATAGGTGAAATTGTATACTTCCCCTTTAAAGGGTTTCACAGAGAGTAATAAGCTACACTACAGCATGAATATGTTTGTTATCTGAGGCATGCACTGTATCCCCTGATGAAGACATGTGAAACCCTTTAAACTCTGCACGACAGGTCCACGAGTTAGCAGCTCCATGATTGAAAATGAATTTTCATTTGTTCTTGACAAGCAATTTGTTAAACTTGGCCTGGAAGCATGTTAAAACTGAATACCGTGGAGGAATGGAAAAGTACAAATATCCGTGGGAGTCAGATCTGAGCAAGCACAAATTCTTCTCAAAGGCACCGTTACACAACAAATAAATTCCACATGTCATTTGTCTTGTGATACCACGAGTTATTGTTTTTTTGTAAACTGAAAATTAGAAAAATATGTACAGTGAATACTTATGAACTCCGACTAGTGTTTGTGCTTGCTGGGTCTGTATCACTTGCTGACTGGAACTTTACATTATATACATTAGTCACAAGAACCAATCTCCCTGGCCCTAGCCACACTGAAAATGTTAACTAAAATGTATTTACTGTGAAATAATTAATTGGTGTGTTACAAGTTAATAATGCAATTTTCAAGTCAATAAAGCCTGAGAAATGTTTGAGTAAGGGAGTTCCATTGTTACCAAAGAATATGCCACAGCAATACCATTATCACTATCATACAACATCTTTTTAAAGTTATTTATTTATCTTTTTTGTCTTCAATTATTGTTGTAGTTAAGAGCATGGCTCAGGCGTTCAAGGCAACAGGTGTCATTAATTAGTGTAATCTTAGACATGTTTTAAACATTGTATCCTCACTTACAGCATTATCACTGCATATTGCACTGTAAATAGAAAGTCTTACACAATTACAGACAACAGTTTGGGAAAACACTATTTACACAACTTTTGGTTTTTAGTTAATAGTTAATACAAATTCACAAAAAAAGTTTCTTTTTGTATGTTTTTTTTGGTTTGTTTTGTTTAGATCTAAGAGAAATGGCATTAAACCAAGAGAATTATTCAAAGAGCAGCTGGCTGTCCTTTTGCATCAGATAGTGTCATGGCGATTTAAGAGAGAATCGTACTGCCAATAAAAAAAGGCCCAAATGAGAAGACAGGAGAGGATTGTTGAAAAGTAACTGCATATTTTATTATTATTATCATTATTATTATTATTATTATTATTATTATTATTATTATTATTATTATTAGAAGTCTAGAAAATGCTGGCTTGTAGGTGAACATTCTTGGAGAGAGTATAAAAGGGTTAGACATAGGATGATTGCTGTCATTACCAATAAGTCAATATGGGAAAAAGTAAAGAGCTATCTGAAGACTGTTTGCAGATCCACCCATATTAAAGTTAAAGTTTTCCAGTACCTTTTGGTTTCTTTTCCTTGGTCCACCCACTTGTAGGCCTCAGCCTTACAACAAAGCTTTGTGCACAGGGTTTCTCCTTTTATACGTGTGCGTGTGGAAGCGACATCGTGGGAGAAGTACTAGTGGACAAGTACAACGCAGTTAGAAGCAGTAAGGAGGAATTACATCTTTAAATTGAATCTGGAGTTACTTAAATCAGAAAACATTGCATCTTAAAGCCTTACAGCTGTGTGTATTTTTCTGATAACAAGCTGAAACTCGGAGCAGCTGATTCAAATTCCGCGGCGTTCTGACACACAGGGGAGGGGCGGAGCCCGCAGCACAAACAAACAAAAGGCAGGCAGCTTTCCCAGCGACAGCGTGTGGAAGCGACATTGTGGGAGAAATACGAGCGGACAAGTACAACGCAGTTAGAAGCAGTTGAAAGCAGGTTGACAGCTGCAGAAGCTAAACTAAACTTCCACAAAAAAAAGGTCTTAAAGCCAGTAATCTGTGACAACTGCATGATGTGGGGAATCCGAGAAAACCCAACAGAGCTCAATCAAGTTTGTGTAAAGTGCCGCACGATCCAGGACTTGCTTCAGCGATTAAGCCTGCTAGAAAAGGAGCTGGAGGAAATGAGACAGCAACAGGAGCTTGAGGAGCTGACACACCCACAATTCATGGAAGTCTGCACCCCTAGCAGACTGAAAGCCACCAGGGAGATGGAAGAGAGTCGAAACAGCTGGGTTCAGATAGGCAGAAGCAGGGAAAAAAAGAAACTTTGTCAAACACAACCACCAGAAATCCAGACATCCAACAAATTTGAGCCACTTCAACATTTAGATGACCAAAACCAACAAGAGAATGAAAGAAACAAAATCCAGGACCCTATAAACAGTGCTGGCCAGGCAGCAAATAGAAGGGAGGTCATGATTGTTGGGGACTCCATATTGAGAAACACAGCAAGTTCAGTTCGCAGTTTGGACCCCCTTACTACAACTGTGTGCTGCCTTCCAGGAGCCTCTGTCAAGCACATCACTGAGAATGTGGACAGGCTCCTGGAACGAACAGGAGACGACCTGGTAGTAGTCATCCACATCGGTACAAACAACATTGGAAGAGACAGACCAAGATCCCTGCAAAACAAATTCAGAGAGCTAGGAAGGAAATTAAAAGACAAGACCAAAACTGTGGTATTTTCTGGGATACTGCCGGCACCTTGCAAAGGACCATATGGACAGCTGGAAATACAAAATCAAAATGCATGGCTGAAATCGTGGTGCACACAGGAAGGCTTCACCTTTCTTGAACATTGGAGCTCATTCTACAACAAGGACTATCTATATAGGTGGGACGGACTGCACTTAAACAGAAAGGGAACCAATCTACTCGGAGAAAGGATCCTTGAAGAGGTCCAGAAGCATTTAAACTAGAAAGGAAGGGGAGAAAACAAAAACAGAAGGGAGACCACATCAAAACAAGGGCAACAACTCAGGTAAGACAACTATTAAATGTATTTATCTTAATGCTAGAAGTCTCAGAAACAAAATGTTAGAACTTGAAGCTACTGCACTAACAAGTAACTACGATGTGATAGGTGTTACAGAAACTTGGTTGTCTGAGAGTGATGGAGACGAATATAATATTAGTGGGTACACACTATATAGGAATGACAGGCAGGACAGAAGAGGTGGAGGGGTAGCGCTATACATAAGAAATAGTCTTGAAGCCCAGGTGTTAGATCAGGACAAGGAAACGGGGTCAGAATAATGGACACAAATTCAAAGGGCATAATAATAGGAGCATGCTATAGACCGCCAAATTCAGACGCTGAGCAAAATATTCTGTTATACAATGACATTCGAAATGCGTGTAGAAAAAGAGAAGCCATACTAATGGGGGATTTCAACTTCCCCCATATAAAATGGGAAAACCTGATGGGGGGCACGACAGACAAAATTGAAATGGTCGAAATGACAAATGACTGCTTCCTAACGCAATTTGTCAAGGCACCGACTAGAGGGGAGGCATGCCTTGATTTAGTCTTTTCAAATAATGAAGACAGAATAACTAAAACAGAGGTCAGAGAGCCATTGGCAAACTCAGACCACAACATGGTCTCATTTGAAGTATTTTTTAAAACCCCAAAAGTAATGACTAAAGCTAAGGTTTACAATTTTAGAAAAGCAAACTATGAAGGTATGAAACAGAGACTAACAGAAGTAGATTGGAGTAAAATAGAGAAAGCATCCACAGAAAAAGGATGGCTATTTTTTAAAAATGTAGTACTAGAGGTGCAAAACAATTTCATCCCAAAAGTAGACAAATCTAAATCTAAAACAAAATGGCCAAAATGGTTTAATAGATCAATTAAAAAAAATATTCAGCGAAAAAAGGCACTTTACAGAGCGTTTAAAAGGGACCAAAAACAAAGTACACAGAAAGAGTACTTGGAACTGCAAACACAAGTCAAAAAGGAAGTTAGAAAGGCCAAGAGAGAGAAAGAAATAAATATTGCTAAGGGGGCTAAAACCAATTCCAAAATGTTTTTCCAATATTATAACAGCAAGAGAACATTCAAAGAGGAGGTTAAATGTCTAAGAGACACAAATGGCAAAATCATAGATGAAGAAAAAAAAATAGCAAATATATTAAATGATTAGTTTTCACAGGTTTTTACAAAGGAGGACACGAACAACATGCCCCACATGTCGACCTGTTCCTATCCAATTTTAAATAACCTTAGCATAACAGAAGCAGAAGTGTTAAAGGGACTAGGAGCTCTTAAAATAAACAAATCCCTGGGCCGGATGAGATCCTCCCAATAGTACTCAAAGAAATGAAAGAAGTTATTTACAAACCGCTAACCAAGATCATGCAACAGTCTCTTGACACAGGGGTTGTACCGACAGACTGGAAAATAGCAAGCGTAATACCGATCCACAAAAAGGGAGACAAAACCGAACCAGGTAACTACAGACCAATAAGCCTGACTTCTATTATATGTAAACTTATGGAAACTATAATAAGATCTAAAATGGAAAATTACCTATATGGTAACAATATCCTGGGAGACAGTCAGCATGGTTTTAGGAAAGGGAGATCGTGTCTAACTAACCTACTTGACTTTTTTGAGGATGCAACATTGAAAATGGATAATTGCAAAGCATATGACATGGTTTATTTAGATTTCCAGAAAGCTTTTGACAAAGTCCCGCATAAAAGATTAATTCTCAAACTGAACGCAGTAGGGATTCAAGGAAATGCATGCACATGGATTAGGGAGTGGTTAACATGTAGAAAACAGAAAGTACCGATTAGAGGAGAAACCTCAAAATGGAGCGAGGTAACAAGTGGTGTACCACAAGGATCAATATTAGGTCCTCTGCTATTCCTAATCTACATTAATGATTTAGATTCTGGTATAGTAAGCAAACGTTAAATTGGCAGACGACACAAAAATAGGAGGAGTGGCAAACGCTGTTGCAGCAGCAAAGGTCATTCAAAATGATCTAGACAGCATTCAGAACTGGACAGACACATGGCAAATGACATTTAATAGAGAAAAGTGTAAAGTATTGCATGCAGGCAATAAAAATGTGCATTATAAATACCATATGGGAGATACTGAAATTGAAGAAGGGAACTTTGAAAAAGACAGGAAGATAGGAATTTATGTTGACTCAGAAATGTCTTCCTCTAGACAATGTGGCGAAGCTATGAAAAAAAGACCAACAAGATGCTCGGATATATTATGAGGAGTGTTGAATTTAAATCAAGGGAAGTAATGTTAAAACTTTACAATGCATTAGTAAGACCTCACCTAGAATATTGTGTTCAGTTCTGGTCACCTCGTTACAAAAAGGATATTGCTGCTCTAGAAAGAGTGCAAAGAAGAGCAACCAGAATTATCCTGGGTTTAAAAGGCATGTCATATGCAGATAGGCTAAAATAATTGAATCTATTCAGTCTTGAACAAAGAAGACTACGTGGCGATCTGATTCAAACATTCAAAATCCTAAAAGGTATAGACAATGTCGACCCAGGGGACTTCTTTGACCTGAAAAAAGAAACCAGGACCAGGGGTCACAAATGGAGATTAGATAAAGGGGCATTCAGAACAGAAAATAGGAGGCACTTTTTTACACAGAGAATTGTGAGGGTCTGGAACCAACTCCCCAGTAATGTTGTTGAAGCTGACACCCTGGGATCCTTGAAGAAGCTGCTTGATAAGATTCTGGGATCAATAAGCTACTAACAACCAAACGAGCAAGATGGGCTGAACGGCCTCCTCTCATTTGTAAACTTTCTTATGTTCTTATGTTCTTATGTTCTTTCTATACAGGGACTAAGTGTATACCGGTGTGGGTAATTGATCAACCCAGAGTTAGCACAATGCATGATGGGAAATGTAGTCCAGACCCCTTGGCTTAAAGTCAGGACTACATTTTCCTTTATCCAGATTTCAAGGGAAACACGCTTGCTGAACTCCTGGGCTAATGTACCTCCCATCAATTATTTTACCCCTGACTTTACTACTACATATATTAAATTTGGAATGGAGAGGAGGGCTATCATAGAAAATTATTGACCGAGACTATTGTTACCGACAAGGGACTATAATGCCCGAGGCCGCAGGCACCCTGGAGGTAACAATAGTCTTCCCGAGGGGCATTTAATTTTCTACTCTGGCAGAGTCTGCAGTACATATTTAATATATGACTCAGTCAAGAAAATAAGTGAGGCAAGGTTGTGTAGTAAATACGACTTTATATATTTTGTTTCAACATAGCTGATACACCATAAGTAAATAAATAACAGAACATTATACATACCGTAAAGTTAGCAAAGCTTTTCTCCATCTGCGTCTGGTTTGCCGACTGCTGCATAATCCAGTTTATATCTCACCCGTCATATTTGTTTTCGTCGAGTTGAATTTCAGAAAGTCAGATAACAGTAACAGTGACGTTTTAATCAACATTTTAGTGTTTGGATCATCTTTCTTTTGTAGTGTGTTTTGTAATTAATTTTCTGTTAACTCATAGAATCGTGTTTAGCCATTTTCTGTTGTGAAGAGTGCAGGGGTTCCTTTGAAAAGGGGCAGGACTGACAGTGATGTGAACCAATCACATGACAGGCCGAGTGTAAGGATGTTAGGGCAATAGTTCGATCTATTTTCCCTCTTTTATGATGAGGTTTTAACCAATCACAAGCCAGGGTTTATAATCGTTGATTCATATATAATTCAATATTTGTAGTTATGAAAATATTTTTATATACTTGTGGTTATGAATGAGATTTTTTCACTTGTTTTATCAATTTGTAACCTTAAGTCTGGAACATACTGCCCAATGAAATCGCAAGAAGGGATGCATGGATACATAACGTTGGCAGCAGTGTGGAGTAGTGGTTATGGCTCTGGACTCTTGACCGGAGGGTCGTGGGTTCAATCCCAGGTGGGGGACATTGCTGCTGTACCTTTGAGCAAAGTACTTTACCTAGATCGCTCCAGTAAAAACCCAACTGTATAAATTGGTAATTGTATGTAAAAATAATGTGATATTGATATTGTAACAATTGTAAGTCGCCCTGGATAAGGATTCATAATAATAAAATTAATAATAATAATAAAATAATACAGTAAATAAAAACATATGTCTTTCAGTTTTTAATAAAATGTTTCTGGGTTCACCAAAAAGTAATTTCATATGTGTAAGTAGCACCACCTAAATACAGATGTAGAAAGAACACGGGGGACCATTGGAGCCATTGACCTTTATTTCCACCATGCTGCCAGTTCCAAATGAAAGAAAAGTCAAACTTAACACCCTTTACTAAACCACTACATATTATACTGTACTTCTTCCCATTCCTATCTCCACTCCTAAGAAGTGTAGGGTAGGATTTTCAAAAACCACTGTTATTGAATCGAACTCGTGGTATAGTAACAAGAGCTTTAGTAGCAAGTGATTTTCAAACGAAATGTGTTAATTAAATCAATCCATTATGCTTTGAAATTGAGTCAATGAGGTTGCTAATGAACGCATTTCTCGTTAAAAAACGTAATTGTCGCAGGTCACATACATCACTTCCTGTCTCAAAATACATGTTAACGAGATCAAGAAAAATGAGTGGAAGCATAATTCACTGTTATGGAAACTACTAGCATACAGCCAGACTTGCGAGCAGCAGCCAAATGGAAATTAAATAAAAAAATAATGGGAATATCTATTTTGTGTATAATTTGTAAACTTCATTGAAACTTGTGCATTTTGTCATGCAGAATGTACATTTATTTAGAATACTTCACATATACAATGCTGATTTACGATTACGGACGACACGGATTTAAAAAGAAAAAAAAAAACTTTTTAATTTATGTTTTGGATGGGGCGGGGGGGTAAGCCATCTATCTATATTTGTTGGAATTTATTTTCTTATGTTGTCTTGATCTACTTTTGAACGTATTTTAGTATGTACGATTGTAGGCTATAAATAAATACGTTTTAAGAGTCATTTGTGTTTGTAGTTGTTAGTTATTATACATGTATACCATGTAAAAAATGGGGGGGTGAAAAAACAAACCAATTTTAAAATAAAAACCTAAAAAGTCTTCATTAGATAAGTATTCACCCCCTTTGCTATGACACTCCTAAATAAGCTCAGGTGCAACCAATTGCCTTCAGAATTCACCCAATAAGTTAAATGGAGTCCATCTGTGTGCAATAAAAGTGGTTCACATGATTTCAGATTAAATACACCTGTCTTTGTAAGGTCACACTGTTGGGTAGTGCATTCAAAGCAAAGATACTACCATGAAGACCAAGGAGCTTTCAAAACAACTCCAGGATAAAGTTGTGGAAAGGCACAGATCAGGGGAGGGGTATAAAAAGATGAAGCACAGTCAAGTCGATCATTAAGAAGTGGAAGGTATACAGCACCACCCAGAATCTGCTTAGAGCAAGCCGTCCTCCCAAACTGAGCAGTCGGGTAAGAAGGGCATTGGTTAGAGAAGCCAGCAAGGGGCCAAAGACAACTCTGAAAGACCTACAGCGTTCCATGGCTGAGATGGAAGAAACTGTCCATGTGTCAACAATAGCTCAGGTACTCCACAAATCTGGCCTGTATGGAAGAGTGGCAAGAAGGAAGCCATTTCTGAAAAAAGCCCATTTAAAATCCCGCTTGGAATTTGCAAAAAGGCATGTGGGAGACACTGAAAAGATGTGGCAAAAGATTCTGTGGTCCGATGAAACAAAAATTGAACTATTTGCAAAGCGTTATGTCTGACGCAAACCCAACACAGCACATTACCCAGGTAACACCATCCCTACTGTGAAGCATGGTGGTGGCAGCATCATGCTATGGGGATGCTTTTCATCGGCAGGGACTGGGAAGCTTGTCAGGGTAGAGGGCAAAATGGATGGAGCTAAATACAGGCAAATCCTTGAGGAAAATCTGCTTCAGTCTGCAAAAGACCTAAGACTAGGACAGAGATTCACCTTTTAGCAGGACAATGACCCCAAGCACACAGCCAGTGACACTGGAGTGGCTTAAAAACAAGAACCTGAATGTCTTAGAATGGCCCAGTCAAAGCCCAGACCTCAATCCGATTGAGAATCTGTGGCAAGACTTGAAGATTGCTGTCCACCAATGATCCCCATCCAACTTGACAGAGCTTGAACAATTTTGCCAAGAAGAATGGGCGAATATTGCATGATCCAGATGTGCAAACCTGGTAGAGATTTACCCAAAAAAACTCACAGCTGTAATTGCAGCCAGCGGTGGTTGTACCAAGTATTGACTCAGGGAGGTGAATACTTATCTAACCAAGACATTTCAGTTTTTTTTATTTTTCATTAACTGTTGTTTCACAATAAAAATTCTCTTGCCTCTTCAAAGTGTTGAGTAGGTTGTGTAAATCAAAGGAAAAAAAAAACAGGGGTGAATACTTACTATAGGCACTGTATGTGTGTATGCGTGTGTGTGTGTGTGTGTGTGTGTGTGTGTATGAATGTGTGTTAAAAAAGAGAGAGAGAATATCTGCATGTCTCCAGGCATATGTGGTTTTCATGATCACATTGCATTAAGTTCTAGCCAAAATTGTATATATTTATTACTGCCATAGTGTTATCTTTTCGCCTATTGATTCCCCCCATTGCCACTGTACTTTATTATTATTATTTTATTTGTTAGCAGACGCCCTTATCCAGGGTGACTGATATCACCTTATTTTTACATACAATTACATTATTTTTTGCACATTATTTTTACATACAATTACCCATTTATACAGTTGGGTTTTTACTGGAGCAATCTAGGTAAAGTACTTTGCTCAAGGGTACAGCAGCAGTGTCCCCCACCTGGGATTGAACCCACGACCCTCCGGTCAAGAGTCCAGAGCCATAACCACTACTCCACACTGCTGCCAATGTTATACATCCATGCATCCCTTCCTGCGATGTTATTGGGCAGTATGTTCCAGACTTAAGGTTACAAATTGATAAAACAAGTGAAAAAATCTCATTCATAACCACAAGTATATAAAAGTCTAAAATATTTTCATAACTGCAAATATTGAATTATCTAGGTAGTCTCTGTATCGTCTGCGTCACAACCGCGGTCTGTTAAATTTCTGTTTTAAAGTGAGTTATAGTCTTTCATTAATTAAAATCCAAGCCTACCGCTCCCTCCTCTTCAATTTTCACTCTGCTCTGGAACTAGCCAAACACGAATACTTCCTAACCTTCATCACTGCTGTGGCCCCCCATCCCTGTCAGCTCTTCTCAACCCTCAATAAGTTACTCCGTCCCCCTTCCTCATCCCAATCTCCATCCCTCCCAACCCTCACTGCTAGTCATCTCTCTGACTACTTCACCACCAAAATCAGTATTATTCGCCTACATCTCCTGACTCTCCCCCCAGACTACCCCGATCACCAGCTTCCTATTCCACCTCCACTTGCTCCTAATGTCCTCTTTACTGCTTTCCTCCCCACATCCTTACCTGAACTCTCCTCCATCATTGCCAAGCCCCACCCTACCTCTTCCCCCCTGGACCCTGTCCCTTCCTCCTTCATACCCCCACTCCTCCCTCTTATCTACCCTTACCTAGCCTCCCTCTTTAACTCCTCTGTCTCCACTGATATCTGTCCTGCCATCTTCAAATCAGCTACCATCATCCCTCTGTTAAAAAAAACATCTCTCAACCCTGCCTGCCCTGCTAATTACTGCACAATCTCTCCCCTCCCACATTTCTCTAAGCTCCTTGAGCGTCTAATCCACTTGCGCCTATCACACTACATATCCGCCAATTCACTTTACCCCCGATTTCAATCTGGCTTCCATCCCTCTCGTTCCACTGAGACTGCCCTCCTCACTGTCCAGAATCATCTGGCCAACTCCTTCCATGCTGGTCTCTCCTCAGTTCTCATTCTCCTTAATATTTCCTCTGCTTTTGACACAGTCGATCACCCCACGCACAGTCGATCACCCCATCCTTCTCTCCACTCTTTCCTTGGATCCTTGCTATTCTCCCAGTACACCTCAACACTTGAAGCTCTTATTTCCTCATTTAACTTCCCCATCATTTCTTTGCTGATGACACCAAGGTTTTCTTTTCGTTCCGCTCCTTTACCCCTGACCTTGCCGCTCGTATATCAGCTTGCTTGGTTGCTATTCAATTTTGGATGGCGCGCCAATACCTCCTCATCAACCCATCAAAAACTGAAATCCTTTTCTTCCCCTCCCCCTCCTTACCCCCACCCTTTCCATCTGTTCAACATCTGCAAAATGCACCCCTCCATTTCCCTTTCTGATACTAGACTCCTGGTCCACTCTTTTATTTTCACACGCCTCGACTATTGTAACTCCATCCTCCTTGGTCTCCCCTCTTATGCTTTTACACCATTGCAACAAATTCAAAACGTCTCTTCCCGTATCATATTCAACCTCCCCCACTCCTTCCACACCTCCCCTCTCCTCCTCCAGCTACACTAGCTCCCTGTCTATTATCGTTGCCTGTTCAAATTCCTTACCCTTGTGTACAAGTCTCTCCATGGTCTTGCCCCACCTTATCTGGCTGCACTGATCACCTACTATGTTCCCCCATGTCCCTTACGTTCCCAGTCACTATTGTCCCTCTCTGTCCTACCCCTGCCCTGTGTCCAATCCCGTTTCTGTTCCTTTTCCCTTCTTGCTCCCCTTCATTGGAATAGACTCCCACTTATCATAAAAGTCACCCACACTGCGTAGTTTCCGCTCCTCCCTCAAAATGCATCTCTTCTCCCTAGCCCATCCAACTAATACTCCTGGCCCCTGACCTCCTTTTATGACCCTGCTTCCCTGACTTTGACCTAGCCTCTGGCCCTCTGCTTTCATTTAAGCAATTAATCTGTATCTCCCCACCCTAGCCCAATAAACTTAATTCTTTTTTTCACCCATTTTTCTTGATTGTATCGTTTTGTTTAAACTTGTAAAGTGCCTTGGCTAAAGTCGCTATAAAAATGTAAATACAGTGCCGTAAAAAAGTATTTGCCCCCTGTCTGATTTTCTGCATTTTTGCATATTTTTGACACTGAATGTTATCAGATCTTCAACCAAAACCTAATATTAGATAAAAGGGACTCTTAGTGAACAAATAACACAAACACATTTCATTTATTTATTGAAGAAAGTTATGTAACACCCAATCGCCCCCTTAGACTCAATAACTGGTTATGCCACCTTTAGCAGCAATAACTGCAACCAAACGCTTCCTGTAGTTATTGATTAGTCTCTCACAGCACCGTGGAGGAATTTTGGCCCATTCCTCCATGCAGAACTGCTTCAACTCAGTGACATTTGTGGGTTTTCAGGTCCTGCCACTACATCTCAATGGGATTTAGGTCTGGACTTTGACTAGGCCATTCCAAAACTTAAAATTTCTTGTTCTTCAACCATTCTGATGTAGACTTGCTTGTGTGTTTTGGATCATTGTCTTGCTGCATGACCCAGCTGCGCTTCAGCTTCAGCTCACGGACGGATGGCCTGACATTCTCCTGTAGAATTCTCTGATACAGAGCAGAATTCATGGTTCCTTCAATGATGGCAAGGCGTCCAGGTGCAGCAAAGCATCCCCAAACCATGACACTACCACCACCACGCTTGATCGTTGGTATGAGGTTCTTACTGTGGAATGCAGTGTTTGGTTTTCGCCAGACATAACGGGGCCCATGTCGGCCAAAAAGTTCCACTTTTGACTCATCTGTCCATAGAACATTGTTCCAGAACTCTTGAGGATCATCCAGGTGCTTTTTGGCAAACTTGAGATGAGCATTCATGTTCTTCTTAGTGAGCAATGGTTTCCGCCTTGCTACTCTGCCATGAATCCCATTTTTGCCCAGTGTCTTTCTGATGGTGGAGTCATGAACACTGACCTTAGCCGAGGTGAGAGAGACCTGCAGATCCCTGGATGTTGTTCTAGGGTTCTTTGTGACTTCCTGACGATTTTACGCCTTGCTCTTGGAGAGATTTTGGCAGGATGGCCACTCCTGGGAAGATTCACTACTGTCCCAAACTTTCTCCATTTGGACAATATGGCTCTGACTGTGGTTCGGTGGAGCCCCAGAGCCTTAGAAATGGCTTTGTAACCCTTTCCAGACTGATAGGCATCAACAACTTTTTTTCCGGAGGTCTTCAGGAATTTCTTTTGTTTGTGGCATGATGTGCCTCTAGAGCCTGTGTGCTGACAACTTCACTCTGATGGTAAGGGCCAAAGTTAGTCAGATTTATATTGGGCAGGGCTGGCCCAAATCAGGCCTGGTTGTTAACCAAAGTACTCAAACAACTGACCCTAATTATCCCTTTAAAAAAGGGCAAATACTTTTTCATAGCACTGTACATAAATAAATAACAATCCTTTTCTAAGTGCAAATTAACTACTGATAAATTATGACAATTAACATGGATTTATTATTATTAGTTTATTTAGCAGACGCCTTTATCCAAGGCGACTTATAGAGACTAGGGTGTGTGAACTATGCATCAGCTGCAGAGTCACTTACAATTACGTCTCACCCGAAAGACGGAGCACAAGGAGGTTAAGTGACTTGCTCAGGGTCACACAATGAGTCAGTGGCTGAGGTGGGATTTGAACCGGGGGACCTCCTGATTACAGCCCTTTTCTTTAACCACTGGACCACACAGCCTGCTTTTAAATTCCCATGCAAACAAAAGAAATAGTCGCAAGAAGCACTAATTTCCTAAATCACGTTAGCATGATTATTTAATAATGAGATAGGCATAAAGACTACTTGAAAATGCCAAAATCAATGCTACATTACGATTTGTTGATTAACACTGGAGTTATCATTTACAAACTTTTGAAAATGTATTGCCTTTACTCATAAATAATATATTAAAATCAGATCCTTTTGAAATATTAACAATACAAGGTTACTGTAGCAATGTGCCCCGCCCCTGTGTGTATTTTTGTGTTTTATGTTGTATGTAGTGTGTAACTGTTGGTGTATTGTAGTTGATACACAGGATGTAATGTGGGTAATGAGCATGAGTGTTTAATTGTATTTAGACACAAGGGTGCCACAAATCACTTCATGTGCAAATTAAAAGTGTATTAAGATGTGAGCACGGGAGTGCACAGATTAGTTCACGTGCTGTCCACGTTTGTCATGTATGTCTCTTTATTTTGGTGTAAAGTGCTGTGTCCTGTGTTTTGTTCAAACTGTTTATTTTCTGTCTGCTGGATATTAAACAGCGCATCAGCGCATTCATTTACCATTTCACCGTCCTGTCTGTGTTTCCTTTCCTGGGTCTGATGTCACCCCTCAGCCAGCCTTGTGACAGTTACCTGTTATTTTTATGTATTGAAGATATTAGGTCAATGAATATACATGAAACTGCATGGCTGATTAAGAAAAATATATTCCTCAGAACAGGCCTCACAGCATGAGAAAGGCTTCTTGGCTAACATTGGCATTGGCATTGGATCTGTTTGCTGAAATCCCCTGTGAAGGGGATACAGTGGAGTAGACGCTGTAGGTGTGTTTTTCACACGTCACATTTTATCATATATTTAGAGAAATGCTTGTCCAATTGTCATGAAACTTGGTATTAACATTATTTGGCATAAGTAATTGAGAAACAGATATTCTGATGATGTGCAATATGGGGGTTTCTGTATGTCTGCCCATTCGTTCAGTCTGTAAAGGTAAGTATAGATTTTTGACCAGAGCCATTGACTTATTTAATGAAAGTGTCGGAGGGCCATAAACTAAAAAGGTGAATCTAAATGTACACGCTTGCATTTGTATTATTCATGCAGCATTCATTCAATCTGTCTCTCTAGGTAGTAGTAGTATTTTTGACTTATATCTCTCTAGGTAGTAGTAGTATTTTTGAGTAATCCTGTATAAACCTCACTGGAGTTTTTTCCCCAGGAACCAAGAACCCTTTTATATAACCTGGACCACTATCTGTCTTCTATTCCCACAGAATATAACTTCAAGGTACAGTAGTTTTCATTCATCTTTAAATGCTTTCAGTAAATAAGTTTCTGCTATGTTGTATTTGATTTACTAGTAAAAAGTAGTAGACATGGAAAGATGTAAATTTTCCAGATCTAGAAAAAAGGCAGTGATTAAGAATGTATATTCTTCTAAGACAGTGAATTAAAGTAAACAACCATGTCCTGTTCATGTTTTGAAAAGATCACACATCAATGTGAGGAAAGTGACACATAATTCTGCTATTGTGCTGGAAACTTCAGACGTTGTTTTTAATAAATGCCAGCCCCTTGTCTGAATTTAGAAGTGGATGACACCTTGGTCCTTCCTTGTTTGATCACTTCATCCATAAAGGAATCGTCAAGTTCAAAATGGGGTCAGAGTAAGGAATTCAGCTTCTTGACGTCAAACATAGGAATAAGCTATGCAACTGACTGGATTCCTTCTTTCAAACTGTGAGAAAAAGTAGGGAAATCTGGAGTCAGAGTGTCTCAGACTACAGTTCAGTAAAATTATGGGGATGCAACCACTGAAGTCAGAAATCCAAGATCTAGCTGAATAGGATGGGTTATGGCCTTTAGAATCTGTAAGCCTTGGTTCATTTCCAGGGATACAAATTCAGTTAATTAAATGTGCAGTTGCAGCACTTCTCTTGTTGAGCCCCCAAAGCATTAACGATTGACCAACTGGCAGCTTAATGATACCAAGCCCAGTGTATCCATTTGTTTGTCCAAGTTGAAGCTTATGAGGACTTGGGCTATGTTGAATAAGGCATCGCATTATAAGCTTGACAGTTCAGTATGCTGCATCTCCTTATCCTGCAATGCAACTTACTGTATATAAGTGTCATATGTACCCCCCTGCCCATGGGTGTATTTGGTTTATTTTGTATGTTTTAGGTGGTGTGTTGTTGTTTGTAAGCATGTGTTTGTGCATGGGGTATGGTTTGGATTATGTAGCACGGGTGACTTAAAATGTATATTTGTAGTTGAGCACAGGGATTGCACAATCACTTCATGTGCAGAGTAAAGTGGGTATTTGTATGTGGGCACATGGATTGCACAAATTAGTTCACTTGCAGACTGTGCTGAGATTCAAGAGAATGATTAATTTGCAAGCATGCCTCGGCACAGCTGTAGATAAAAGGAGCACAAATTTCTCACTTGGGGTTAGTGTGTTCAGAGGCGGAACGAGAATCGGAAGGTAAAAAATAAAACCATAAAATTAGCAATTGCTACATGTGCTGGTTATAAACCAGCATGATACTTGTTTGTTGGGTTCCTTGTCTGTTTGTTTTGGCCATCGTGCCATTTTGTTTGTTCAGTGTTCTGTTTTGTTCACCCTTTTTATTTATTATTAAAATCGGTGCATCAGCGCTTCAATACCTTAGTACTGTTGTCCGGTTTAACTACTTGGTCTGACGTCAGCACACAGCTATCCTGCCACAGTGACATATAAGTAATTGGAACTTGCTTGCATTAAAAGAAAGAAGACTATGCAATTAATATTAAGTGTTTTATAAATTGTCCTCCTAAAGCAACACTGTCAGCTATTGGTTTACTAAAGTTTTTAATAATAAACATGTGGTAATTTTCCCAAAACTTACGGGTGTGTTTAATTAGGTGTGGTGCCTTTTTCATTTCATGGTTAATTCAAGGCTTTTTATTTTATTTCTCCAATGGACATGATGCTATTTCCTCAGCACGTCAGTCTAAATATAATTATTTGCACATGATTGTCAGCATTTACATGTGGTTGATGTAAGCCATTGGTTATCTAATATACAGTGGTGCCCAATAATATAGACACCCTTTTCACTGCATATATGCTGTAATGTATTACCACTTAGGAAAAACAAATTCACCTTGTTTATTAAAGGTTAATTATAGATTCAAATGTATGTATTATTCCTTTCCCTTACCTTTTTCTCGTTCTGAGTGGTTCCAATGTAGAATTTTAATATTTTTATTAATTGTAACATGTAATCTGTATCCTCATCTAACTCAAAAGTGTAAACTGTACTGAAGGGCTTCAGCAAATATACACTATATAATCTAGCCACTGCATTGTATTCTCTCTGTTCTGCCCAGTCGTTCTCAATCAAAGTTAATGTGGTTAATAATATGATAGAACCCAGACTGCTGCATGTGCAGCAGGGTGGGGTTTGGCTGGTATATTGAGTTGAGGCAATACTGGAATGGCAGGGGTTTTCAATATTAAAAACATATTGTTGTTGCTATTGGAGCATCAAGGTTGAAAGGTTGAATTCACTCAGTAATAAGACACATATTTGCAGTACCTCAAAATGTATTTTCTAGGAAGATGAATAACTAGGGTGGGTCATTTAGGGACACCATGTAACACTGTCACATAATGAGTAATGACAAAAAATTATATAATTCTATTTGTGTGTATAATATCAATAGATATCTGCTATTTAATTACTTAAAGGCAGCTCAATTTTCTATGGTGTGCTGCAGTTTTATAGGTGACCAGCGGCTGTGCTGTAAGGTGTGCACCTCACTCAGGTATTCCAGGTGCTAATTAGCAGGTAGGCCTGGGCCCTGGGTTGCTGTTTAAGCCACATGATTCAGGGCTGTAGAGGGCCAAACAAAGTAAGTAAGGGAGGGTAGAAATATAATATATTTCAAAATATATAAAAAAATAAAATACTAGTAAATATTAGGCTTTCATTATATTTGAAATCTAAGTGGGTAACAAAATTTTGTATATTATTATTTATTTATTAGCAGACGCATAGGGCCTGGTTTTCAAAAGGACCAAAATAAGATTTTCTTTTTTTAATATGATTTATGTAACTAAATCAAGTTATTTATATTTTTAAGGGTTCGACAGGTGGATACATGACACATTTTATATCAACACTTTGAAAGCCATATATTTAGTGACCCAAATCAAGTTTAGAAATCATTTTGCGACCTAGTTCTTATTTTGCCCCTTTTGAAAATCAGGCCCATAGTGTTTTTCTTTTTTAAAGATTTACCCCTGGTTTTGAATGAACTGTCCTGTTGAAAAAGTATTGTAGATATTATTATTTATTTCTTAGCAGACGCCCTTATCCAGGGCGACTTACAATTGTTACAAGATATCACATTATTTTTACATGCAATTACCCATTTATACAGTTGGGTTTTTACTGGAGCAATCTAGGTAAAGTGCCTTGCTCAAGGTTACAGCAGCAGTGTCCTCCACCTGGGATTGAACCCACAACCCTCCGGTAAAGAGTCCAAAGCCCTAACCACTACTCCACACTGCTGAAATTAGTTTGATACATCTTTATAAGATTATTGTCAATTGCTGGGTAATAGGCTTCATTGTAACATTTATTTTTCTTAATATAATTCTCGCTTTCTAAAATGTTTTGGTTTGTCCTTGTAATTTATACATTTTTGCTGACGATACACACTTAATGGGGAATGTTACAACCTGCAGTGCTAACCTTTGTCCTATAGGGGTCGGTAGCTTGCCGATATCTGCTGAGGTGATTGGCTTCATGGTGAGATCGGAGAACTCCCACTAATCTTCAGAAAAATGCTTTCAACTTGGTCTCAGAGGAAGATGGAAAAGTGAAAAAAGTGATTCCAGAACTACTGAACAGATGTTTGAAAGGTATTGAACTTACCTCAGGTGTATTATTTCCAGTCAGTTCCCTTGCCTCTATATACCAACACTTGTGCGTGTGCGTGTGTGAGTGAGTGTAGGATTCCATTTAACATTTTGGCAGCTGCCCAATTCTGCTGCTAGGTTTACAATTTTACATTAAAGAACAAAACAGGGCATATTTTTCATGGTATCTAAGCTACATAGTACAGAACAAACAACAATGTTGGAGAAATAAGTAATGTGATTATTTTAATGAGTTTAAGTGAAACCTTACAAAACAAACTACATATTAAGTCCATATTTATTTGACTATTATACAAGAAAAACAAATCATCACTGAAAGAGATTTAGAATTTGTGAAGACTAATTTGCTCAGTGCTATGATAATTATATTTGAATTGACTGTATGTTTTATTTGTCATTTTATTGAAGACAAAACCATGAACTTCAGTGTAGCCTCTTTTCTGCCCAGTAGATGGAGGCAAAAAACAATATATTGTTCAATTGTATTCAGGAATGTTATGTGTAAACATTTTGCTTTTGAGATAAGGCTGTATTTTAAAATGTATAACATATTAAAACAACATTAAAGGTATAAAACATAGATATCACAAGTTTGATACAGTAGTACTGAATATGTAGAAAATAAAATGTATGTAGTGTGAATGGGTGATTAGTTCTTTATGCAATAAACATCAATCTGTAGAATGAATTGAATATTTTTTATTGCAGTTAAGAGAGCATGCCAAGTCACTTGTGACTAATATCAAACTGCAATTAAGCACCTATAGTAATAAAGTATTCCTTCAAGGTTGTTCAGGTTAGACAGAGTATGTTAAAGCATTACACAATCAAGATTCATAGATGACATATTTACTACAATTAACCATTTACATAGGTACAGTTAAAGATACTTCATGTTATTAGCACTTCATTAATGTTTAATTACCTCTTGTACAAAGAATTTCATGTACCATAAACATGTTGCATTGTGTTAAAGCAGGAGAGTCATTTTTCACAGCTTTCAGTTTTATTTGACCTTAAATCAATAACCAAATATCTTTATATTTTATTCAATACCACAGTTTAACAAAAGGTGTTACCTGTACATAGATCAATTCTAAAAAATATATATACAGTATAATTCTCTGCAAGAACTAAGGAACACTCTGTGACTTTTACAAATTTCCTTTTAAACACAGTTCCTATTGTTTTAATATTTTTTACAGAAATACCCTGGGTAATGATTCATGTTCCCAAACCAATTTCACGGCTCACTACTTAAATCTCTGGAGAACATTTTGTCTTCTGAAAGTCATGTTGTGCAGCATTGCATCTGTATCTGGAAGTTCCTCTCAGTCACTGTTATTGCAGATGGACTCTATTGACACAGCCCAGGGCTAATAAAAGTATCAGGATTTTCACAGCACCATTATGATTGTGGTCCCTTTACATTAAGAATGCTCTACATACATTTTAGCCAATATGATTACTTGTAACAATAAGCAACAATTTTAGTTCATTACAATTTTAAATAAATCCAAAATTAAAACAAAGAGTCAATACTGCAAATTAAGAAAGTGTTTTAGATTTTAGATTTTCTAACTTTTCAGGTGACAGGGAAAATAAAAAGAAAATGTTTTTTTCTACATTGAAGGAGTCTATTGGTAGAATAGTACTGTAGAAAATTATGTAACTATTTTTTCTTTACATCAGTCCATATCTTAAATAAAGGAATTGCAATATGTTGCAGCTACATTTCTCCACATCATTAACTTTTGAAATTGACACCAACACTTACAGTATGTGGAAGTTGCTTTGTGTCAAAGCTGAAAGCATTCTAACAACTACACTAGAGATTCAAAGTGACCCTACAGGGCACGTGTTGACTTGGAGAATGCTGGGAAATAAAGAATATCCATGGAATGAAAAATATGCCTTAACATCATAAGGAAGAAAGGGGAAACATCACAATATTCTGTTTTAAAGGCAGTGTAGTGTTAATTTCAAGGCAGGTGATAAAAGCTGATTCTCAGGTAATCATTGTAGATAAGTGTCTGTTACATTACAGTTTGTTATTATTATTTTATTTCTTAGCCGACTCCCTTATCCAGGGCGACTTACAATTGTTACAAGACATCACATTATTTTTACATACAATTACCCATTTATACAGTTGGGTTTTTACTGGAGCAATCTAGGTAAAGTACCTTGCTCAAGAAAGAGTACAGCAGCAGTCCAGAGCCCTAACCACTGCTACACACTGCTATATATTATTATCATTTTTGCTTGATAATTTTTTTATATCATTAACCTGAACAGGGCAGGTATTTTAGCTCAGTTCGTAGACTTTAAAGATTTGCTGAAGCTACGGTTCTGTATTAAAACATGTATATTATATGTATGCAATAAGGCCAGTCAGGGTGTCTGTATACTTCGTGCCTCCAACCCCTGAGAAGTCTGTATATTCTGTATATATGGATACCCTGAAAGGCCTTATTGCATTTATAATCCAAATCAAACAGTGGATTTGAAAAAAAATCATATTTAGGGCAAAAAATTATTTGTTTTTTATTAAATATCCTTATGCCAATAAAGTAGTCCCATTTATAACTTTGAACTACACACTAAGTTAAGCTGAGTAAATTAATTTAATTGAAACATGCAAAAGTAAGTACATCTTTATTTTTGATATTGTGTACATTGCCATTGAAAAGATACACCGGGGGTTGGAGCTGAGACGACACTGAGTTAATGTTTTTTCCTCGCAGTGCAAGACGCTGAGCAGAACAGACGGGAGGAATAAAAAGAAATTCAACGCCGTCTCGGATTTCAATCATTTTTTAAGGTCTGTGTCAGAGAGGGGTGGATAATGTGCAGACGTGTCTTTTTGTTGTTTTCTTTAGTGTTTACAAGCCACTAAAAATACATCATTTGAAGTGACGATGTTGGGGTGAGTGTATATATGACAGATTCCACAGTTTTGTTTTCATTTAGACAGCGGTTTATTTCAGTTCGGAGACGAATGTAGCTTGAAATTGTATATTCTTCGCCATGGGCATTTCTTACATTTCCATAGAAATCCCTTAGTATTTTATAAAGATTTTCTTAAGATGTGTATTTTCCACAGTTGAGACAATTTGTTTTTTTGTTTCAGCCAGTCCTGAAAGACAGTGATATTATTATTTTTTTAAAAGTCGACATGTATACTTACTACTTATGGGATTTTTTTTATAGTTTTATAGTACATCTGTAACTGTAAACAAGATGGCTACCGGTACTTTACATTCTGTGAGGCAGCGCAGTGATTTCAAATATGTGACAAGGATCCAACTGTCTGTATCCATGCAATACAGACAGCTGGAACCTTACTTGACCAATCACACTGCTTGTTTCACATTCCATTGCCAGACCTGAATTGTAAATGCACGTATATGCTTCGGATGGGACGTGTGACTGCAGCAGCTGTTGATGCATAGTTCACCCTAGCCTCTGTCGCTTTGGAAAAAAAAAACTTCTGCTTACTGACTACTTAATAATAATAATAATAATAATAATAATAATAATAATAATAATAATAACCTGTATAATTGATTTACAAGAAGTCAAACATGTTTAGCAAATAATACAAGCATAGTACACAGCGCTTTCTTATGGAATGTTGTTTTTATTATTATTATTTGTGTTATTATTATTATCTGTGCCTGTTTTTTTCCCTCTGTGCTTTTTTTATTTGAACACATCCTAAGAAGTTAGTGTAAACCCAGTTTAAGAAAGCTGTATGATATCATTAGTCGCACAAGGCCAAATTGGAAGTCAGACAGAAATTTAAATATACCCCCTGTATTTTAATATTCATTAGGTTATTTGCATTTGGAAGAAGAATTTCTCTGGCTAAAAGAAATCTACATGGAAACACACACAACCTGAAATTACTACCAAAATAGAGTGAGAAAAATGTGAGACTTTTTTTTTCTTTTTCCATGGAAATTGCCCCACTGGCAAAATTGTTTAATTGAGGAATACATTCTTATGGAGCAAAATTGTAACCTTGCAATAGGATGCACATAAATGAAGAAAATACACAGCATTCATGCCCATCTCACTTTCTTTTTAATGTTAGAATTCTGTATAAAGAAATACATCTATTCATTAAAAACACAGGATGGTTCTAATGTATGCAGGCCACTTTGCAATGCTGCCCTGCAAAACCCATTCTTAACTCATTCGAAGTATTCCATCCGTAAAGATATCTTGTGTCTCCCAGTGCATGCTGCCTTTGCTGTTTTTAATGTTATCTCAATGGCGGACCCAATGTTGTGGTTAATTAAATTACACAAATACACAACCTTAGGTTGATCATCATCTGATGCTTCCTGCAGGTACAAATTCAATTGCGCTTTTCCACATCAGCAATATAAGTGGGCAGATGGCTTCATAATCCTCCTGTGGTCTACACTTACACTGTAAAACAGAACATGTCTGCTGCAAATTGACTCTGTCCCACTATGGAGATATTTACAGCAACAAATGTTTACCTAATAAACTACATACAATAATGTATGCTAATTTAGTGTAATAATTATGAAAATGTTGCAGCATGTATATATTACGGATTTTAAATAAAAGCGAAATTAGTCAAAAAATCATTGTCAACAAACTTTTAATGTTTTACAATATATACTGGAGCAAGAAGGGTTGTAACGCATTTAAACCTGTTGTTTTTTCTTCCTACATCCTACTGTATTTCTCATCCCTAAGATATTATTTTGTTTTGTTTCTCCCACCACTTCCCCTTTCTCCACCTTGCTGCAGGTTTCGGAGGTTGCTCATCAGGAATTCCCTGGCTGCCTCTTTTGGCATATTATTTCATTTCATTTTCTTCAGCCCCGATGTTAATCAGTGTAGCCAAACTGCATAGTCCTAAACTCTGTTTGCTTAGAAAGGAATTATATTGGTGTGCCAGAGTAGCTTACCTGGCATGGACACAACCTCATGGTGTGTAAGATGAGTCCTACATTCAGGAGAGATTTGCATTCTGGTTGGGCAAAGACTGATTTCTCTCAGTATTCCACTGGAAGCATTGCAGTGGCACTGGCACTCTTGTTAAATAGGGAGGAAAAAATGGCAGGGACTGAGTCACCTCACTGAGCTACAGCGCCCCCTACTTACCAGGCATCCAACAATTAAAAAGCACAATAAACTTCCTACTGCATCAAAATCCCAACCCAGAAACAAACTCTGTTCTACTCAGCGGAAACTCAGTACTCTACCCCATGTGTTATTCAAAGAATAACTGCAACAACAGAACATCAACATAAAGTTTAAAGGTATGTTTGTGTAAATAGAACTGTGGATGTTCCAATAGCATTTTCACCAGTATTCATAAAATATAGGAAGATACTGTATTTTGGCAAATACATTTTATAATCAATTGGGTACATTTCCTAAACAGAAAAAAATACAAACTAGTTACATTAAAACATTTTGATTAATATTAATTCATTAATAATATTGTGGAATATTATTTTATAGAAAAAAGTACAGTTAATGTATACACCTGTTTACACTGTAGACTAATACATATCGGTAACAAATTCCTGAATGATTTTTTTCAGCATAATTGGCAAGCAATCATTATATATTTGTTTAACTGATTTTGTTCTGGTACTACAGAAGACCCCTGCACAGTGGAATATTTAACCCCAAAACCAGTGATTTACAGTCCACAAGAATGTGTTTTGTAGTTTACAGAGGTACACTCAATATTAACACAGGAATGTATTATATAATACAATTAAGCAGTTTTGCTAAACACAATTGCAGTCAGAAACAATGTATGAAGCGTTCTATGCTTTTTACTGTAATATGCCACATGTCTGATGATGATTACGGAGGGGGTTTGGGGAGACACATTTAGAAACTGGAAAAACGATACAAATAAAGAAACCTGAAAGATTTTTCATTCCTGTGAGGCATTGTGACAGCATGGCATTTCAAAACAGGAATTGCTTATCAGTTCCTAAGGAAATTCTATTCCTATCTGGAAGTGGTAAATCGGCTGTCACTGATGGGAAACTGTTTGAGCCTAATTTATGTTTTCAGACAGGCATCAGACCTCAGCAGAGGGGAAGAGAGTAGGGAGCCTACCAGGAAAGGTGAAAAGAAATGTATCTACACAAATCAACAAAGTATTGTGCTGCACTTCACCTCTCAAGTCCCTTCCTTGTGGTACTCCCTTGTTTATTCTTTCAGTCCTATTGCTCATCTTAAGGGAAGCAAACTTTAACCTGCATGTTTATTTGGAAGATGACCTCCAGTTATTCTATATTCCAATGGCTTCATACTGATTACAATCCAGTCATTACATGTTGCACATTGGTAGATGTTGGGATCTGGTATATTTATCATTTTCTGCGCCTGTAATATTTACTGTAAATGACAACATTCTCTTATGAGCCACAGCCAATGAAAATACATTCAGATGTTTGCTTGTCGCTCTTGTTGTATGGTGTAGGACACAACAATGTTTATCATCAGTTCCAGTCTAACTGATCTTACTGAATGTACCATACGCCACTGAAAATCATCTTCTCCTTCCTTTTAAATGGTGATTTTCCAAAATATGTGCCCATTCCCTATAAACAACATCCTTTATTTTTACTCTATTTTATATTATTAACACTTCACATCCCACAAACAAATACCTTCATGAAATAATTGTATATCATCATACTTCCTTACATCTCACAAATGTAATTATGCCATAGTTTAGCCACAGCGTTGATTGAGTGGTTATGAGTTGATGCAATACAGAATTTGGGAAACTATATGTTCTATATGTTACAGTCACCAACAAAAGTATTGACACCCTGTGTATATCATATCATAATTCAAGGTAACAGATTAAGGACAAGCACCACTTTTTAATAAAACTGAAAGAAAAATGCACAATATATAGTAATTTAACAAATAATCTTTATCAAAAAACAAACAAACTTATTTTATTGAATTCATGACAAGTATTGGCACCCCTGCATTAGTATTTTGTTATGGCTTTCAGACATTTATGATAATTCTAAACCACTATGTTACATCTTGTTGGTAAAATCTGGGCCCATTCTTGCATATTTCCTTCAGCTCAGACAGATTGAATAAACAATGCTTGACTACAGCTTTTTATAGATCAGTCCAAAGTAATTCTATTGGATTGATATCTGGTGATTTCGAAGGCCATTCCAAAACTTTTAACTTTGTTTTCTTCAAGAATTCCAAAGTTGATATAGCTGTATGCGTTGTGTAGTTGTTGTGTGGGAAGATAAACTGTCTGCTAATCAGCCTACATGCAGATGGTATCATTATATTTTGTAGAATGTTTTGATACAAGGCTGCATTTATTTGATCTTCAATCACATGCCTCCAGTCCCTGAACTGCAAAAACACCCCATATCATGAAACAATAACCTCCATGTTTAACTCTCGTGGAGAGCGGCAGCGTGGGAGAAGGGCTACGTGAAAAGTGCAGAGCAGTTTAGAAGCAGTTTGAAAGCAGGTTGACAGCTGCAGAAACTAAGCTTAAACTTACAAAAAAAATAAAGTAAATAAATAACATGGCCTTCAGCTAGTAATCTGTGACACCTGCATGATGTGGGAAATCCAAGAAAACCAAGTGTGTGTAAAGTGCTGCAAGATCCAGGACATGCTTCAACGAACAAGTATGCTAGAAACAGAGCTGCATGAAATAACAGAGCAACAGGGGTTTGTGGAGCTGGCACACCCGAACTTCTTGGAAGTTTGCACCCCTAACAGACAGAAAGCCACCAGGGAGATAGAAGAGGGTCTAAACAGCTGGGTTCAGAAAGGCAGAGATGGAAAAAAAGAAATGTAGTCAAACACAACCACCAGAAATCAAAACGTCAAACAAATTTGACCCACTTCAAAATTTAGACAATCAAAACCAGCATCAAGAGAACTAAAGGAACAACATTCAGGACCCCATAAACGGTGCTGGTCAGGCGGCAAAAAAAAGGGAGGTCATGATTGTCGGGGACTCCATATTGAGAAACATGGCAAGTTCAGTTTGCAGTCTGGACCCCTCTTACAACAACAGTGTGCTGCCTTCCAGGAGCCTTTGTCATGCACATCACTGAGAACGTGGACAGGCTCCTAGAATGAACAGGAGACAACCCCGTAGTAGTCGTCCACATCGGTACAAACAACACTGGAAGAGACAGACCAAGATCCCTGCAAAACAAATTGTGGCAAAGTGGTTTGCAGTGTGCAGGTGCAGGAGTGATGCGCTGATCAATAACAGACAGACAACGATAATCCAGGTGCAATGGTGTTTTTTTTTTTTATAGACAGGGGTTGTACCGACAGACTGGAATATTGCAAACGTAATGCTGATCCACAAAAAGGAAGACAAAACCGAACAAGGTAACTACAGACCAATAAGCCTGACTTCTATTATACTGTATGTAAACTTGTGGAAACTATAATAAGATCCAAAATGGAAAATTACCTATATGGTAACAGTATCCTGTGAGACAATCAGCATGGTTTTAGGAAAGGGAGATTGTGTCTAACTAACCTGCTTGATTTTTTTGAGGCTGTAACATCGACAAAGGATCATTGCAAAGCATATGACAAGGTTTAGATTTCCATAAAGCTTTTGACAAAGTCCCTCATGAAAGATTAATTCTCAAACTGAGCGGAATAGGGATTCAAGGACATGTATGTAAATGGATTAGGGAGTGGTTAACAAGTAGAAAACAGAAAGTACTGATTAGAGGAGAAACCTCAAAATGGAGCGAGGTAACCAGTGGAGTACCACAGGGATCAGTATTAGGTCCTCTGCTCTTCCTAATCTACATTAATGACTTAGATTCTGGCATAGTAAGCAAACTTGTTAAATTTGCAGACGACACAAAAATAGCAGGAGTGGCAAACACTGTTGCAGCAGCAAAGGTCATTCAAAATGATCTAGACAGCATTCAGAACTGGGCAAAGTGTAAGGTACTGCACGCAGGCAATAAAAATGTGCATTATAAATACCATATGGGAGATACTGAAATTGAAGAAGGAATCTATGAAAAAGATATAGGAGTTTATGTTGACTCAGAAATGTCTCAGAAATGCCAACAAAATGCTTGGATATATAGTGAAATGTGTTGAATTTAAATCAAGGGAAGTAATGTTAAAACGTTACAATGCATTAGTAAGACCTCATCTGGAATATTGTGTTCAGTTGTGGTCACCTCGCTACAAAAAGGATATTGTTGGTCTAGAAATGGTGCAAAGAAGATTGACCAGAATTATCCCAGGTTTAAAAGGCATGTCATACGCAGACAGGCTAAAAGAATTGAATCTATTCATTCTTGAACAATTGATTCAAGCAATCGAAATTCTAAAAGGTATTGACAATGTTGACCCAAGGGACTTTTTCGACCTGAATAAAGAAACAAGGACAAGGGGTCACAAATGGAGATTAGATAACTTTTTTGTAATGATGTTGAAGCTGAGGACCCTGGGACCCTTGAAAAGCTGCTTGATGATATTCTGGATTAATAAGCTACTAACAACCAAACAAGCAAGAATGGCCTCCTCTTATTTGTAAATATTTTAATGTTCTTATGTTCCTATGATTGGCTGGGCAATCAGCTGCTAGTTCTTTTAAACTGGGAGCCTGAAAGGGGGTAGAGGAAGAGTGTAAGCTAAGTGAGTTACCATGGCTCAAAGGAAGGAGATCAAATGTGATAATCGTTTATCCATAATTACCTTTCACAAGTATTATGTGAGGAAAATTCAATTAAGCCCCAGCCACATTCTGCACATGAATTTGGCAGAGATCCCTGCCATGATTTCTATTATACAAAAGTAGATGTTAAAACTTCACCCTAAACTTAAATTCCAAACATGTTAAACGTTATTTACATTATATGTTACCATGGTAAGAGACCCCTAAACTGGAAAAAATCCTGGTATCAGCTATTCTCATACGTATGTACATGGCTAGTAGGCTTTTTTTTTTATCAAACTCCTATCTGCGTCAGTGCCTGCCTTACTTTGTCATACTTTGCGTTCAGCGTGAGAAATGAGATAATTTCACCAGCTACCAGAAAAAGACCTGGACATACACCTTTTGAATGTAATCTTGTCAGTAAAAAAAAAAAATGAGAGCGACTTTGAACAAATTTCTCTCTGAAGCATAGCAGTGTAACCGCTGCAGACATAAGTATGAATGCAGCATTTTCAGCAGCACGTTGCAGTTTACACAAACAAAACAAAACTAGGTAAGAATCATAGAATATATAAAATAATACTATGCAATAAAACCCACCAGAGGGCGTAATGAGGCCCGACGACGCAGGGTCTTATTGCGCCTAGACAATGGACAACTGTTACGAAAAAAAGACAGAAACAAGTTTTGTGGTTTAGAACTTGAACATAAGTTTTACTAATAGTCTTTAAACACAAACACTGTCTTATGGGGTTGGTAAAGACTAGGGGTGCGTGATAATACCGATATAACAGTATTTTAGCAATAAGACAGAAGAGGGTGTTGGTTGTGCTACAATAACCGCACGCCCAGGGGCGTAGTAAGGCATGAGGCCTTGGGAAAAATAGTTCCAATAAATGCAATAGTTCCAATGAATTTAATAGATGAACAAATTATTTTTATAATAAATTAAATAAATTCAAATAAATTAAATAAATGATCAGAATATTTTCAGTATTTGTCTTATGAAGTTGAGTGTATCAGGGAATGTACAGTTTTCTAAATTAAATGGCTGGTTACACAGTTGGACAGACTATGCAGTAGGTGGCACTGTTTGGTGATTAGGGGAGTTTGTTTCTGCCTTTTATTTACAGGTTGACGACGGTACTCCAGAAAGGAGGTAACTCAAGGACTTCCTGTCTTTCTCAACTGGTGCCCAATAGCTTCTTAAACTCTGTTATAAAATGGGTTGGGAGATTTCTGCATCCTGAGTACTGATGACGTAAGTTTGTTTAAGTCTGTTTGGGATACAGCATGGTGATGTTGTGACTTGTCTTTTTCTTGTCGTCTGTAAGTTTTCAGGACAAAAATGAAGACGCTGTTTGCTGTTTTAAAGTGGGTATCTGAAATTAGGTTTATAGATTCAGCTAACTGAATACTGTGTGTCAGCTGATGTTCTCACTTAAGCAAATAACCTTCTTAAAACTTCTTAGATGCAGTTTTCCAGTCCATATTATTTCTTGTTTGTGCTGACCAATCATTAAAAACTGACACAGCCCAAGTGGTTACTTTTTTAGTATTCCGCTCTTCTTTATTGGCTTAATTGCATTAATTTCAGCAGCACAGAGAGAGGTGTCTTGTAGTACTCACGGTTTCATTTTGTTCCTGACCTTTTTTTAAAATTATTACTGTCAGTTTCGTTACCAAACTGTTGCATTCTAAGTTAAATCCTCCAGGAATGTGTGGACTTTGGAGTCACCAAACAAGTTAAAATTTACATGCAGGAAGTCTGACATTGTATTATTATTTTTTTTTTTATTGGGGAAAAAATGGCGGCCAATTCAAAATATTTTTTTAAACGTTCTTAAACGCTTGGCGCAATAATATCTGTTTGTAAAAAGTTGCTGGGACTTGTTTTTACACGTTGGTTGTACTATGATAATTCAAGGGCTTGGAACACCTATCAGCCAATCAGGACGCAGATATCTCCCAACCCATTTTATTAATTGCGATATTCATCTGGCAATACAATAATCTGTATTTGAACAACAATACCGATATTTTTGGTTAAACTGATTCAGAGAAAATGTCGGCTATTATCTCGCGAAATAATCACTTCCTGCGAGAACTCGTAATGCGATTTGTGCTAACACAAAACAAAATATGGCAGAAGCACACAGAGATTTTGAGCTGCTTAAATTTTGCAAAGCAAAGTCACATGTGTGGAATCATTTCCTAATAAAAAATCTAAAAAGGAAGGCTGTATAACATCAAACATTGTGTAATGTTGATTATGAGGGCTCATTTTAAAGGAAAAAAAAACTGATGGGTGATTACTGACTTTGATGACAAATTTTCAAGGAAGGATGAAATAAAATATACTTCAGCAATAGCTTTTACTTCTACAAAAATACAGTTCATAGGAAGGATGAATGGAAGAGGAAGTCCTGTAGCATATGGAGTTTGGGGAATAGCTGTAAAACTCAGAAAATCCCAGGAAAAAATGAAAATAAAAAGATCCCATGGCGTGCCTACAGTGTGTGTAAGAGAATGAAGGGGTTCTGCAGATGTAACTCATTGAAACTACACAGCTGTTGACTGGAACATCTCTTCCTTAGAGGATAGGATAGAGAGTAAGAGACGTTTTTCTGGCACTGATCCCTACTCATACTCCTATCCGCTCTGTATATGGGAATGGAAACTAAATGTAATCCACTGTTTTGGATGATTGACAACCTCTTATTGTTTTTCATTTATAGCATTGGTACTAATTTGTGGCTTTCAGTGCATTCCAACAAAGAGGTTCAATTAAATAAAAAAAAGAGGAACAAGGACTGGGTATGGCTTGAAAGAGACACAAGTGAGTTCCACTGATTTACAAAAATACTTTAAACGATTTAGTCTTATACTCACCTCTTTCTATCTGCATTGTCACTCACTTTACTTTGGTGGTCTACCCTTTATTAATCCCTGTTCTTTAAATGGTGTATTGTGAATTCTGACATATGCATTTGGGCTGTTTGCATTTGCTTCATCTGATTTAATTGATATTTTACAAAAAGTTACATCTAACACTGAAGTATAGTTTTTTGCTTTTTTTGTTAAAAAAAAAACAAAAACACAAAAAACCCAAAGGCCTCTGTTGATTTTAGGGGATCAGGGAGTTTAGAATTATTTTTTTTGCCTGATTGTTATCACATGAATACAGAGCAGCATCACAGTAGAGGAAACCATTTCGATTTCTTCTGCTTGGGTTGCACACTCAGCATATTGCACTGATTGAACTTTCCACAGACTCCCAGTCAAGTTTAGTAATGATTTCCATTACATGAGAGTAGATGTTAAAACTTCATGCTGATTTGAACTCGGCTCTAGCCAAGATAAGCACCAGCTAAGACGTAGCTTTACAGTAAACTAATGTGATCCATCTGCGTCTCCATCCATTTATGCTTTCCTTCCATCTGATGATGTAGATAGCCTTCTGCCTGGTGTTGATGGTTGAAGTGTAATGCTGGCTCCAGGGATCAGCTTATTTTGCCTCCCCAGCGCATCAGCACACACAACGGCTCTGATGCTGGCTCCGGGGATCAACCACAGTGTGGTCTCCCCAGCGCATCAGCATGACAACCGTCTGGATTGAGCTAAGTAGGGTACATTTCTGGGGTCTTCAAATGGGCACCTTCTGTCCTCAGTGTTTCGTCGACTAGCCCACGACACCTCAAGAGGGCTCGACTGTGATTCTGGTGTCCCAGCATCACCTCCCTCTATCCCCCACTTAGCTCAACCCAGCCTACTTACCTGTACATCAGCGTTTCTTTCTTTCTATTGTGCTTGAGATCTCCAACCAGAATCTTTCCATCTCAACCAGCCAGTTGTTGCTCTTCTCTGCTGCTTCATATAAGTTTTTCACTGTGCGATGCAACTCTTGGCCTCTGAATCCAACGTCTCTGAGAAACCGGGTTGTAGAGTGTGCCACAAATCCTCGACAACCCACATCCTTGCTGTTCCACTTCAGCGGCTAGTTGAGCATACCACAGTTTCTTCCTCTCATACGCCTACAGCATCCATCTACAGCATCCTTCCATGGCACTGTTAACTCTACCAGGTGAACAAGGCGTGCTGATCCAGACCACAAGACAATATCTGGTAGAAGGTTAGTGGTGGCAATCTCAGGTGGAAAAATAAGCCGTTGGCCAACATCTGCCAGCATTTCCAGTCTCTAGCAGCTTCCAGTTGTCCTGGGCGAGGCACATCCTGTCAAAATGTGCCTTAATGTTGCAGGTGATGAACACAAAGGACATGAGGGATCCTCGCCTACTCAGAGGTTTAGGTTCTGTGGTGATGGGAGAACATATGTTGACCTGATGAGGAAACTGATCCTGCTCTGTTCCACTGTCCATAGGTCTTGCCAGCCGATCTTGCGTTTTTCCCATCTCATCCATTCTCCCTGCTTGGCCTGGGAAACGGCCTTTACGCACCTCATCCTCTCCTCCTGCTTTTGCACCTCATTGACTACCAGCTTCCTCCGTTGAGCCGGGGCTGCCTTGTGTCATGTAGGAGGTGCTGAACTGAGACCAAGACCCCCTCTTCCATGCTGAACTTGCCCCGTGATATCACCGATTCGAAAGGGCAGCCTTTGCATCTTCCACGGCTTTCTTTGCCGCCCACTTTCTTCCAGTTTTCAACACAGGTGCTGCCTCCCTTACGCATTTGTCGCGTGACTCTACTAATGTCATTTCCAGTCGGACCTTGGCACACTTAAACTCTTGATTCCATTATTATTATTATTATTATTATTATTATTATTATTATTATTATTATTATTATTATTATTTGTCACATGGAGCTCCTTCCTCTCCTTTTTAGCTGATTGAATTTGTTGCCAGATCACATTGATGTGTTCTAAGCATCCTGGGAAACCTGGAATGCCTGCTTTTTGTACTGAAGTGTCAATGAAGCAGTTCTTTAATAGGTAAGTTGACAATCTCTGAGCAATAATGCTGAAAATCTTGCCTTCCACATTTAACAGGGAAATTGACTGATGCTTGTAGTATCTTTTTCTTTTGGTATAAAGACTCGACCTGTTCGGCACCATGCTCTTAGTACAACTTGTTTTTCTCATGCCACTTTCATTAATTTCCACAGGATCAACAACTCCTGAAGCACTCTTGTACACTCTGTACGGAACTCCATTAGGCCCTGGAGATGACGAAGCCCTTGCTTTTTTCACAGCTTGCTCTACTTCTTTCCACTTAGGTGGACAGTCCTCCATTTGGTATTCTGGTGGATTGATAGTTGGGATGCCTTTTTGAATCTGTATGCATTTCCTCCAAATATCTCTCCCACTCAAATTTGGATGCTTTTAGTGGGCCATTTTTCTCTCTGGTGAATAACTTCTTTACAAATTTGAATGGGTCTTTATAAAAGTTAGTTCTCGCACGCTACACTTTATTTAGACTGTATCATGAAGGTCCTAGCAAGCTCTGTTAGCACCGCCTAAATGCCTTCAACCTGGACACCAATTATCAACATAATAGATTTGGAGCAAATGTTATTGATCTTGATACTGTATCGCACTGGCACCATGCTCTGAAATTGATTATTAATATTGTATTGACCTTGAAAGCTCACAGGGTATTTGTTTGGTCACATAGTTTCACATAGTTTTCTGTACCCCAGGGGGAAGGTGGACATTTCTTGAATGCACTCAGTACTATACTAAGAAGATGTGAGACTGTGATTCAGACAGGATTTGAATGTTTATCCTGAACACCACCCAATTTGTAGCCTTCACTGTCTGCACATCTATTTGTACAAGGCTGAATGATACATGCATCAGTAGCTTTTACTTCACATGTTTGCTGTTACTAAAAAAAAGATTGAAACAGGTCAGCTAATAAACAATTGCAGTTGCATAGGAAATACAATTAATAAATATCAGGGTCTGAATATTGCTTTGTCCTTGAGATACATCTTTTTAAGGAAGTTACAAATGCCTTACAAATATGTATGAACTATAATTTTCTTTTTTTTCTTTTCTCTTATTTATTGCTGATAATGAGTAAGGACAATATTATAATAATGGGAACAGTAGCCTTGTTTTCAAAATATATTGAGGAAACAGCATTTACAATGTGTACAGTTATTAAGATATGTAAAGAGTAATATAAACATAACACAAATCACAACAAAAACATAATGTTCTGAATAATTCCAACCCTGAAAAACATCAATTATTGGACTACTCTAATTGTGGCTTACACGTTTATTTTGGTTTAGAAGTTAGCATAAAAGCATGGAATCTTTAACAGATACAATTTAATGTAAATGCAGTGCCAGCACAAGTTCTGTACTGGTAATCATTGCATAATGGTTCGAACATTGTTAGAACATTGGTACCACAGTGTAAATGTATTTTCACATACTGTATCAATGGAATTGCAATAGTATGAACTAATGTACAAAGGTAATCCATTGCCATTTTATAGTACAATATTATAGGACCAGTGTGCTACCATGTCAGGATCACAATATTTGTTCAAAATCTATTGTGTTGTCATTTCTTGTTATGCTTGGCCTACATGTAATACACTGGTATTATAATGCTGTTGTAGTGGCACCTTTAAGGTTGGCCAGTGGTCTTACACCTACAGGCACAATCATATTGGCATGCTGTTCACATCCAGGACTAGTTGTACAGTTATCAGCTGTTAAATCCTTGAAAATAAATATACGAGGTATGATTTTTAGACATGTATTTAAGGCATTAGATAACAAGATACCATGTTATTGAGATAAATGTTGGGTGGTTTCCATGCATTCCACAAGCATGATTATATAATTGTTATAACTCCTAGCATTTTAGAAGGAAGCATAAAAATACATTTGTGGAAAAAACTGTTCATCAAATAGAAACTCAAATACACCCCTTAGATATACTGCATCCTGTTCTTGGGTTAAATGTTGTACAGAAAAAATCTATATTATAACTGTTTAATTTTGCTATTTAACTTTTACATTTCAGAGTTTTGTGTCACTTGGAAAATGCAATTACGTTTCGAAGTAGACATCATTACCAAATAATCTGCAATGGCAACAATGGTACTAAAATGTAAAGGCACCAAGGCATAAGTGTAGCGAAATGGCAATATTACTTAAACAATTACATATTAATAGCATGATTGTGTTTCTGGGTATTCTGTATAGTATTTATCTAACTTTTCTAAAGGGAAATTTTGTCTGAATTTCTTTTTTAATCTGTCCTGAAATTCAGCCCAATTATTTTCACAGTTTTGTTTTCGTAGCCCCCTTAATCAGTAGAATTAACAGTAAAGTATCAAACTTGCTGTCACACCCAAGTTCAGTATCATTCATTATTTATCAAACAAGATGTAGAGAAGTATTTGCAAATTCCCTACTTCACAGTACCAATTCTTCAAGGTCATAACAAACTAGCATCAATATAATATTTTATTTACCTCCACCTAATGGTACATGGCAGTTTTAAGTGAAAACAATTCTTGAGACAAGGGATTGTTATTTTCATAAAATTTAGGAAAGGGTTCAAATGTTAGACAGAAATCTGGGGACTGGAAACTGACTTTAAAATATTCCAGTTCTTTCAAATGGTTTTGCTTACCTGCAATGATTACTGCTAGAAAATGTAGTTCCTGGTCTATTCTATTCTTCACCCTCTCCAAGGGGGGACAAAAATGTGGTTCCCTACCTTTGTGTATCCTGCTGACTGAGTCTGCCTAGGTCAGTTGCTTTTTATTTTACAAAAGGTGTTGCAACTCGTTTATGATTGTTTAGGTTCTTCACGAAAAGGCTGTTACAAAGGGGGACCAGGGTATAGTGTATATAACAAAGGTACTACATAACCCAAGATCCTCGGATCTGGAAGATCATGTGAGATTGATCTTGTGGCAAACCCGTGCTGGGAGAGCTGTATAGAAAGAGTGAGAGGATAGAGGCAGCTCTGCCTGTTCAGTTGTCTCCAGGGTAAGACAAGAACCACCTGAACAAATAATTAAACTCACAAAAACTAATCATTGAAAACTTCTCCGGAGAAGTAATCCTTTGGCAAAACTTCTGGAGCCAGTATGAAGTTTCAATTCACAATAATAACAGCTTATACAAAACAGACATTTAACTATCTCAAATCTTATTTAAGCGGAGCAGCAGAACGTGCAGTTGCGGGATTGTCCAACAATAATTATAACACAGCGATAAAAATACTTTCGGATGGAAGGACTTAGTAATTAATGCCCATATGAACAAATTGTTAAACCTGACACCAGTAAAAAGAGATCCAACGATGTAGCAGCTTTACACCAGCTGTACAATGAATGTGAGATTCAAGTGGGAAGCCTAGTTGTCATGGGAGTTGTAACAGACACATATGGTAGTCTGTTGTGCCCGATATTACTTAAAATCATCCCGGAAGACATTGCACTGGAATTTCATCGCCAGCGAGATACATATGATGAGTGGATGGTGAACGAGCTGATGAGATTCCTTCAGAGAGAGGTTGAAAGCAGGGGAAGGTCTGTAACCTTGACTAAAGTTGAAAGCACACCTAAATAAACACAATCGAGTTAAAAACCCGTTCCGAAGTATTATGAGCAGTGATGTTGTCAAGACCAACATACCAAGACCAAGACCGAGACCGGATATGTTGAGACCAAGACCAAGACCGAGACCAGTATAGTAAAGTAATAATCAATGGCTCATAGGCTTCAATAATTCTATTCTCATGTTTTCACATACACAAATAGGATTGTGCTTCAAAAATTACTTAATCTTTCACATCAGACTTTTAGAAATAATAAAGCAATACAATGCATTCACTTTTAAAATTATTATTATTATTATTATTATTATTATTATTATTATTATTATTATTATTAATATAAACATGATATAAAATTATGCATAGGCTGAAGAATTGGGTTTACGTGATACATTTTTCACAGTGGATTAGCAGAAGATGCTGGTATAACCCGATTACAGTATTGTATACATTCTGCTTAAAATGAACTATTAGAATTGCTGCTTGTGGAAGGGTGGGAGTATTCACTGATACAGGAGACAGAAAATGATATTGGAAAACACTGCGCAGGTGCCCAGTTTTATTTGTTTCCTTTTTAATTTACTTTAGCCCGCAAAGGGCGCTGTTGTCTTTGGTCTGTATACCGGCAATGGTTATCAGGACTGTTGTGTACTTATACTGTTATATAACTTACCATATTTAAATAATGAGACAGAGACTGGTGTGGCTGATCAATGCTGTTTTAACAACGTAAAAAAACCCAAAACAATGCACTGGAGTGCGCAGACTCAATTAGTATCATTAACTATACTTTAGTTTCAGCTCAGCAGTTTCACTACTGCTCAGTATATAACAAGGACCACAGGGTTACCAACACAGGTATACTCAGGTGTACTCACAGGTGCTCAAAAATAATAATGAAAACCAAAGGCGAAATAAAAAGAGAAAATAAAACACAGTAATAAAACTACAAAACAAAAGTGCTGCTATGCCGGTCAGCTCGGGTCTCCGTCCAACGCTCAGTTATTCTTTATACACTGGGGTGGCCAGAGTTCCCAGTATCTCTACACATGTCCCCTTGGCCTACGTAATAATTTATTTTAATTCTTGTTTTATTTGTTTGAGGCGGGCTGTCTTCCTCAGCTGTGCTTGCCTGGTCTTTATTTACACTGGCGTTCTTAGCCAGCGTCTCTGGGTATTCCCAATCACGGCCACCCAAATGCATAACCAAGTGCAGTACTTATGGGCCGAGCAATCCCTCAAGGCCCGCCTCTCAGCCATTCAGAGAGAGGGAAAGCCAACACACCCTCTTCCCCACCTCTCTGTGTCATCACCATGACTGATAGGCAGATCTTACGAGGCTGCTGCCCTCTTCCTGCAGAACCACGCATGCGCCAGACAATCAGTACAGATCTCCCCTGTTACTCTGCTTTAAACGTTTCATTGCTGAAAATTTGAATGTATTGGTCACTCTATATATGTATTATTATTTATTTATTTATTTAGCAGACGCCTTTATCCAAGGCGACTTACAGAGACTAGGGTGTGTGAACTATGCATCAGCTGCAGAGTCACTTACAATTACGTCTCACCCGAAAGACGGAGCACAAGGAGATTAAGTGACTTGCTCAGGGTCACACAATGAGTCAGTGGCTGAGGGGGGATTTGAGCCAGCGCTACAAAAATGTTCGAAAAAACTTTTCAAGCACTGGGTGCTTCGTCTTGGGACAACTGCATACAAAAATCTCCTCCAGTGGAAAACTACAGCGAAGGGGAAAAAGACAGCAACTCCCGTTAAAATCCGTTAAAAGTCCATCTCCCCACAGAGTTCTCAATAAAAGCAATAGTATTTATTTCATATGTTTAAAACTTCACAGCAAACATAGCTTTAGTGATATTAAAAAAAATATAAAAAAATAAATACATTTTATATTGGTCTGACGTTTTTCTATTTATTTCACAGATCTGACCACTGAGCTTGTCTTTAAAACTGTAAACTGTTTCCTAATTTAATCAGGATTATCTAATAACGACAAACGAGTTGAAACATTGTGTTTGCTAGCTTTACATACAAGCTTATGTAAAAAGGAAGAAGTTCCCCACATTTCTGACACCTTTGTGTGGCAATGCTTGCACTTTGCCGTCCATTTATTATTTTTCTCATCAATTTCAAAATTGAGAAGGCAAATTTATTGCATAAACCGAAACTAAACTGCAATTTTTTAGATTTGCTGCAGTTTTTAATTTGACAACAGCGACTCTATTTATCGATAATTTCATAGCAAAATATTATGAAAAATAAACAAACAGAAAAGGAAACGTCACGCTCACATTCTCTTTTGCTAGTACGGGATTGGCACATCTTCTAATCTCTCATCTCTCTAGCCAATCAGTGGCTCGTTGCTATGGTTTTACCCATGGTAAGTGTGTGGTCTATGTTACTAGAGTGTATTTTACATTTTTTTGTAATTAAACCATATTTTTGGTCATCAATAACTGTTTATGTCAATGAGTGCGTGTGAATTTCGGTGAAAATGAGGATATAAGGTAATCGAGCGTCAAGACCGACGTGCCGAGAGCGAGATCAAGACCAAGACCAAACTTGCCGAGATCGAGATCAAGACCTCAAAATGTGATTTCAAGACCGTTCTCGAGACCAAGACCAGGTCTCAAGACTCCATCTCTAATTATGAGCAAAGGGCAAAAAGATACAATGCAGCGTCAGCAGCAGCACTGCACACAGCCAGCCTGAAGGAGAGCGCAAACTGCATCTTCTGTGACAAACTGAACCAAAGGTCCAAGGACTGCTCAGAGCTCACACTAGAAACTAGATGGGAAAAGCTGAGGAGGCAAGGGAGATGCTTTGTGTGTTTGAGTTCAAGACACATTGCGAAATTCTGTGGAATGAAAGGAGTAGTCTGTGAAGTATGCGGGAAAAGACACTACAAGACGGTCTTCAATCAAAACAAACTAAGTGCCAATTCACAAGAAACCCCCAACGACACTGTTATTTCATCTGTGTCACCAAACAGCACAGAGCGAAAAGCAGTATTGCTACAGACAGCAACAGCTTGGGTTGAAGGGTCCGCTGTTTACGAGATGGAAGCAGCCAGCAAAGTTTCATTCGTGAAGATGATTCCAGGTCACTGAAGCTGCCGATTTTAGGAGAAGAAATGCCTAATTTGTATACATTTGGGACAGACGTGCCAAGGAGAACCAAATATAAAAGAGTAAAGGTTCGACTCAAAACCACCCAAAACAATCAGTACATAGATTATACTTGTACTGTGATTCTTGAAATGTATTTTTGTTTATGACTGTAAGTCGCCCTGGATAAGAGCGTCTGCTAAGAAATAAATAATAATAATAATAATAGAATAAGAAGCTTTGGAGATGCCACAGGTGTGCACGGCATTGATAAAAGTGGCTGGAGAAGGATTGCGAAGAGAATTGAAAGTGAAAGGATTATAGCTAGCTGACACTCCAGCAGGAGATACAGCAGACTCGGAGCTAGGAGTTTTAATAGGAGGAGATTATTATTGGGAAATAGTGTCAGGCAGAATAGAGCGGCTAGGGGGCGCTCTTGTAGCACTTGAGAGCATTTTCGGATGGTTGATTCAAGGTCCAGTGTACGTTTTAAGCATTGTACCCGGCTTTACAGATGACAGAATAATGCATATCAGCGTGGGACAAGAGATTTCAGAACAGTTATGTTTATTCTTGGAACTAGAATCCTTAGAATCTCCTCGGACCGAGACACGAGACCAAAAGCAGACGAGGACGCCTTACAAACATTTGAACAATCGGTAAAATACACAAGTGGCAGATATGAAGTCCGATTACCATGGCAAAATGAACAGCCGGAGCTACCATCCAATTACAGAATAGCAAAGAAGCAATTCGATCAGTTGATGAAAAGATTCAAAACAGACATAATGCTGTACCACCGATATAATGATGCCATCCAGGAATATACAAAACAAGGTATAGTAGAGGAAGTAGCGACAACAAACAATGTAAGCAAGAGCGCACATTACAAAATTTACTATTTACTGTACTGAGGAGGCTGTGTGGTCCAGTGGTTAAAGAAAAGGGCTTTTAACAAGGAGGTCCCCGGTTCAAATCCCACCTCAGCCACTGACTCATTGTGTGACCCTGAGCAAGTCACTTAACCTCCTCGTGCTCCGTCTTTCGGGTGACATGTAATTGTAAGTGACTCTGCAGCTGATGCATAGTTTACACACCCTAGTCTCTGTAAGTCGCCTTGGATAAAGGCGTCTGCTAAATAAACAAATAATAATAATAATGCAGTCATCAGAGAAGACAAAATGTTAGGTTACTTACCGTAACCCTGGTTCCCTGAAAGAGAATACAAACGATACTTTTGGGATATGCCTGTCATAGGTACTGTAGGTATTCGCTGAGCATTTTATGTCAGAGCTGCCGATAGGCCCCTCCGTGGAGTGATGTCCTCGGTCCTGCCTGCTGAGGGGAGGTGAACAGCCCAGAGGGATAGTAAATGTTTCTGTGCCCAGATCAACAGCCAAAAGGCTATGCAGTGTAACCCTGGGTACCGAAGCCCACCCTGGTGGTGCACGTACACCACAGCTGACTTGTTGTCGGTGCGAACGAGGACATGTCTGTTCTGAAGCACAGGAAGGAAATGCAGGAGAGCAAGGTGCATTGCTCAGAGCTCCAGCGTATTTATGTGCAGGGATGTCCAGCGGTCTGTCCAGGACCCGCTGACTCCTCTGCCTCCCCAAACCGCACCCCAACCTAGGTTTGAAGCATCTGTCATCACCACTTGACAGCGGTGTATCACTCCCATCACTACACCTTTGCGCAGGTGAGAGGTTTGTCTCCACCAGCATAGGGCTCCCCAGCATGAGCGAGACACCATCAGCTGACAGTGTCTGTCACGTTTGGGGTGAAGCCGAAAGGCATTGAGCCACGCTTGGATGGGGCGCATGTGCAGTAACCCCAGTTGGATGGCTGATGAGGCTGCGGCCATCAGACCCAATAGTTTTTGGCACAACACCAGTTGTACTGTGGATCCCTGTTGAAACAAGGTGTGACAGAAATACAATGAGCTTTGGTTGTAAATCTCCCTCCCGACCTGTGAGTGCGCTAAGCAGCGAAAGTAGAGTTCTTTGGACGGGCTGGCCTGACAGTTCTTTCCCCGGGCCGGGAAGTCGGTCAGTCTGGAAGAAGGCGAGACTCCGTTGCAGGAACGTATTGACCCAGAAGGAAACGACGTAGCAGCTGGAGATAGTAGAGACAGCTGCACTCGTTTACCAAGGGGTCATGCATGATAGCTTAAAGGGGATGGAGAATTGCAATCTACTCCTTCGCTTGGTTTTGAGCGAGAGCAAAACTGGAAGGACTGGGAGAAACCCCAAAATATAAAAAGGATTTGTGAGTGTCTTTTTTTGTTTGTTGCTGTTAGTAATTGTCTTTTGTTTTGTAAATCACTAGATGGCTAACACGTATCCGGAGCTGTCGCTTTGGGCCAGCACTACTCAGAACAACACTACACCACAGTCACTGTATAATTGTTATCACCCACCACGAGCACTACTGCACGCGCCCAGGACTGGTGACCGTGTTAGTAAATTGTGAGATGGATATTCGTGTTTATTATTTGGGACTGTAATCCTGTTGTTATTTACTCCGTGCACAACACATTGTAGTGTATTGCCGGAGATTATTATTTGGTCACCAGACCAGGAACAATTAAAAACTGTTTCAAACTGGATTACAACTCTCTATGTTTCATTAATGCACTGCATTACCCCTGCACCTGCACGTACCACTTACCACTTTGCAACACAGGGCCAGACAGTTTTGAATAGCCGCTACTCTGTCGGCAGACAGGTGGGCTTGCATGGTGAGGGAATCCAGCTGGAGACCCAAAAAGACCGTATTCTGCACTGCTATTAATTGACTCTGGAGACCTGGAGACGGTTGTTCACGGATATAACCGTGATCCCTCGAAAGGGAGGAGGTAATGTGAACTGTAATGGGTCACCTGTGTTTCTGCTGCGTAAGCCCACTTCAGGTGCGTCTCCGTGACCCTGCATTGTGGGTTTCGGCACGAAAGGTACTTGGGTAAGCCCCCCACCGGTGAAGCCTTGACCAAGGCTGCAATGGTGGAGTCCACTGGGGGAAAATCCACCAGGCCCAGCTTGTCCGCGCCTTCCAAGGAAGCGAGCGGGGCCGCTGCTTCAGCACACCTCGGCGCTGAGGCCGGTCGATCCCAGGAAGAGCGTACCCGCTCCATGAAATCCTGGAATGCTGGGAAGGGCTGAACACAGGGAGCCGCAGCCAGCGTCCTGAACATGGACCGGCGTGATTCAGCTGCTGTCGACCAAGGGACCTGCAAGAAGTTTGCAGCACTTTCCATCAGGGCCGACATGGAGCTCGAAAACTGGGGTGCACTAGCCTTCGAGGCAACAGTGTGGAGTAGTGGTTTGGGCTCCAGACTCTTGACCGGAGGGTTGTGGGTTCAATCCCAGGTGGGGACACTGCTGCTGTACCCTTGAGCAAGGTACTTTACCTAGATTGCTCCAGTAAAAACCCAACTGTATAAATGGGTAATTGTATGTAAAAATAATATGATAACTTGCAACAACTGTAAGTCGCCCTGGATAAGGGCGTCTGCTAAGAAATAAATAATAATAATAATAAATAATAATAAATAATAATAATAATAATAATAATAATAATAATAATAATAATAACCTCGGAGCTGGGCTCTGCCTCGGTAGAGAGTGCAGGCTCCTCTCCTTCCTCCATCTTGGTGGGGAAGGAGTCCTCATTCCAGGAGGCCGCTATCGAGAGCGCATCCTCCTCCTCTGCCATTCATGCAGGTGATTCCAGCTCACTCTGAGCTCCTCTGGGGGAGACAGGGGCTGGTACTGGGACCGCCACTGGCGGTCTGCTGCCGCATCAACAACTCCAGGACCTGGGCCATCTGTGCCTCGAGCGCTTGACCCACTTCGCCGTCTGTGGAGATGGGGAGCGGCTGCGAGAGGGTGGTGGCTGAACCTGTGCGGGGGGGTATACCCTGCGAGGGGCTCTGGGACAGTTAGAACATAAGAACATAAGAAAGTTTACAAACGAGAGGAGGCCATTCAGCCCATCTTGCTCTTTTGCTTGTTAGTAGCTTATTGATCCCAGAATCTCATCAAGCAGCTTCTTGAAGGATCCCAGGGTGTCAGCTTCAACACCATCACTGGGGAGTTGGTTCTAGGCTCCTACAATTCTCTGTGTAATAAAGTGTCTCCTATTTTCTGTTCTGAATGCCCCTTTATCTAATCTCCATGTGTGACCCCTGGTCCTTGTTTCTTTTTTCAGGTCGAAAAAGTCCCTTGGGTCGACATTGTCAAAACCTTTTAGAATTTTGAATGCTTGAATCAGATCTCTGCATAGTCTTCTTTGTTCAAAACTGAATAGATTCAGCTCTTTTAGCCTGTCTGCATATGACATGCATTTTAAAACCAGAATAATTCTGGTCGCTTTTCTTTGCACTCTTTCTAAAGCAGCAATATCCTTTTTGTAGCGAGCTGACCAGAACTGAACACAATATTCTAAATGAGGTCTTACTAATGCATTGTTTTAACATTACTTCCCTTGATTTATCAACACTTTTCACTATATATATCCAAGCATTTTGTTGGCCTTTTTATAGCTTCCCCACATTGCCTAGATGAAGACATTTCTCCAATAGATGGTGCTGTAGCCTAGCAGCTGCTGGTATTAGGCCTACATTCAGTCAATCTGAATGCGCTCACGGTCACTTCCATGCTTGATGACGTTGACGTGAAAAATGAGTGCGGCGAAAAAGAGAAAAGTGGACTCTGAATGTCTTGTGTTCAAGGAAGAATGGACACCAAAATACTTTTTCACTAATGTTGGACAGAAGGCGGTATGTCTGATATGCCAAGAAAGTATTGCAGTTTTTAAGGAATACAATCTCAGTCGTCATTTTTCAAGCAAGCATGCTAACTACGCTAGCAATCTGTCCTCTCAGGAAAAGGCAAGCAAGGCCTCTAAACTTGCCACGAACTTAAAAGCCCAACAAAATATTTTTACTAAACAGACCTCTACTCAAGAATCGGTAACTAAGGCAAGCTACATAGTGGCACATAAAATTGCAAAGCATAGCAAGCCTTTTGCTGAAGGGGAGTTTGTGAAAGACTGTATGGTGGAGACTGCTAGCATACTTTGTCCTGATAGTAAAAGCCAATTCGAGAAAATTAGCTTATCACGCCGAACCATCAAAAAGAAAGCAGATGGCTTCAATCTTTTTTCTATCGCACTGGATGAGAGTACTGACATCAAAGACACCGCTCAACTTTTAATTTTTGTCAGAGGAATTAATGATAACTTTGAAATAAGAGAGGAACTTCTTGCAATGGAATCGATGATGGGGACAACCAGGGGCTCTGACTTATATGACAGTGTGTCTGCCTGCTTGGAAAAAATGAATCTACCGTGGTGTAAACTGACAAATGTCACAACAGATGGATCCCCAAATCTAACCGGTAAGAACATTGGCCTACTAAAAAGATTACAAGACAAAGTAAAAGAAGAAAGCCCAAACTCGGAGGAATAGATATTTCTTCACTGTATTATTCATCAGGAAGCCCTGTGTAAAAGTGTGTTGAAGCTCGAACATGTTGTGGTCGTGAAACTTGTAAACTTTATACGGGCAAGGGGGCTTAACCATCGTCAGTTCATTCAGCTGCTCAATGACACAGAGGTAGAGCACCAGGACTTGTTATATCATTCAAATGTGCGCTGGCTAAGCCTGGGGAAAGTCTTTCGCCGTGTGTGGGAGCTGAGAGGGGAGATTGGTATGTTCCTGGATACGGTTGGTAAAGCTGACAACTTCCCCGAGTTACAAGACACAGACTGGCTGGCCGACTTTGCTTTCGGTGTGGGCATACTGGGGCATCTGAACGATCTAAACATGAAGCTCCAGGGAAAAGGTGTTTTTGTGCATGAACTGTATTCCAACGTGAAAGCGTTCAAGGCCAAACTTCTGTTGTTCTCCAGACAAATGAGCAGCAGGTCTCTCGCTCATTTCCCGACACTGGCAGCACTGAACGCGCCCCCATCATACAGTATCATACATCATACAGTGACATACAGTAGCACTTTGATCGATCTGCATGCCGAGTTCTCCCGCCGCTTCTCAGACTTTAGCAAGATTGAGACTGAGCTGGAGCTTGTATCATGCCCCCTATCTTTCGACAGTGAGAAAGCACCACCAGACACACAACTGGAGCTCATCGACATCCAGTGTGACAGTGCTTTGAAGGAGAAGTACAAAACAGCTTCAATAGACCAGTTTTATGGCTCACTGAATGAAACAAAGTTTCCAAACATGAAAAAGCACGCCCAGAGGATACTGGTTTTATTCGGGTCCACATATGTGTGTGAACAAACGTTCTCAGTCATGAACTACAACAAATCCCATCACAGGTCAAATTTAACAAATGACCACTTGTCAGCTGTTCTGAGGATCTCTACCTCAAAAATGACACCAGACTTTGATGCCCTTGCCAAGAGAGGTGACCAGACCCATTGCTCACATTAAGACCCAAATCACCAAGACGGGTAGGCAAGGCTTATGCTTTCTTTCTCTGTTTTCAACAGTCTTAGGCTTTTTTTTATGGTGATGGTTATTGCAGTGAGAACTATCCAGCAATGCACTTGGATACAGGCCTTTTGTCCCCATTCATCTGACAATGAACACTTATTACAATGGCTCAGATTGTGGTATTTTATGTGGGCTGAGATGATTTGAGAACTGTAAATATGGCTCACAATGGAGGTGAAATGAGAATTGTTCCTTAATATGCTGTCATAAACAGGCCGTTCAATATGAACCAAATAATATGCTTTTTGCACTTACTATTTGTGTCACTCAGATTGTACTTTTAGAATGGAGGTGGTTTTTACAGTGCTGTATATCAGACATCTGCTGTCATATACAGTATGTCATATATGCCTATTTTTATGTCTCCAGTCATATAAACATACTTTTTTTAAAGTTTGCACTTACTTTTTGTGGCTGTGACTTTGATTGTACTTTACAAGGGTAGAGATGGTACAGTGACAGAATTGTTCTGCAAGCATATGTACACCTACAGTACACTAGTAGTTGTGTGTCAACGTGAAAAAGAACAAAGGCTTCACATGTTTTGTCACACATATAGTATGTGGCCCTTCACTTGGTTTCAAAAGCTCAATGTGGCCCTTGAGCCAGAAAGTTTGCCCACCCAGGCTTTAGACCGTCAGTCTAAAATTAAAGACCTCAACCCATTTCTGGATGAATATGGACTGTTGTGCCTGGGGGGACGACTACAAAGGGCGAGTCTGAGTTATAAACAACAGCACCCCTGGGTATTGCCAACGAAACACAAATTTTCTGAATTGTAGATACAACACCAACACAAACAGGTGATGCACTCCGGTCTCCAAGACACTCTGACACAGGTGAGAGAAAGATTGTGGAATATAAGGGGGAGGCAGTTAACCAAGAGTGTTGTACAAAACTGTTTGACATGTCAAAGATATAGAGCTAAACCAGGAAAACAGATAACTGCACCATTACCCAGAGACTGAATAATTGAAGCGCCAATGTTAGAAGTAACAGGAGTAGATTTCAAAGGACCATTATATGTAAAAGCGAAACCACAAAATAAGAAAGCATACATTGCTTCATTTAATGCGCTGTGACCAGAGCTGTACATCTAGAAATTGTTTCATATCTAACCACTGAAACCTTCTTATTAGCCTTTAGGCAAATAATATATTCAGACAATGCAAAAACCTTTAAAAAAAGATAATTAGAATTTGAAAGAGCTGTGGAAGACAATGAAAAATCCAATTCTGCAAGAATTCTTTGCCGAAAAGAGAATTACATGGAAGTTAATTGTGGAGAGAGCAGCTTGGTGGGGATGATTCTGGGAGAGAGTGGTGAGATTGGTAAAAATAAAAGCCAAAAGAAAATGTTGGGAAATGTATTGCTCGTGTTTGAAGAACTAGGCACTATACTAACTGAAATAGAAGCAGTTTTAAACTCCAAACTGCTAACTTTTGTTCATAACGATAGCAGAGAGCCACAACCACTAACGCCAGCGCACTTTTTCATAGGACAATGACTTACGTCACTGCCAACGCAGACATCCTCACAGTCAGACAACACCACTGTCAAACAACAGCAAATAACCACAATGTGGAAATATCGACAGGGACTGATAAATAGCTTCTGGAACAGATGGCGAAAGGAATATTTACTGGAACTGCGGTCAGCTCACCACAGCACCCAGATAGAGCAACCAACACAAATGAAGGTAGGGGATTTAGTGAAAATGCCAAAACAGACGTGGAATTCGGAAAATTTAAGAACGGTTCTGCGGACGAGACGGACGCATTCATTCTTGTTCTTTGCGTCTGCCTTCAAATACTGTATTGAGAAGACCGATTCAGTTACTGTATTGAGAAGACCGATTCAGTTACTGTATTGAGAAGACCGATTCAGTTACTGTACCCTCTGGAAATGTAGTTTTTTTTTTTTTTGTTGAACTTTAATAAAGGTTCGTCGGGCCAGAAGTTGTTGCAATTCATTTATGATTGATTTTCTTCATGAAAAGGCCATTAAAAAAGGGGGGCTTTAGTGTATATAACAAAGGTACTACATCACCCAAGATCCTCGGATCCGGAAGATCATGTGATAAGTGAAAGGAGGGGAAAACTGTTTACTATAGTATGAAGCCTGCTTGGTTTATTGCTGCTACAATTCAACTTTAGAGTGTAAACATTAGGGAATAAAGAATAGTTTCAAGTTGAATCAAAGTGTTGATGTGTGTTCCCTTAAAACAAATAGTACAGAACAGAGGGCAATCACTTTTACTAACCTTAAGGATGTGCAAGGTGCAGTCAAAGAAAAATGTTTTCACAAATGCATTTGCATATGATATGTACTGAACTAATTTCATTGACATTGAACAGCTTTCTTCATATATTAACATCCAAACAGTTCTTTACAAAAAGTGTGAAAAGTCTTGATTTAAAAGATGCACTATCAACCCTCTGGATAGAATTCCAATGTAATGGAGTAGTACAGCAGGACACAATAGCAGGATTACCAATATACAAAACAATGACTATGTACAGGTCAGACTAGGGGGTTAGTGTCTTGCCTTGAAAATTAGGATTCAGGCAATAAAATCAATGTGACTGATTTAAAAAACAAGTAATGTTTAAAAACAAGTAATGGGGAGAACTAGGGAGCTGTGATAGGTATAGTTGGCTGGAGTAATTATTCTGCACCCCTTTTTAATGAGGCAATCAAAGAATTGTAATGTTCAATACTTAAGAATATAATGTAGGAATTCGACATTACAGGAATGCATGAATTCAGCCAAAAAATAGCCATATATTTATCATATGTGTCTGAACAGCAATCAGGGTTATATAAGTCTAAAATTAGACCTGTTTGGAAGAAGATAGATACAGTACAGTACTTGTTTATCACCACTGGAACTGGAATGTGTTTCTGCTGGAGACATAATTCAGGAAGTTTCTATGACCCTTGTGCACTTAAGCAGTATATAACTAGATAGATATGGACAAAAAGCATTCAATAACTAACCATAACATAAACAGACATCAATAGAGGAAGACATTCTAAATGGCATTAAATCATCATAGAGACAGGACTGAACAAAGCACAGTCCATCTTGATCAAAAAACAGAATGGAAGGAAGTTGGTAAGTAGCATTACAGTTCTGCAAAATAATTGACACTAAATAAGTCACTTAAAACAGGAAGAGAGGGTAATAGTTTTTTCCTTTTATCAAATTTCCTAGTGACACCAAACATTCAATCTTTTGTTTGGACAAGCAGAGTAGAATGTAGCCTCAAGAGTTCGGAAGCCAAGGGTTAAAACATAATATCTTAAATTACATTTTTTGAATGTAAAATAGTGATATCCTGTTTACATTGCATTCCCTCTTCCATTTGTGGTATGCATTGAATTGTTGCATCCGGATCAGGATTGAGGCGCCTTACTTACCATCAAGTTGAATCAATCACATGTAGTGAAAACCTACATGATGTCTAATGCCATCCCTACAAGGGATCTATTGAGTTGTATTACCTGATTTCATACTGAAGCTTGTAGGCGGCGCTTGACACCAGAGACCAGCTTAGTGCTTTCAGCAACAACTCTGAGCATAGGAGTTGTGCTTTGATACTATCTGCTAAATAACCGCGGCCATAGGCAGCTTAGTTGCTCACTGTAGCCCTGCAATACACTTATGGTTGCTTTGAGAAACCTAACTAGTTCCAATTGTTCACACTGCTAAACTTAACCTGACAGTAAAACAACCTAATTAACAAGCACTTGCAATCAATCTCCTGTATTCACGTACAGACATGTCGAAACTTATATGTACTAGTCTATTCCACATACAAAACAATGGAGTGGAAGGTTTCTACTGCCTTGCAGCTACAGAACATCTAACTATTCAGAGACGAAAACCCATGCAAAAGGTCACAAAGGATTAGATACCATCAAGAACCATACCAGGGGATACCAATACCAACTATTGCTAAAAATCCTGTTATTTTTCCTCTGCAGAGGATAATATCTTCTGGAACACCTGTAAATCTACTTTCCTGTTGAAGACCACATTCTTGTAAGGCATTACCCATCTTCCCTAGCTCATATTTCATGAGATTTTCTCCTGTATGTACAGTGCCGTGAAAAAGTATTTGCCCCCTGTCTGATTTTGTGCATTTTTGCACATTTTTCACATTGTATTTGGTCAGATTTTTTTGTGGGTTGTAGTAGTATATAGAGGGAGTCTGAGAGAAAAGATGACACCAAAGTTTGGTGCTTCTTTCATTTGTTTGGTGTGCAAAGTAATTAAACATGCAATCTTCAGGTGTGAAAAAATTATTGCCCCCAGTTAACTCAACCCAATTAAAGGGATAATTAGGGTCAGCTGTTTGAGTACTTTGGTTAACAACCAGGCCTGATTTGGGCCAGCCCTGCCCAATATAAATCTGACTAACTTTGGCCCTAACCATCAGAGTGAAGTTGTCAGGACACAGGTTCTAGAGGCACATCATGCCACAAACAAAAGAAATTCCTGAAGACCTCCGGAAAAAAAGTTGTTGATGCCTATCAGTCTGGAAAGGGTTACAAAGCCATTTCTAAGGCTCTGGGGCTCCACTGAACCACAGTCAGAGCCATATTGTCCAAATGGAGAAAGTTTGGGACAGAAGTGAATCTTCCCAGGAGTGGCCATCCTGCCAAAATCTCTCCGAGCAAGGCGTAAAATCGTCCAGGAAGTCACAAAGAACCCTAGAACAACATCCAGGGATCTGCAGGCCTCTCTCACCTCGGCTAAGGTCAGTGTTCATGACTCCACCATCAGAAAGACACTGGGCAAAAATGGGATTCATGGCAGAGTAGCAAGGCGGAAACCATTGCTCACTAAGAAGAACATGAATGCTCGTCTCAAGTTTGCCAAAAAGCACCTGGATGATCCTCAAGAGTTCTGGAACAATGTTCTATGGACAGATGAGTCAAAAGTGGAACTTTTTGGCCGACATGGGCCCTGTTATGTCTGGCGAAAACCAAACACTGCATTCCACAGTAAGAACCTCATACCAACGATCAAGCATGGTGGTGTTAGTGTCATGGTTTGGGGATGCTTTGCTGCATCAGGACCTGGACGCCTTGCCATCATTGAAGGAACCATGAATTCTGCTCTGTATCAGAGAATTCTACAGGAGAATGTCAGGCCATCCGTCCGTGAGCTGAAGCTGAAGCGCAGCTGGGTCATGCAGCAAGACAATGATCCAAAACACACAAGCAAGTCTACATCAGAATGGTTGAAGAACAAGAAATTTTAAGTTTTGGAATGGCCTAGTCAAAGTCCAGACCTAAATCCCATTGAGATGTAGTGGCAGGACCTGAAAACCCACAAATGTCACTGAGTTGAAGCAGTTCTGCATGGAGGAGTGGGCCAAAATTCCTCCACGGTGCTGTGAGAGACTAATCAATAACTACAGGAAGCGTTTGGTTGCAGTTATTGCTGCTAAAGTGCTGAGTCTAAGGGGGCGATTGGGTGTTACATAACTTTCTTTAATAAATAAATGAAATATGTATCAAGTTTTGTGTTATTTGTTCACTCAAGGTCCCTTTTATCTAATATTAGGTTTTGGTTGAAGATCTGATAACATTCGGTGTCAATAATATGCAAAAATGCAGAAAATCAGACAGGGGGCAAATACTTTTTCAAAGCACTGTATATTTGTGGTGAGCCATATTGAAAACAATGGTCAAATCAAATGAAAATATTAGTGTACCAGTTAGAATTATTATTATTATTATTATTATTTTTATTTTTTCAATTGCAGATATTGATTTTGAAGGAAAAACAGAAACCAGGATGGCTCCCTCAGTGGTTACATCTTCTCTTACTCTTCTGCAAAGAAACTGGGTGCATTGCTAGCAGTCACAGTAAATACATTTAAATTTACTTATGAGTTATATCTGTATCAGGTTTACAAAGCACTGTAGAGCACTGAAATATGAAACAAACAACTAGGAAAATAATCTTTAATATTCTTTATTCATTTTTAAAGAAGCTGAGCCTTTGCCTATGAGGAATGCTTTATTAACATGTTTCACAGAAATTTACAGGGAACACAAATACTTTAGCGTTTACAATTTTTGTAAGCACATACGCAACAACCAGGTTAACATACAGAACAATGTTATATACAACACTAGAACACAATCTAGAAAGAGACATCATACTATTGTCTACTGGTAATATATCTTTATTAGGTAAATATTGAGATGTCCCAGTGTGTTATTTCTTCCACACAGCATTTTCAATATGTTCTCAAAATTCTTGGAAGCACAGTGTTTGCATATGGTTTCAATGTATGAGACCAGGCCTTACTTCTCACAGTCTGACGTTAGCAATGAATAGGTTCAAATAAGAATATTCTAAAATGCTTAACAACAACAACAACAACAACAACAAAATGTGCAGAGAGAAGTAATAAGAAATGTATCTAGTTCTTACCAGCATCATCTAATGTCACTGCTGATATAAACAGACAGAAAACTAGTATGGAAAATCTGAAACAAAGCCAATAGTTTACTAAATACAACTACAGCTTTGGCTTTCAACAATAAGAATATCGATAAGGCTTACATTTTGGATTTCAAAGTATATCCCTTAAATAACTAGTTGTGTAGTTTTTAGCTTAAAGTAAGACACTACTCTGGACTAATAAATGTAGGTCTTTCCATGCCTCAAGTGACTGAAATAAACCAACTAGATATTCAGACTTGAAACTGGGGGAAAAGTACAGCCTTTCTGAACAATGTGTTACATATTTCTATTTTATTAAAAAAAAAAAAATATATATATAATAATAATAATAATAATAATAATAATAATAATAATAATAATAAATAAAAGAAATGCAGAAACCATTTTTAGAAACCATGTATTCTTAAATCGGTATATGTTCTTTATTGCTCTGTTACGTCTAATGACTTACAGCCGCAAACTCACAGAAAGTCTTTAAAGCTAGGGTTATTGACCTATAATAAATGCATATGGTAATAATATACTTTAAATATAACACTGTACACAGGTAGTAATATTTTGATTACTAAATTTGAAATTTCTAAATAGACTTCAGATATAATCTGGTCATCTTTATTTTATTTGGTTGATCATATCAGAAATGCACTGATACTTCCCTCTGATAAACAGTCTTACATAAAATATGCAAAATATTTCATATTTACTTTAAAATTAGCTGTATCAATTTACTGGAAGCCATTTACATGGTTTATAATAATGGGATTTTTTTCAAGGATACAAGATTAACTGCTAAATGATGTGTTGCAATAAAACAGCTAGTTTACAGTGGCTGCAGACTAGATTGGGGTTGTACTTTTTGAGCAATCAGATTAAACAACTATAACATGTCCAATACAATTTTCCATGTTGTCAGCTGTTTCAACTGAATGCGTGTGACAGTGTGGCTGATAGTAACTCGGCTGCACAATAAAGTTGCTTAGGTGTAGATTCAGCTGTAGAGTACATTTAGCTTTGAAATCAACAACTCTGTTTGAACTTTGTTAATTATTTCCTTTAGATAATACAAGATTTCATTCACTACAGTTTCGAGAAGGCTAAAGTACCCATAAAGAGATTTGGTCACAATGAACGACACAGTTTCACCTTCTAATGATGAGGCCGTGTTTGAAATATGTCAAGCACTTTTGAAATCCATCCCATTGCTGGGCAATTCTTACATAAAACAAATACAATTAAACCAAAAAAAAAACAACAACAAAAAAAACCCCCAAAGACAATTGTATTACCAGATTTGAATGGCCCTTAATGCTGTAAATGTTTTCATTACTCACCCACATTGTATTCCACGGTGATTACTGTGTGACGTTACAACTACACTATATTTATGTCTTGAATATAAAACACCATGAAAGAATAAATATTTGATAGCAGTAAATAAGTGCATGAAGGAGTTCATATGCAAGACCATATTAGTACTGATTACAGCTACTCTATGCATCTACATACTGTACACAGAATTCAAACAATCACCCATGGTAGTACAGTATGTGAAGTTATTCTACTCATTTTATGGAAACATCTCTGAATATAAGATCAGTACTTGCATTTAACTTCTACAGAAAAAGCACCACACAAAGTTAATTTATCAGGTTAAATGGCTATGCATGTATAGAAAGGGTTGCTACTTCTAAAGGCAATACCAGCACCAAACACTATACATTTTAAGGACTTTGATTGCTAACATATGGTTATATGATTAACAGTCTATAGGTCAGGCTAATTAGAGTTTGCATTTGGTTTTACTTCTATCTTTTTAACTGTGCAAGAGAACAAACCAATAGAACACGTGGACTATTTCTAAAAGTATGTTAGTTGGTGCTTTATTTCAAATCAAAATTGTATCCGTAAAATAAAATAAAACAAGAGAATTAAGATTTTAGTTTTTAAATATTATTTTTCTGGTAATGCATGCCTTGGGTCCCAGAATAAGATGATGTTATTATTATAATTTTTTTAATACTATGGATCAATATCTACCATCAATTCTACAAGTATTAATGCTAAGACTGCAATCCATTTCCTTCAGCAAGACTTCTGCACTTCTTGTTTGCTTTCTTTATATATCACATACTAAGCAAATATGTAACACAAAAGCTCAATAGCCTGAGTGTGTTTTAGGCCAGTCTCTTCAGTTACCACTGATCATTTTATGAAAGCTTAAAATGACCTTCAATAAGGAGTACTATTTCTCTCCTTCCTCACACGTTCCCCAACAACCTTTTTATTCTGCAATTTTTCTCTTAGAAGGGGGAATAAGATGGGAAGGAATATCACTTGGCAGCTCATGACCTTCCAACTTAACCTTGATAAGATGGTTAGCCAGAGCAAATTCCTCGTCATCCAGCATACCATCTTTGTCAATGTCTGCCAGCTTCCAGATCTTGCCGAGAACAGTGTTGGGCAGCTTGGACTTCACCATCTCCTTCTTGGCGTTGGCGCCTGTCACCTTCCCGTTGACAGGTGACAGGGTGTAGAAGATCTCATCATACATGGGCTTGTCTCGGGCCACCACCCACTCAATCTCGTCGATGCCTTCGCCTGCTCCTTCCCCATAACCGTGGCCAAAGGGGCCATTCATGGTGCCCTCAAAGGCGCCGCCCTTCACCACTTGGTTGGGTCTCTGCGTCTCCTCCTGCCGCACCAGCACCATGAGTTGGGCGATATCGTGAGCCAGCATGTCGTCCACCATATCCAGCAGCTTGGACTTTAGGGGTTGGAACTTATTCAAATCATGAGACTGTAACAGTTCCTAGGAGAAAATATACAATATACATGTGTGAGGATTTCCTATTTATGTATTATTGAGACATAATATTAGAATAAATAACGTTTGGAAGGATAACGGCTTCAAATAAATTATACAAGGTTTTGAGTTGCAGTGTTCCTTTCATTACCTAGTTTTCCATTGCATTTCAAGTAAAATGGAGATTGTGTGTGAATAAAGTGTTATAAACACTCTCAATAACTTGTGCTAAACAATGCTGCAACAGGGTTTTAAAGTGGGCCTTTACTTTTCCCAGTAGGCTACTTGATAATGCCATATATGCATTTTTCCGGAACAGTCTTTGCAATCAGTGTCTCTAGAAGCAAATCTTTTAAAATGTCAATATAAGATTACTTGCTTACCTTTTCTTGCCCCATAACAGGGATAAAAAAATGAACAAACAAACTAGATTGATATTTACTTTGTGAACCAAAACAAAAAACACCCACATAGTACAGTGTAATCTGAATGTCACCTATGTGAGAAAATACCGTAATAAAGATAACACCCCCATTAATAAGAAGTTCATTGTATAACTTAAAGTAAAAATCATTCATCTTACAGGAGATCCTTAACAAAATCTAATTCTCATACCTTGGCCTGAATTAAATGAAAATACTTTGTAATGGCCATGGCACTGGCATTATATTGATTTAATCCAGGCCTCTATAAACATAGAAACTGTGGTTTGGGGGTGTTGAGATAATCATTTTGAAGCAACTGTGGCAATATTTTCTCCAAACCCATGTCTCTCACCTGCATTTTCTTTAGGTTGGGGAAGTCCCCTGGAGAGATCTGATGTTCCTTCTCAATCTTGCTGTAGATCTCCCCTAAGCTGCCAATCAGTTCTTTTTTCTTGTTTTCTTTTCCAAACACAGCAGGCATCTCTTTCTTCAGAGAGCTAATAATGTAGGCATGAACCTGCAAAAACAATTTAAACAAATTAAGACAGAGCAAGAATCCCTGGCAAATAGATGTTACCCCTATGTATTGATTTTTCATGATGGTCAATTTAGCACTAGCCTGCTGTATTCAGGATGTAGGTGCTTGTGGCCCCTGGGTACTTACACCAAAGTATCAACTGTTCTGTTCCATATTAGGCAAGTATCTATAAAGCACATGCACCATTCCTTGAAAATGTAACATTTGTTATATAAAATAAACATACATTTTTTAATTTTTTTTTTATGTCAACACACACATGCCTATGGCAGACCATACATTTTCCTTTAATCTTTCAGGGAGAATATCAAGATCAAAATTCAAAGTTTTTTTATAGTTTTTCACCTATTGGAGATCATCTGATGTCAAAATGTTTGTCAATAATGAATGACAGAGGCATACAAACTAAATTATATAAGTCTATACTGCTTTCTAACTGGCGGAACAGTGATGATTTTAATTTAGCTATATATACAGTACTGTGTACTGTATATTTAGCTTTTCAGTACAATAATCCAATTTGTAGCCATCAACAATAAATACAAGATACTGTAGCAAAAGTGTTTTAAAAGCTGCAACATTTAATAAATCACTAATAAGTAGTAAGGGATAAGAACAAATAAAACGACTGAGCTTTAAACATGTACATTTCTGGGAAGCCTTTAGCAGCCACAATCATTACAATACACAAGTCCAAATGGCCAAGTAGAAATGCCACAAAAAGGCAGCAGTTACTTAATTCCATTATAACTGTACTCGTGGATAATAAAGCCGGATGGTTATTACATAAACGTTGACAGCATGGAAGTGCATAATGCTTCTGTACGTGTGAGTGATGACTGCCAGGAAACTAAGATGCCAGGAGATGTTCTGTTCAGCAGCTCACAGCTGTTTAAAGGCTGGCCCTCAAGTGCTAATAATGGAGAACTCCTATGGTCTTGGCCCGTTACAGGGCAGCCCCAGGACTATACCATCTGGAGTCTGCACGCTGCAGCTTCTGACAGAACACAGGATCCTCCCAAGGACAAAACAACAGGAGACAAGAACTGCATGTACTGCACACTACTGGAAGTGGATGTGCAAGGTGAGAGACTAGGCAATGCTCCCTTCATCTGTCAAATTGCTGTTATGTTCTTAAAATAAGATCTCCAATTTCCACAGTACAGTAGTCCCTCGCTAATACAAACACGTTATGCCATACAGTCAGATATGTCGGACACAACGTATGTCCCCCAGTAATAACCAATTTGGTGTGAAGGTTTTTGTAGTCTTTATAATTGCTTTTTACAAAGAAAAGAAAGTCACTCATACCAACAGAAAAAAAAGAGTAACAAGTAGGCTATGTGTTTTACTTGCAGCCATGCATACAATGTAAAGTTTACGTTTAAAAATGATTTATTTCTATAAAGTGTGTGCAGTACATGTAAGGTACTTTATAGTATCATAACGTGCCAATGCGGCACCATGATCTATTTTTTTGTTACCAGTAGCCTATAGGCTAAAGTAAAAACAAAAAAGTGTGCTAAGTATTTGATTTTACTACTGTACTGTATAGGCCTACTGTACAGATATATACTTTTACATAATGAGAACACAATGTTATTTAGAACACAATGTTATTTCAGCACAATGATTTATACATTTAAAATAAAATTAACACTATAAAATGTGTGTGTGTGTGATTTTTTAAAATTCTTTTTATTTATTTATTTTTTAAAACTGGACACTCATTATTTCAGACCTGTCTGTTCCCCGGCATGTCCGCTTTAGCGAGGGACTACTGTGTGCCTACAGAATTTAAGTGAATTTTACAATCATAGAAATTAGAAAAACACATTTCACATTACAGGCCACCTACTGTACCAGTTAAGCAGTGTGTGCTGGAAATCCTTGTCAGAACATGGCGCAGGTAAGGGTGCAGTGGTGGCCTTACCTACCAATTTCTCGTCTTTCAGAATTGTCAGCTCTTACCATCAAGTAAAACATAGTTTTTTGTGTTTAATACCCATTATTTTTTTACTGGAAGGCTGATTTTAAAAACTGATATTTATATGCAATGGAAAGTAGATCCCTCCACACTTTAGATACCGTACACACATATACATAGAGTTCTCATGCATAAAACAAGCTATTATTAGGCTATTACATTTAACAATTTTTAAAACCTGAATACTTTAGTTACGTTTATATTAGGCCAGCTATCTGATTGATTATTAATAACAACGTAAATATATTGATAAATATATTTATACCTTGGTTAAAAATGTACACAAACGGTGTCACTAGGAGGAGAACGGCACATTTCCATACAATCGATTCAATCATTTAATTGCTTAATATAAACAAGATAATAGCCTAATAATCATGAACAACAGGATCTTTCAGATACTTGTAACCGTTAACTAGGTGATTTCAACATGTAAACAAAACACTGGGGTAAATCACATTAAAAAAAAACAAAAACAGAAAAACACTTTTACGCTGAGTTTAACTTTTTTTTTGTTCAAATGCAGCTTCCCTATTGTATTCACAACTATACTGTATGTATTGTGCATCACAGTTCACACGGAAGGAGGATTCTGAACATAAATGATCAGTCAAATGCTGCAAATCCCATAAATATCTGTGAGCAATTTATTATGTGATTTTTGTGTTCGGAAATAAATACATGGATGAAGGCTATATTTGCATCCTGAGCCATTTGTCGTAATGACGTCAAAATGTCATAATTTCTCTAGAGGAAAATATATTTGCACTTTGACCCATTCGACTCCGAGACCACTTACAATTCAAAACACAAAATGTCTCGTTTTCAATCATTTGACAACACCCACAGTAGAGAAACGTTCATTAATAATCAACAAAATGAGAATACATATTAAAAATAAATAAATAAAAAAAAAATGATGAAAGCAATTAGGAATACTGCAGCTCTGGCCAATCTAAGCAAGGTATGTCAGTCCTGATAATGTGGGCTCACGCAGAGTTTCAGCTGCAATGTCAAAATGACCTCTTTACTTTAGTAATGGGAAATCCAAAACTCAACACTCACTCTCAATGCAAGTAAAACACTTTGGAAAACTTAACATCTGACTTCATGTGCTGACCTCGACAAAGCAACTTTTCAGACGGGAGATTTCATTGAGTCATTGCTGTTCAACACCCGGCTTAACTTCCCTGAAGGAATTAGAGACAGAGAACGCTGAGGAATGATCTCGTACCCTACTGGAATATTAAACACCTTGCAACATGCACTTACTGACAGGAGTTTTTATTTTTGGTCCAATCCTTTGAGTTTAATTAGATACCTGAACTTGTTACTTCAAAATAGTTTTACATTTCATTAAAACTACAAATTAAATCTAATATGTTGTAATAAACACTTTTTTCTAAGCTAATAAAAGAAAGATCGGTAAATCTGTACAGGATTTATTTAATCAAGATTAATGATTGGAAATACAGGATGTGGTTCTGTGCATACGAATACAACCCACTGTACAGAGGAAAGCTCTAATAGTTTATTTTTATATCTCTGCCCTAACGCAGTGCAGCAACGCAAAGCAAGCCCACATGCAGGTATGAAACATAAGTACAGAGCATCCTGCTGCTGCAGCTGTTGGCACAGACCTGTGTGTATCACTGGGGAGAAGTGCTGCACTGTAGTGCACTGAGCTCTTTAAAAAACTGGCAGGATTTGTGGATGTGGACACTAAATTGATAGAGAAGAAAATATTCTTAAATTTGAGGCATCACAAGGGGAGTAATTGTAAGCTGTTATACCTAACAATAATTAGGCTTTTTCCTTGGGAAATATGTGAATTAGCAATGACCACATAAAATTGTTCCGGTGTCCCAAAGTTAATGCTGCGAGAGGACCAAGGTCATTATGTAACCAGATTGGAATCATTAATCTTGTATAAAGCTCAAGTATAAAGCCTTTGCCATGTTTTTGCTTTGTTTACAGTGATGTAAGCACTAAAATGATTGGTTGGTAGTGGGGGCCTATTGCATGTTTAACATTAGACACAAATAGAAACTAAATGGTAATAAAACATGCAAAGTACTGTATTTGCTCGATTGAAAGTCGACCCCCACACACACACACTGTGAGGGCGAGATTCGGGTATCATTTTTTTTTTCCCTAAATATATGTATTAGATATTCTGAAACCGTTTCAGCAGCAGACTTGCAAAATAACAATTTTATAAGCATTTCTACCGAGAACCGCCAGCCTACAATAGTATTATTTTAATATACAAGCCCCACCCCCACTTATGTATTTCAATTGAATGTGGGGGGTGGTGTGGTCTGGCTGTAATTCAATGAAACTGCGCCTGTGTTTTACGTGACAGCTCCTGGATGTAATTTTTTACATATAGACAGTGTCACAGAATCGTTTTCACCAAATCTTGAGATGTTTGCATTTTGATTTGAGAGAAATTAGAAGCATTTGCTCAGGTAACGAGGGCAACAAGGATTTGCCCACAACAATGGAGGTGCTGCTGTTTCCCATAGAAGCACTATGCTGCAGGGTCACGCAATAGAAAAGGTAACGTTATTATTATTATTATTATTATTATTTATGCCCCTCCATAGCGTTCATGCTGCCGCCAGTCATTGCAATCAGTAAATATAGGCTTTTACTCTAAAATTATAGATCGGTTCATATATTTGCTCGTGTATTAGTCGACCCCCCCCCCAAATTTCAGTATTGTGTTTTGTGTTTAAATTTCTCGACTTATACTCAAGCAAATACGGTAATACTGTAGGTTATTTTATAGATTCTTTGTTTCTTAAAGGCATATTTTTTAGGTTAAAACTGTATTCCATCACTATCATTGCAAATAAACAAAAACAAGTATGAAAACACATAAAATAAATACAAGGGATACTGATGCAAATGATAAGGTTGCTCCCATTGAATGTTCTCATTGGTTAAAAAATGATATATATTTTTGTTCACCTTAGCAAGCCTTGCCCTCTTGATCAGGTCATTCAGCTTCCTCAAGGCAGCATTTCTGGGTAGACTCTGAATATCCTTAAAGAGGTCTTGCTCCTCTGCCTCAAAGAGCTTGCGGTTGTCAGGAATGTGCAGCGGGTGAGACCAGAAGGAGCCGATGTAAACCCGGATCACTTCGGGGGTGTTGACAATCTTCCCCAGCGACCACATCAAGGCACCGTAGACCCTCATCAGTTGTTGTGTCTCGATCTGGTCAGCTTTGTTCAGGACCACACGGATCTTGTCCTCGTGGTTCTTCAGCGCCTTGATCACTTCAGAAAACTCATCCGAGATGTCCAGCTTGTGGGCATCGAATAGGAGAATGATTCGGTCAACTCTCTCCGCAAACCACTCCAGCACCGCAGCAAAGTCATAGCCTGTGAAAGAGAAGGACAAAACTCACTGGGATGCTACAGCAAGACAGAGACAAAGTACAAGATAATTATTAGAAGGGTAGGGAAAATGCTTTTGTGGACAGAAAACATTACAGTTGTTGAGTCTGTAGTGTAAAGCCATGTAGGAAACTGCAGGTGGCAATTGCTAGGTCAATTACCTGTACGCACACAGCTCAAATTACAGGGATTAGTCTTTAACTCGGCACAATGTAGGTGCATATAACAGCCCCTAACTCTTTCAGCATGTAGTTGCTTTTCAAAAAGAAAATACATAATGAAACTGTTTCAGTGTCTTTCATGGAAAAAGCCATACAATATTATAGAGGGGCATACCCATTACTAGGATCAGTTAACTGCTCTGCTGGGTTGAATGCATTCATTTTCCTATACAGAAACATTCCAGCACAAGTTGTCTTGTGTCAGTGTGGTGGAATTTTTGAAATCTTCAGACATGTTCTCACCATATGGGCCATTAGTTACACAGCTCTTTTTTTTGCATGCACACCTGGAATCGTCACATGTAGTTAATGTATCATTAACAATAAATGGAGGAAACATCTCTTTGGTGTACTTGAGCTGGAGTTATCACCAAATGTATTGTTCCTGGACCTCCTTTGATGTCCGCAGTGTTGAAAGAGTTTAAATCATTATTTTAAATTTCAAAGATTTGATCCTTTAGGAAACCAAATGGCTTAGAAAAATGATGCCCCCTCCCCCAATTTTAATACATAACAAAAATTAAAAACTGCAACTATTCTGCCATGCTTGTTTATAAAGTCATTCCATTTATATTTTCCCTGAAGGATGTGTGATGGAAATCCTTTTTCCCTTCAGGACACAAATATTTTACACCCTATCAGTTTTCTGTCAGCACCAGAGAGGGGGAGGAAATCAGGGCACGGAACTGGGTTACTCTGTTTAAGAGCTGAACCAAATGGCCAAAACTGCTTATGTGTTGTACATTCCTTAAAAATGTCCTTAATGCATAGGCAAAATTTTCAGGCTTCTAAAAGCAGTTCCTGGTAAAATTTCATCATACAACAGGATTATTAGGCTATAATAGAGTCAAAACTGGTATGAGAACACTTTCCCCAACATAATGTATATGGTTTATTTATTTAAATACAGTATATTTAAATAATAAATAAATATTTCCCAGCAGGAAATGAAAAAGTGCTGGATAAACAGGATAGATATTTTTCTATAGATATATTTAACATTTGCTACACAGGACAACCTTGTTTTGGCAGGCGTTTGGGAGTTCACACTGATCAAACCTTATTCTGTATACTGAATTATGTAAACAGTTTTAGGACAGTGTGACAAAGGGCATCATCCTTCCTTTTCCATTCTGCTATGTGTAAAGCTAAAAAAAACATCTGACCACATTGACTGTACTGTACTTGCTTCTACCTAAGATAGCAGGTTGTAATCTTCAAAACCATTAAAAACCTAAATGGGTTATTTTATAATTAAAACAAAACAAAAAAAGACATATTGGGGCATTTATTGGACAGCCAAATGAGACTGGTAAAAATCAAAATTTTGGTTAGGCTAAAAATCTGTTTAAAAAAAAAAAAGCTAGCTGGTGGCCAACATGAGATAGATGTTCATGTCTAGTAAGCTAAACCTTTTTCCTTTGAACAAATCCAAAAAACAATTGAAAGTATATGGCTAGGAAAAAGTATTTAACCAATATTTCCAAATTGCACTTCAGCAGGGTCTACAAGTAAACGGATAACCATAAATCTCTGGTTTATGCTCATGTTTTGGAAGACACAAGGAAATCAGAAGGTAAAAAAGTTATTGTGGCGGAGTGTCCCGCCCCTATATATTTATTTATTATTATTTGTATTATTGTTTGCGGCGCAGATAAAAGCGCCGTGTATTTGTTATTGTTTTTATAGTTTAAAAACCTTGTGAGGATGCATGACTGATCAGCTACTGATTATTTAACAACATGACAGTCACGCATCCTTACTAAACTCGTGCATACTGTGGCCGAGGGGTAATAAGATAATTAACAGCTAGTTAACCCCTCGGCCAGAGTATAAGAACCTGCAGCTGTCCGTGCTGCGGGGAAGAGTGTACAGAAGAGAGTACGGGGAGCGGAGAGAGTGAGGAGAGAGAAAACAGTAAACAGTTAAGAACAATTGCTATATTTAAGTATACTTGTTTCTGTTTAATTGTTTGGCCAATGCACCTTTTTGTTTTGTGTTTTGTTATTTGTGTAAATCTTTTGTTTTGTATTATTATTTATTAAATACGCTGACCGCAGTAGCGTTCAGCTTCACCCGCCCATCCATTGTTTTGGTTCAGTTACTTCCTGGTCCGTGACGTCACCACACCTCACCACTGCAAGCCATCCTGCCACAGTTATATAAAAAAAATAAACTCATGTTCACTGTTTTAATACCTTAATAAAGAATATACTAAAACAAAACATATCAGTACAATACATAAACATTTTAATTTACTATTATGTTACCCTGTGGTTTAAAAGGTCCGGTGCTTAACTTTCGTATTTTTATTTTAAACGAATACGCTACCTTTTTAGTAATGAATTTTCCCAACCATCAACCCTCATTTTACAAATGTTACTTGGCATCGGATGGCTCTTTCCTGTTATGCAACTATAAAACAGCGGAGTAGTCTGTTTTTGTTACAGCTGTTCCAAGTGAAAACATGTTTATTCACAGCCAGACTTCTGTAAAGATTAAAATCTTGTAAGAATACAAGTTTGCACAGGTGCTGGAAATACATTTGAGCATCCAGCTGTAGAACACTGGACAGATCAAGGGTTTGTTTAGGTATAAAAATATGACACATATCTCACATTATTTTGTTCTGTATATACAATACTATCAAGGTAAAATGCTGTATAATGAGTTGAACAGTATTTTTGTAAAAAAATCACACATCCTCTGCACTTGCAGGATACTGGGTTGGTGGCAATCCTCCACCACATCAGGTTGACAATCTTACACTGCATTGTACAAGATCAAAATGTTTTATTACCTACAGTAGCTTTAATCATTCAGACATGAACTTGCAGACAAAAAATTGCCACTGGTGTATAAAGGAGGTATAAACAAGATCTTAACATCTAGTCATTATTATTGGGAGCAATAAATTTGGGCCAATCATGTATACCTGTACATTCCAGACCAAAATATCCCTGATTAAGAAAATGCACAACCTGAACAGGACTAATGGAAAATGATGAAAAACTAGTGGGAAGTTAAATTGCTTTGTCAAAAGAACATCCCAGAGTTCACCGTCACACAGCATCTCACTTCCAACACGTCTTAAACGTCTGCTGTGGAATGCTACAGAAGAACGCGGAACAAAGAACTCCAATGTAGAGTAATATAATGGTCTCAGTCCAGCACCAGCTGCACCACTAAAAACAATGCACTGAGCTTTTCTGTTGAGACTACTTGTAGCTTAGATGTTCGTGTCAATTTCAGTTGCTTGCTATTCATGGTCAAGAACACAACTCCCCCTCCCCCCCATTATTAAACAATAACAACAACAACAACATACAGATGTGACCCGTAAGATATAAATCTCCTTAAATCTCCTTATTAGGGAACAGACTATAAATACAGTGTTGAACAGTCCAAGAGTACATAAGAGTAAACTTATCAAAGGAATATATACTGTATGATAATGATTAGGAGGTCAAAGGGTAACATTTACACAGTCAACTGATCAGGGACAATTATTGTATTAGTTAAACAGCAACCAGTAGGAGGAAAATCACCTCCAAAACACAATTTAGATTTTTATAGGCTGTAAAAGTGCAAGACTCTACAAAAGCACAATTTGATTGTTTAAAACATACAACCGTTTCATGTTTAATAGTTAAATACATAAACTTGTTTCATTTGCACCAAAAAGTTCATACACTGTTTGGCAACAACAAGGAATCTAATTATTATTTGTATTTATTTATTTATTTATTTATTTATTTATTTTAAGTTCAGCAAAAAGTTAAGGTTATAAATGTTTTTGAGCTTTGTTTACAGTTAAAATGGTATACAATTCATTTCTTACATTATATAATAACATAGGCCTGGATTAAGTTGCAATTTTGGCACCACCACAACCTAAATTTGATTTAATTCAGGCCTACTATACAAAGCAAAAGGGTCACTGTAACACTTTATGCTGCTGTGAAGAAGAAAACTATCATTTACCACACAGCAATAACAATAGATGGAGCCTCCAAACAGACAAACAGAGTCCACGATTACTGCAGAATCACAGGTCATAGAGGGTGTCCATGATCGGATTACAGAGTTACAGTAAAAAATATATAATACTGTACCTATAGAGAGGTAAAATGACAAAACAATTAATGCTTTAAAAAAAATACTGGACATGGACAGTATAATAAACACAACGTCTCAAAAAAATCATGTTATTTGCACAAGCCTGTTTAAACCATTTGCATAGAAAGATGTTCACTTGTTCATACTGTACCTGCATGCAGGATTCAGGTGCTTTCTGCTAGCATTCAGGTTTTCTTTGTGTTGCTGTAAGTAGGCATCTTTTCTTTTCAGAATGTGTGAAACGGTTTGCCTTGCAATTTTACATTTTTCACTTAGCTCTTTTTTGTGTTGCTTTTGGTAAACTTTCAGCTTTTCTGATAAGTGCACATTTTCTTTCACGAGATAGCTTGCTGTGTGGACGTTAAGACATTTTGCTGTTCAACAACTGCACAGTTCAAAATGGCACCGGCAGAACATGCGAGTCTATATGCAGCATCTTGATTTAGTTTTTTATAAGATGACTTTGTGGTGGATTGCACAGCCAGATTTACATTGATTTTAGGAAGAGACTTAAGAATCATGCTGGATTACAGAATAGACAGGTTCCATATTATAGAGGGTATCACACCATTCATTTCAAGAGAGATTGGGTCAGGACCCAAAAATCATGCTCAATTATACAGAATGTCGGTATGTAGAGAGGCTGGATTAGACAGGTTTTACTGCATATACATCGTTCATTGCTTAAAATAAAAATTGTTACCATATACTGGCATTTTCTCCTCAATCTAATGAATAGCATGACAATTTCCCCAGGAATTTACACAAAGCTGCTGTGCATTTCTTTTTCCATCTCAATCAGAAAGTCTACTAATAGGAAAAAGTAGAGAATACAACACATGGTGTATCACTGTGAAAATGCACAGTCATTATTACAAGTGGGAAGTTCCAACACGTGCAGCCATTCACAGTACAGGAACACAGAAAAATGGTTTATGGCAGGGGTACTCAAAATTCTTCAAAGGTCAAGGTCCGGAGCACATTTCCACTCCTATCCCCATACCGACATACAAACACAGAGCTACACAAATATAGTTTTACCCCTGTTGTTGGTTTGAGAGTTCTTCACTAGATTTAAAGGAGTTTTTAGGGGAATCAAAACTGTCTCATTTTTACTAGTCTGGTTTATTTACTGACTTGTTACTGCATGAGTTCTTTCCCTGCCATAATCATAGAATTGTATAACTACTGTATTCTTTTGTGTCAGTGTTAGCAGAGCCAAACATTGTGTTTCACCATTGCAAAAACAAAGCAAACAAAACTGAAGTGCAAGAAGAAACTGAACTGAAAAAAAATCACTGTGCTTTCTCCTTACAAATAATAAATACAGTAATATTACATTCAGTACATTTATACATTGGCTAATACTCACAGTAAGTGGGAGAAGTGGCAGGTCCTCAAGAGCCTTGAGTTACAGCAAGAGCAATACAGAGACGCACATATTTGCATCAGTCAGAACAGAACGCTGATATTAATATCAATGTTTGTCTTACGAGTAGTACAGTACGGTAACCATATTGTGTGCTTTCCCCGAGTCAGGAGTACCAACAGTAACACAAATACACGTTGACTCATGTGTGTTTTTAAAAAAGAGCATTATATTGTATGTTTTACTGGTAATATTTTTTAAATCAGCTTGGAAAAGCTACTTAACAAAAATGGGCTTTGTAGCACTGGTACTTGTCATTGTTTTCTTGGTCTTTGCGAAGTGCAAATTTCTGAAATCGTACCATAAGGTATGAAAAATGCATTTTTCTTGTGTACTTTAAATGACAGTTGTTTTTTTAGCCATAAAGATGGGATATGTTGACGCCACGCCAACGCACCGAGTTTCACTTCATTTGAGCTGCTAATACTGTTGACTTGTACATTTTGTTTCATTCATAGCTCGCACTGAGTATCTGCTATGTACTGTATTAACAGGATGTAAAGGGGTTTGTTATTTCCCCCCCTCAAACCCAACAAGCCAGCGGGGGTTTTCTAGCATTTCTTCCACTACACTTCAGAATTTCTTCCACTACACTTCAGAAAGACCCTTTTTAGGGTGTGGTACAATAAAGTTTATTAAAGCACTTTATTAAAGCACACCATCAAAATACTAATTATACATGACTAGACAACAGTTTGATTGTATCAATTGCTTACCTTTAAGGAGAACCACAAATCCACTGGTAAGTGACAATACTGTACCTGTATCCAACTGGTCAAATTAGGAAATAGGTTAAATGCAATTAGTACGTTAATCATTGTACTCTCCAATGACATGGAAATGTAACTTGTCTGCCTGTTCTTTAAACAAGTCCACTTCATGCCATGAGGGTGCAACCAAGCTCCCAGTTTCGAGGTTTGGAATTGTTAAGCACATTCGAGTCACATTACTTTTTCATTGAAGCTCGGCTGAGCTGTACTGGGAAATATTTGACATCTTTGGAATATGACCCCACAGAGAATCCATGCAGGATTTTCCAACACTAGCACTGTCAGGACTTTTTAATATATTCAGGTACATAATATACCATGGTAAAAAGTATAATATACAAGAAGTACCAGTACAGTAGCAGGAGCTTGCAAGAGTGAATCCTATAGACTTGCATTACAGCAGTGTATTATTGGACTGGGAGGAGTTCAGTGTTAATATCAAGGGACAGCTATTAGAGGCAGTTCCTGCTAGAGGCAGCAGTGACATTTTGCTAACAGCTCAAATGTCTTTTCGCAAGCTGCAATCATTAAATGCCATGACGGCATATAAGCCATTACTGCCTTTTTCTTAAATACCTCCATACGGGCATCTACGGAGCCAGCTATAACCCTCCTCTTGAGCTGGACAGGGGAGAAAGGAAAATAGCAAGAAAGAAGAAAATGAGAAAAAGGATAAACAAAAGATGGCTTTGAAAATAAAACATACCAAGCTGGTTTAATTACAATTAAGATACACCAGTTAGGGATGTGCGTTTGGTACATTTTTATGAACGTTTAAATGCTATGCAGGCGTCAGTGTTTAAACCATCTATATACACACACAATCTCTTTAGATTGCATTCTGATGTATACTGACAGCCCTGGTTAGTATTTTCCATGCAAAAAAAAAACCCTAATTAAGCAAATAACGATTTAACATCGCAAAGACTGAACTATAGTAACAAAAAAAAACAAACAAAAAAAAAAGTACACACCAAAGTATATATTGAAATTATTGCTTTCACTCGATTCAATGGGAATTTGGTCTTTTTAAAAGCATTTGTTTTATTATTTCTTAGTAAATGTCTCTTTATATTTGTACTGCGCTACTGAGATGTACCTGGCCCTGTGGGCACAAAGTGAAACTTTTTATTTTATTTTTATTACATTATAATTATATTCAAAGAACAAAACCAAACCAATGATAATAATTAAAAAAGCACAGCTTACAGAATCTAGCAAATGCACAGATTCCATTAGATTGTTCGATCAACTCTACTGTTCAGGGATCGGTGAAACAAACGGGAAATCCATTTATTGTTTTTTTTATTATTATTACTTTAATATCCCCTTCTGTTGACAGATTACATAGATATCAATTGCATATTTATTTATGTATTTATTTATTTATTTATTTATTTTTTTAACAAATGATTTGAATAAAAGTGTACTGGTAAATTAAAGCCTATATATACATAATTAAATTTACACTTATGCTTTCTCTGAATTAATATTGAAAAAAAAGTCATTTTAAAATCATGTTATACGTATTCATCTACAGCGTTCTGTTTATTATGGATGGTTGCTTTTTACTGCATTCAGTAACTCCATCCACAGTAATTCTGAATGTTTTCATTTCAAATAATGAAGCATTGAACTTGTGTTTTTGTGGTACGGCAATTTTACATACCACGGTTTTCTTGCCCGGTTCCTCAAAATAATTCCAAACGTGACTTTGCCTCATTCCTTTGTTTAGAGATGCAATTTTATTAAAAATATATAACAAACATCAGAAAAAAAAACACTTTTCATTGTGGACTGAACCATACCAAGCACACTGCAGCATGACCACACAGTGTACCAATGAAGTGCCAGATCGACCGAGAATAAATCCCGCCCCAGTGTCAATCTTTTTGTGGTACCAATTAGAAAAACTACTTGGATACAACCCCTTCCTTTTTATAATATCCACCCTTACTGTGGCATCACAGAAGGAAACACGACGGGCTGCTGAATATAATGATAAATTACTAAAATTAATATATTAAAAAATATGCGTTTTGGTGAAATTTGTCACGTGACCGGTTATATGTCTAGCATTATAATCAACATTTAAATTCCCATCCGTAACACCAGTTTATTTTTAAAACATGGACATATGCAAAATATAATTATTATGAATACTATTAAATTATCCAGAAAAGGCATTTCATGACTGACCAGAAATAGTAATGCATCTGTTTTTGTCTCCTTCTTTGACTGATTAAACTCTCTGGTAACCTGGTTAACCTGCCACCAGTTCTATCAGTGGATTAACATTAATGGTTCAAATGGCACTGAAACCCAAAAAACAAGGCGAACGCTAACTGACACAAAAGCCAAAATAAATTACAAAATGAGCCTGTGGTGGGGCTCATGCCTTTGTTGTTTACAAAAACAAACGCAAAGTCCATGAACGAAAATAAATAGTTAAATCAGATGGACTGTCTGAGACAGGGTACCTGCTGTGTTTGGTTGTTGGGAAAAACAGCTGGTGATTGCCAAGCTGCGGATCCCTAACCAACAGATGGACATATACCAATAGAGAGTCTCGCGATAAAAGGGGTCAGCTAACACACCAAAGGACAAAGACCATCCATGTCACCGGACAATGAACATTTAAAAGCCAAAATCCTCGGATCACCACCAGGATTGGAAGGAAGTCCAGAAGAAAGATGGCAAAAATCACAGACCATGTGTACAACTGGGATCGGGTTTTAATTGTGTAAGGAAATGTGGCAAAGTGGTGAATGGATACAGGTGAGTGGTAAATCACACGGACAATTACAAACAGGTGCAAGGGTGTTTATTGATAAATTATTACAAATGTCCAGAGCCTTATGGCAAACACCTGTAAATAATAATGCTGGAAGTGTTTACAGCGGCGTGTATCTCTTCGGTTTGTAAAATCCCACGGGTTTGACCTCCAACCAAAAAGTCCAGTTTTATTACCCACACAAAACACAAAGACACAGTTCCTACGGTGCGTGATTTAAGTGCTTGTGGTGAAAATCAGTTCTCAGTGGAAAGTGATGTGTTGGTGTCCGGGTTTAATGCTGGCCTGCGGCTGCAGCTCCGGATTGTGCTAGTAATCTTTGAGACAAACGAAACAACGTTTACAAGACAGACTAACAGAACACTCACTTTTTTTTTTTTACATGCAGGGACTCCTTTCAGGTTCTTTCCTAACCATTCACAAAAGGAACAGATCACGTACGCTGTGACCCCTATTTATATCCTCGCTTATGACCCCTAGGTTAACGAGCGCATCCGCTCCTCCAATCCTCGGATGCCACGCCGTTTACCGTCTGGGTGATTGAGTTTGGATACCGTAGCCCCGCCCCTTTCCTAAATGACCGACTTCTACCTACCCTACAGAATAAATTGTCGTGCCATTTAGTTAAGGGTACTCTGTTCCTTTTACACAGTGCCCTCACAGGTCGAGAGGGAGATCTAACACCAAGAATCATCCGAACTCTGTCACAGGAACAAGGACTTGTTTAGGGATTTTAAAACCCATCCAGTATAGGGCTGTGTTCACACTGGGTCCGTTTAGAGGCTTTGGTCCGCACTCGGTACGGTTCGGGACGTCTGGTGTGAAGTATGAACAACAAAGTCTGCTTGGGAAACTAACCGTACGGAGTCCACCTGAAGAGGTGGTCTCAGTCGGTTTGGCAAATGAACCAAGCCTGGTTCGCTTGCTAAACCTCAATGTTAACAACTGCTGGACTCTGTCCTTTTGCACACAGGAAACAAACTATACAAGGTAACCTGACACAGAAGTAAACATTTTGTGCATAGTTTAGTTCATAATAAACAATCTTATCATTTATCATTCTGTGTTTATCACATGTTTAAATGGTAATACCAATAGTTGATATATTTTTTTAATCTGGCTTTTTGTACATTTAACATGTTTTGAGATGACACCAAGAAAATAAGGAGTTGTTATGATCTACAATAAATACATGCAATGTTTAATTTTTAAACCACTCATGTGTTATTACTGGTATTTAACGGCTTCAGAGTTGCTACAGTGTCTGTGAATTGAAGGAAGTAAAAAAAAAGCCCAGTTTTTCACTCTGGGAATCCTAAAATACATGGACAGTGCAAAAAAAGCTAAAGCTCTGTTAGAAATTTGGTCAGACACCAACATCTAAGCTGAACTGGACAAAACTAGTAAAAACTAGTAAAATATATTTCACAAATTACTTTATTTAATGCCTTCAGTAGGACAGCAGTGCAGAATTGCATAACTGAATACCGCACTATTCTCCTACTGTAGGCATTCAACACATGCATTAATTAAATTAGCAAAGTGCTCCCCCCGTCCCCTGCTTTCTTCCACAGCAATATGTAAGAATCTAAAACATGCTATTAAAAACTGGAGCAATACTTCAATAGCTGCCATTTTTCAAGATACCTTGAAGGACATTGTAAACACCCGGTTCACAACCCATATAAACAAACCGAGTGCACTTGCAAACAGCGTTGTGAACACAAACAAACTTGGTCCTGAAAAAACTGGAAAAGGACAAAAAAAAACCACACACAGAGCACCTAACTTTAGCTCACATCCAAACGAACTTGGTCCCTTTGCTCGCAGATAAGTGTGAACAGCAAGCACATTGATACATTGTTTCAAATGAAATGAAATGCTTGAAATGGACCCAGTGTGAATGCAACCTAGAAGTGTGTGTCTGCAGGACCTCCTTTATAGCGCTTGCTGTGTTAACAGCAACTTTTGTTTCTTAGTTTTCTTAGTTTTTATTTCACCTTTTTGTATATACGCTCACAACCTTTGTCATATATCCCACGCGCAAATATCCCCATCACAAAAAACCTGAAACCTTTTTGGTTTCTGTTTTATATAAATACGTAAATAACCATCTTTCAACTTAGAATCTGTCCAATTATCTACCTCTACCGCAACTAATAACTATAATACTGTATTAATAAAAACACAACATGTTTATAGTCAACAAATGTATGCATGTGCTCTGCTTTATGAAGAATTAGTCCTTATTTTACAGGGAATGACAAAAAAATGGGTGGGAGAAAAAAAAAAATATATGTAAAGCAACAGATGAACAGAAGCTGAATCACTCTGGGTGGGTGATTTGTGGCCTACTCAAAGAAACTACAAAATGATATTGCAAAAGTCTACAGGAAGCCATAATAGTAGTATAGTACTTCATGTTAGATTTCAAATTGTCACATTTTTCATTAAGTATATGGAAGCCTGCAAAACGGTATGTAATTCAATATGTTAACGTAACATAATTCAGCAGATTTTATTCGACTTCATGAAGTTAATTCTATAGGGTGATGAAAAACATTTTGCCATAGCTGTACATATTAGATATTTAGATCATTATTCATATTTCTTTTCTTAAACAAAGGCCTAAATTTCCACTAGATTAACTACCAGCAGAGAAGGTGATGAAAGGATGGTTAATGTTCTGTCTGCTTTGAAAGGCTTTTGACTGCCGATAAGCAGAATAAAACCCTTTGATGAAACAGTGCTACAGTAAACACACATTGAATCCTGCCACTCACACTCCTGCACAGGTCCCAAATTAGTACGCAGCAGGCCCAGTTTCAAAGAAACTGACAGCAACTGTTTTGTGTTTTATTTTAAGCATAAAAAACACAGCTGTAGATAGTGGTATGATGACATGGAAAAAAGAAGAGAAATGCCATTTAATCTGGGAAACCTCTTCTTAGTGGCCATCAGTTTAAAATAAGGTTGTAGACTGTATCAGGCACAACTTTCAAAGTCAGTCATTCATAGTACAGGTATCTGTCTGGATGAAGGCCAAAAAGAAACAGTTAAAGGTTAGTCTAATTTTAACTACCAATTTTAAAAGCATTAATTAGATTCACAACGTTTTGAGAATTAAAAAAGGGTAGCCATTGAGGTAATAAATCATAATAGCTGGTAGACACACCCCAGGAGAATTGACAGTTCTTTTATTCCATTACAACTACAGTAAATCATTATTTTACATCCACTAGCCTGGACAGATTCTTGAGTTGCAACAACTTGTTTCCAATAGTTTGCTTTTGTACACACGTTGGATTACCAATAACTTCTGAATTTGCATATGAGGAAAAGGTTAGGTGCAAACAGAAAATGTATTATTACAATTCAAGCAGGGGTGTAGTGACAAAAAACAAAATACTGGAGCGGTCCTAAAATAAATAATTGTAAATTAAAAGGTTAACCTTTACAAAATGTTACCTTTAAATTAAATTTAAAAAAAAACACATCTGAGTCAATATACTGTACACATACTATCATTTACTAGTACTTGAAGTATGTCAAATAAGAGATAAAAAATCAGGTGGCACCATATACCATTGTTTTGAACTTTTTCTACAAAAAAGTGTGTGTACAAAAGCAAATGTAAGCATCTTTAAGACCCAGTCAGATTGTAAAATACAAATGCCCTCAGAGCGTAACCAGAGAAAATACTGCATCAGAAAATGTGTACCACTGACGTAATGGTGAGTAAAGAAATGTTTATTTTTCCATATTCATTGCTGAAGTTGTCTTATCTGCTTTCTATAATGCCATCTTATCAATCCTTATGTCTACTGTACATTATTGTAATGTTTGTAATTTATCGTCTTTCAGTGTCACTGTCAGTCGTCTGCTGTTCTGTGACAGTCTGTGGCCTGTGATCAGACAAAATGACAAAAAACGGGTACTATAAGCCATAGCAGACAATCGCTAAACTAATAAACGTATTACAGTGTATAGATACTGAAGCGTATATTATTGGTAATCAAACACATTACAATTTTGGAAATTACACTCACCGTGCAGTGTTGCCGATCCGCCACAGGTTTTGCAGGGTCCACAACTCTATTTCTTGTCGATCCACATTTAGTCGCCAGCAGTTCAAAAATGTAAGGCTGTGGCACCTGTTCCCTAAAATTAATTGGGTCTTCGACTTCATCTTCTATGTTTTCATCGGCAGTCGCTATGTGCGTTTACCTTTTCATACGTAACTTCCGGTTTTATTCCGGCCAGCATGATTTTTGAGTGGGTGTGGTCATACCACACAAAATCCATCATATCTTTGTTGTTTATTAATACTTTAACTGCATAAAAACAATTTTATTTCTATTGATGAAATCTATACAGAAATGTATTGGTGTGTTTGACCTGCAAGATACACTTTAAGGGGAGCCAGGGTTGTTTTTCCACTGCAGAGCTGAGCTGTGCTGCTGCTGTCTACTACTGTCACACGCAACTAAAGACAGTTGTTATTAATTATTGTTATTAATTAACTCAGTTAATAGACCAACGGTACAGCTGTATCTTTTATGACTATATTTTGTAAATATATTTTGGAATTTCTTTATAAGCCACAAATTTTACTGATTATATCGACTTACTAAAGCTTCTGTTGAAGGGGGTAAAAGAAGGTTTTAAAAATACGATTTGCCAAAGATATCCTGTTTAAAGGATAGTTGTTGTTTTTTCTAGTTGTTTTTTGTTTGGGTGCTTTAAAAAAAAGAAGCTGCATGAGTACAACAAGAGCCATAGTTGTATGTAGGGTACAGCTGTACAGTACTTTGTTGGACACATTTTTGAAAATATGTTTAGAATTATTTTATTTTCCGCATTTATTTTTCTTTATATTAATATAATAAAGGTCAAGGATGAGAAATTTGGTAGAATTTTGTGTTTTTTAGTGTGCGAGTTTATTGTATCACACTCACGGTTTATGTCCATTTGCTGAAATTCGGGCATAAACATTCTCGTTTCTGACGCACGACTCCAAATCTTCCTCAACATATGTCCACAGAGAGACTAGAGCCTGCACTAGAGCCTAAGCGTCCCAAGGCTGTACTTTTCTCTCATCACACTTGCTGCCTGCCATGTTTGTTGTTTTTCTTTCTGAAGTGTACTGACTGATGAACATAATAATGAAAATCCTTAACCCCTCCCCTGCTCGGCTCGCAGCCGGATTCAGATGTATTGCGAGGCCGGAGTTTCACGGTTTGGTTCTCGGCTATTTGGATACATTAAGCACAAAAAATAAACAGATATTGTAGGTGTTCATTAAATACAATATGTGATTATGTATAGTTCATTGGTGTCCACTTTCATTCAGCCTTTTGGACATTTTACTTTCTCAAAAAACAAGCAGTTTCCAGTTTGTTTAAGGGCACATTGCTTATTCCCTATAGTGTAATATTTCAACACAGGTAAAGTCTAGCCCTTGATCTAAGGCAGTGTTTGGCTTAATTTTAAAGTATTGTTGGATTGAATATGTGAAGGGATGAATTTCTTTCCCTCAAAAGACTATAGGGTTCACTTGTACTAGGATCCTAATTATTAATCCGCAACCAGGAACTAGCAAGCACACTTGGAGAAATCAGTGTCTTATTGCCCTCTAAAACACGCTATACAAACATACCCTATTGATGGCACTTTTTTATTTTTTTAAGTACATAATTAAGTCCCCAGACTTCCAATGTCCAAAAACGTAGCCGGTCATCTTCTATTACTTTGCCTTCTTAAGTCAACAGGCCATTGTACAAATACCAATGAAGTCCACACACTACATACTTGTCACACTCAATTTATATTGTAATGAGTAAAAGCCTTAAAATATGTAGAGAACATTCGCTGCAATTAATATAATAAAACACTATTATTGAAGCAAAACAGTTCCATCAACAGAAGACTGCCAAATGGATACTAGGCCTGAAGCATGTCACACCAATGTGTCCCTGTGCCCAATTTAAACATTTCACAGTTTGCTAGAACCTGGACTTTCAGCTATGCCAACAATGCACAGGCCTTTCTCATACACCACACTAAAGCCACACCAAAGCTATATTTGTCTGTGACACTGGTTTGCTAATTAAATGTGTTGCCTGACCGAGTCCAAGGATAAGAAATCATGCCAAACACACTTCCAAACCAAGGAAGGGGAAAAAATAATAGTCAACCTCGGTTAACTCGACTGGTGGATAGCTCGACACCTTCGCTTAATTTGACAGTCTGGGTCCCGGATTTTCTTCATATAAAAATCTATGCATCCTGCCTCTTAATTGCTTTATTCGACACCACGCTTTACTTGACTTATTACCGGTACTGAAGGGATGAAAAAATATTAAAAATACTAATGGATAACTCAACACTGTTGTTTCACGTGACAGAACTCTATTTGACACTCGTTTCACTTGACTGACTGACTGGAAACGGATCTTTCATTCGTAACTGCTAAGTGCAGGTGGTTACAACATCAGTTCACAATAGGAATGGGAAAAATGAGTTCTTGTTCAATTGGCTTTAAAGCTCAGGTTATTCAGGATAACAAGCTTGTCAGCATGCGAAACAATTGACAATGCTTAATTTCTGTGTGAAACTAAGTTGTTTATTATTGTTTTTGTTCACCATTCTGTAGAATATACATTTGTTAATTTTTGCTATTTAAGGCCATCAAATTAGACAGTACAAGCCACTAACTAAAAGTAGTCCACAGTTTGTGTGCAGCTTGTGGTTGGATTGTTTTCGTAAAAATAACGCTGTAGTTATTTTATTAATTCTTATTTCAAACAAACTATATGAGTTGTACTGAGTTTGTACAGTACTGTATACTGCAATTGATTCATTCACTGCAGTTCTTTCAACCATTTTCATAAGGACATTTTGCAAAAAGAATACACTTGTAAATACTGTAATACTTTAAGTGTGTGAGTTCTGTTACTTATATGCATGTTATTGGCATGGCTCATGTGCATCCATGGTTAACTCGACACCTTGGATAAGTCAGCACTAAATGGCATCCCCATGGGGTGTCGAGTTAACCAAGGTCGACTGTATACGTGCAATTCTTATATTGTAGTTTAATTGTCTAGCTGCCAGTCCATATGACCTACGTACCAAGATGCAGCACTGCATAGTTCTGAATTTGAAATATTTGCATATCCTAAACTAAAATAAAAATGTGATGAACCAAAAAATTCTTAGTGGGGATCGATTTTAAAATCTTAAATTATCCAAAACAAACATCTGACTGAGGCTAAAGCATATACAACCATCATCAACCAAACCATATGATTATCACACCAAATTGCAGAAGTTTGAACTGCTGAAGTTTGAACATGCAGTAACTTCAAATGCCATGTTATTTATTTATTGTACTGCCTCACTTTACTGGTGTTAAAATCATTCTTTAATATACATTTTTAACATGTTGTTGTATCTATACATGTAGCTGTTTCTACCACCACAGGTTTTCTGTGCTATTAAGTTTTCCATTGCATTTGCATCCTCATTCCAGAATGGACCAGAGATCAATCTTCCCCAATGTGGCTATATATTAATTAAACACCTCAAATGTGAACAGGATGCACTAATCTGGTGTGATGCATCTTCAATTCAAAACAATACCTTTTACACTCCTGTTCTTTAACACCCCAGATTAATAACAAATTGCTTGCCAGTTCCTAGTAATTTTCTGTATATTCTTTAGATTGTAGACTTTTTTAAAACTTTAACTCTATCCTTCCACCACACTATGGACTCTAGTGCTTGATATAAACCTGCATTGCATCCAAATACTTAAATGGCAGTATGTCCCCCCTTGCTATTTTACAGAAAGTTATACAGTAAAGGAACTAAAATACACTGCTTGAGAAAATGGGTTTTCACAACCATTGTGCCAAGTCCAATGTAATGACCCAAGTTGCAGAGGTGCAGTATGTTATGTTTAGACAACTGAAGAAAGCCATACAGATACACTCTCATAGCTTTCATTGTACAATGCCACATGCCCGCTTAAACTGTTAGAGCATGCAAGCTATATATGTATACATATACACACACACATAGTACACCCTCACTATAACAAACCTGTTGGGGTCCAAGCATTTAGCTTGTTATATCGAGGGGTTCATAAAAGCGAAAGTACAATCAAAATGAACTGTTGGAGTAATTAAATGAGAGGAGATTGTGAATAAAAGTAGAATTACATGCACCGGTTTGTCTCATGTAGGCAGTATTCTGCCTTTGCTTTATCTTATTTGTTAAAGAATTAAAACGCAGTACAAAAAGCAAAAATCCTGAATTGAAGCTGAACTTTTATTCAATATCAATCTGACACAAATCTTAATCCAACATGCAAGAATCCCCAAGTGAGTTTTTATTCCAAATCAACCCGACATGAAAAATTCATCAGATCCTTAAGTTTTTTTGTTGTTGTTTTTTCTTTAATCAAATTTTGCTTTGCCGCATGGTTGCTGAACAAGCCAAAAAGAGACAACCTATATTCACAACAGAGATATGCCTGTGTTACTCCTTTTTTCAAACTATCAATATAGTATCCAGTTTTGTTGCAACATGAAATGATTTTCGTTTTAGAAGCATAGTTACACAGCGCACGCTTCTTAAGACAAAACAGTTGACTTAATTGCGGAGGTGGCATCCTGTACGTACAGACTGGGATATTTATATGATCTTTATTTATTTATTTATTTATTTTTTTATTTGGGGTCCAGGGACAGGTTCGTTATAGCTGAAGGTTCATCATAATGAAGGGCATTATAGTGAGGGTGTACTGTATGTATGTATCGATTACACACAGTTGTAGTCAAATGTTTACATATACAGTACCTATGGAAATATAGTTTTTATAAATTTCTCTAAAACAAAGAATTTTAGGAAAAATCTTTTGTAGCAAAAGTTTTGCTTTTGTAGCTGAGGAAAAAAAAAAGTTACAAGAAATAGATGTCTACAATTATTTATTTTAGCAATTTTTTTGCAAAACTCCAAAAATGCCAATTCAAATGTATTCATATTCTTTAATGCTATGATCGTATTGTCTACAAGGTGCTAGAAATTTCAATATGATAATGCAGAACCTAAATCTAGAAAAGTCTCGAAAATGTTGGATTGTAGGTGAACATTCTTAGAGAGTATAAAAGGGTTAGACATAGGATGATTGTTGTCTTTACCAATAAGTCAATATGGGAAAAAGTAAAGAGCTATCCTGAAGACCTTAGGCAGAAAATTATTTATTGTCATAAAGCTGGAGAAGGATACAAGAAGATTTCCAATTTCAACTATTGTTTCTATGGTTGTCACAACACTCCCTCGGTCTGGAAGAAAGAAGGTTCTTTCACCAAGAACAAGTAGAAGAATTGTGAGGAAGGTTAATAACAATCTGAGATTGACTGCCAAAGATATTCAAAGTGAACTGACTGCAAGTGGGACTGGGGTTTCCATTTCAACCATAGGTTGAGTATTGCATGGTGAAGGTCTCAATGGTCGCAGGCCAAGGAAAAAGCCAGTTCTGGTCAAAGGTTTTATGCAGTGATGAAACAAAAATCAAGCTATTTGGTCACGCTGATAGTCGTTACATTTGGAGAAAGTCTGGTGAGGCGTGCAAAGAAAAGAACACCATATGTACTGTCAAGCATGGAGGTGGTAATACTCTTCTATGTGGCTGTTTTTCCTCTAATGGGACAGGAAATCTTGTTCCAATACATGGTGAAATGGATTCCATAGCATACCAAAAGCCAATAATCTGAAACCCTCTGCTACAAAACGTGGTTTAAAGAGCAACTGGGCGTTGCAACACAGCAACGATCCAAAGCACAGATAAAAATCTACTTCAGAATGGTTAAAGAAGAATAAAATCAAGGTTCTGGAATGGCCTAGTGAAAGTCCCAATCTAAATCCGACTGAGAATCTTTGGCATGACTTGAAGAAGGCTGTGCACAAGAGAAGTCCTTGGAATTTGTGTTGAAGAATGGTCAAAAATCATTAAAGAATCATGCCATGTTCATTGACAAATATCCCAACTGTTTAAAAGAGGTTATTATTGCTAAAGGTACCTCAACTAGCTATTCATTTCATTTTCCTTGTCAGGGTATGAATACTTTTGAATTAGCCTTTTTGGAGTTTTGCAAAAAAAATGTTATAATAAATTATTGTAGACATCTATTTCTTGTAACTTTTTTTCCTCATCCACAAAAGCAAAACTTTTGCTACAAAAGATTTTTCCTATAATTATTTGTTTGAGAAATTTCTAGAAATTATACATTTCCATTGGGGTATGTATATACAGTGCCTATAGAAAGTCTACACCCCCTTTCAAAATGTTCACCTTTTGTTGCCTTACGCCTGGAATTAAAATGCATTAAAATAGTTTTTTTTTCATTTATCTACACATCCTATCCCACAACTTCCAAGTGAAAAAAATATTCTAGAAATTTGTACAAAATTAAATTAAAAATAAAAACTGAAATAGCTTGGTTGGATAAGTGTCCACCCCCCTTGTAATAGCAATCCTAAATTAGCTCAGGTGTAACCAAACGCCTTCAAAAACACACACCAAGTTAAGTGGTCTCCACCTGTGTTAAATTGTAGTGATTCACATGATTTCAGGATAAATTCAGCAGTTCCTGTAGGTTCCCTCTGCTGGGTAGTGCATTTCAAAGCAAAGACTCAACCATGAGCACCAATGCGCTTTCAAATGAACTCCGGAAGTTGTTGAAAGGCACAGATCAGGGGATGAGTATAAAAAATATACAGTCAAGATGATTATTAAGAAGTGGAAAGTGTACGGCACCACCAAGACCCTGCCTAGATCAGGCCGGCAGGTTGTGTGAGACAGCAGGGAGGGGGTTAAAACCTCCCTGAAGAAAAAAATGTTACCTTTGGTATTGTTTAATTGTTTTGCTTTTTCAGTTAATCAGTTTTGTTAATTGTTCTTTAGTGTTTAATTTAATTATTTTATTATTTAATTATCCCCTGCACCTGGGCAGTAATTTAGAATTGGGACCAGGTGCAGGGTATTTAAGGGAAGCAGTCAGTCTGCTCAAGGCTGCTGAGTAGAAGGAAGCAGAAGAGAGGTGCTCTGCTTCCGAGCAGTCAGAGAAAAAGTAAGTGCTGTGTAAACCTGTATGGTTTTTGTTTGGTGCCAGGTAAACGGCTTAGCCGTCCTGCAAGTTAGTCAGGGAATAACCTGTGTAGTAAGGACTCCAAAACGGAGTTAGGCTTTTGTTTTGTATTTGTTTGTTTTTGTGTGTAATTAAAAATAGCGGGTCAGCGCGGAAAAAAAAAATCCATTCCTGTGTTCTGGGTCGAATTTTTAAAGGGGCACGAACCCGTGAGTGGCGTGATCTTTCACTAATATATATATATATATATATATATATATATATATATATATATATATATATATATATATATATGCGAGAGAGAGAGAGCGAGAGAGAGCACACACACACACAGTATTGTTTCATTGGGTTTCAGTGCATGTAGTAAATGGAACAATCATCTTAAAGTGGTTATGGGCTGTATGGTCACAAAGTGTTTGCTGAAAAGGTTGCTAGCCCAAGAAATCAACATGTAAGGTTTGGATTATTATTGACTGCACTTTCTATGAGATAAAAGTATAAGAAACTGAATCATGTTGACAAATATGATTAATTTTAAATAAATATAGATGGTATACATTAATTTAATTTCATTGTATTCCGTGCACTGTGAACAAATTTCCAAATTGACCATTTAGTACAATAAATACAATGCAGTGATGCTGAATAAGTAGTTAATAAGTAGATAAGTAGATTGTGGATTACTGAGTACAAGATGAATAAACAAGTAACACTTCTCTGTTACATCAAGTAGTGGATCAGAAGGGGGGCCCCGAGGCAGGTGCCTGGTCTCGTATGCAGAGAGCTACACTACAGACAGAATTTTGGCACAGAATTTGTTTTGCTCTCCTCCTAATGTCTTGAGTCTGGGTGTCATATCTGCCTGCTGCAGGGGTCTGACGTCCTTGCAAGATAAGAGTACTAGAGCCATAAAATGTCTGCCTTGCACTTGGGTCTTCAGTTTCATTTTATGTTGGTTTATTTTTCATCTGCAATATTACGTTCCTGGTGGATTAGAGAGATCTGCCAGCAGCTGGTGTCTCTGGGAACAAACAGGTCTAATATACAGTATTCTATACCAGTACACTGCCTTTTTCTAACATTTAAAATTTGTGCACATAAAGCAATGGACCCCATTTTTTGTTAGATATGTATTGAGGGTGAGACTTTTTGACTTAAGTTTCTCATACAAGAATGTTGCTAGAATAGCACGACAGAGGGTGATAGAATGAATGAAAGTTCTACTCAAGAACACTATGCCTTATACAGAAAGAGTGTTACAACAGGAATACCCTGTTCCTGGGTCTGCTTGTACCTCGTGGCTTTATGGTGACCTGCCTTAGCATAAAACGGTATGTCTGCAGGCTTCCCACTCCGCAGTTGTACCAAATTATTTTTGATGCTATATGCCAGGCCCGCAAAATAACCCAGTATTAGATTCTTTTTTTCCCCCATAAGTGGAAAGAAACATACCTCTGCTGATCCTCTGTTTCTCCCCAGACAGGATACCTGGTGTGTCAATGATACTGATGCTCTCCAGCACTGGGTTTGGGAGCTGGGCACACACAAACCTATGGGACACAAACAACTTTGCTTAAGTAAGTGCATAACATGCAAACAATTCTCATTTTGAAGTCATACCCACTTAAGGGGATAGTTTATGATTTAGGTATAATACTGTAATAACCAAGACTTTTAACAAACATTTTTTGCAAAACTTCTTGCAAGTCCCTTACTTTGTAGTAGATCATTTCGTTTTCTGGATTATTTTCCCTTAGACTCTGGTAAAAAGCACTGATCTGCCAGAACATTACAGATTCACTTCATGTGCAGTTTTAGACTTTACATTGAATGGCCAAAAATATAATGAGAAAATCCCCTAATCTGCAATGTATGCACATTTCCCATGGTCACGAAACACGTCATGTGATCCAATAGACCTCTATGTGCTGTGACAATGGGTCTCTGTCATTTTTTTGGCCAGCCAAAGTAATACCAGCAAACAACAACTCTATACTATACATGGACTACACCAATGTTTTGACAGTGAAAAAGTCTGTGAAACAAAAAAAATCCTAAATGAGGTACTTGCAAGTTTTATTTTTTAAAAGGTTGTTATTTAAAAGGTTTTTATACAAGCTGAAAGGTCAGATTGACTGTGGTGTGACCAATACCAGGAATTTAGTGTTCTGAAAATACCAACGTTCAAATACTATTTATGGTTATACAATACATCATGATTACATTTTTTTTTTTTAAATATCAGTCAATAATGGTTATTAGAAGTTAGTCAAAGTCCATGCCCTAATTGTTGTTGATTTCTTGTGGCAGGGATGTACTCTTATGCGCAAATTACAGAAATAGTTTTGCAAAAATAAGTATACAGTAGCACTACCAACATTTATGTTAAACATCTATTTTTTTTTTCCTTTTTTTACACAGCACCTGTGGAGTTGCATCAACAAAATGGACAACTTAAATTCTTTATATTCAGCTTCTGTTTACTTCTGTTCCAAATACCGGTAGTTTATATTGGGTGTATTATTATTATTATTTTTTTAAATCAGTCATCAACAGAAACTATTTCTTTTGGTCATTCTTTGTAATATAGTCTTCTAGAACATTTTGATTGTACAGTTGTTAAGGTCAAATACTGCATCCCTCAGTTCAGGCCTCTAGGTGCACAGTGACAAATAGAAAAACCCACACAATCGTGTAACAAAGTAACTATTACAAACCGAGTTCACTCAACGTTTAGCCACATGCCTTGCTCTTGAAGACCAATACAGTAAAAACTGTTGACTCAGTTGCAGAGACTAGGGCACTTTACATCATCAACAATAAAATCATCATTGATGCTGTCTGAGTAAATTGCTGGCATTAAAATTGCATTAGTCCAACATAGGGATGCAACTCAGTTATGGTTCGTTTTTTTTATCAACCCTTTCATCTGTTTGACATCTAGTGGGTTTTCGGTAAAATGAAATGGACATACTATTATTACACTTTTTTTTTTTTTTTAAAACTACGACAAATAGTGTTATTGTATCACTCATACGTCAAGCCTCAAAACTAGTTCATGGATGACGAAAAGTTAATTTATGAGGTGCAGCAAATAAATATTATAATGAAAAGGACAAACAATTGAATATAAGTCGTAGTTTTATTCAGGAATGTTGTATAAAGTATCTACACAACCGAAACATTGTAAATAAACGGGCTATCAGGAGGCTCACTGAAACAATAGAAATGTCAACATAGAGCTCACTTGAGGAATGCAGACTGATATAGTCAAACTTTAATACATGGCTGATAAACACAAATAATACCACAACATTTCACTGTTATAATATGTTTTATATGTATCAGTTAATTTGACCGCTCCGGGTCGGAATAGGTATGACAGTATTTTATCTCACTAATTTTTGTAGCTACACAATTCTTTCTTTGTCAGGGTAATTGGTGTATATATTTAGGAAACGACAGGAAAGCACAGCTCCGTATTATAAACACATGCACAGCAATTTAAATTTAAATTCCAAAAACGGTCAAAATGACCACCTTGGTCGTTCTAGTGTTAAGGGATGTGAATATGAACCTCTACATGCAGAAATGTTATTTTATTTTAAAACACTGAAACTCAAAATCAATTATTGTAAGGTGATATTGGTTTTATGTTGGGGAAATATTTTTAAGAAAAATAAAAAACTGAAATATCTTGCTTGCATAAGTATTCAACCCCTGTGCCTCAAGACACACCATCCCTACAGTGAAGTATGGTGGTGGCAGCATCATGCTGTGGGGATGCTTCTCATCAGCAGGGACTGGGCATCTTGTTAAAATTGAAGGAAAAATGGATGGAGCAAAATACAGGGAAATACTGCAAGAGAACCTGCTTCAGTCCGCTAAAAAACTGAAGCTTGGGAGGAAATTCACCTTTCAGCAGGACAATGATCCCAAGCACAAGGCCAAAGCAACATTGGAGTGGCTCAAGAACAAAAGGTGAATGTCCTACAGTGGCCCAGTCAAAGTCCTGATCTCAATCCCATTGAGAATCTGTGGCACTATTTGAAAATTGCGGTCCACAAGCGTCGTCCAACCAACCTGAACAACCTGGAGCAAATCTGCCAAGAAGAATGGGCCAAAATCACTCCGACACTGTGTGCAAAGCTGGTACATACTTACCCCAAAAGACTTAAAGCTGTTATTGCAGCGAAAGGTTGCTCTACCAAATATTAATGTGTGGGGGTTGAATACTTATGCAAGCAAGATATTTAAGTTTTTTATTTTTCTTAAAAATATTTCCCAACATAAAACCAACGTCACCTTACAATAATAGATTTTGAGTTTCAGTGTTTTAAAATAAAATATCAAACAGAACGAAATTTCAATGTACCATTTGTAATTCAGTAATATGAGAGAATTGGTCAGGGGTCTGAATACTTTTGCAAGGCACTGTATATAGCACCTTTAATAGTGAACCACCTTCACAAAAGCGCTTTACAGTGGTAGGCTGTGAACTGTGCATTATATGTAGTCACTTACAATAGGACATTGATTTAATATCTCATCCGCAGGATGGAGCACAAGGAGGTTAAGTGACTTGCTCAGGGGCACACGAGTCAGTCAGTGGCAGAGGTGGGATTTGAACCGGTGACCTGGTTACAAGCCCTGGATTTTAACCAATGGACCACACTGCCTCCTATATATTCTTATATATAGTAGTTCAGTATGTTAGTATACCACATCACTGAAAATGTGCTTCGTTAAAACATGTCTGTTGAAATATTTTTTAAAAAAGGACATTACTCGCTAAATAAATAAATGTTAAAAGTTGGCTATGGGAGTAATGGCATTGGCAGCAAATGCAGCTTCCGCGATGGAAACAGAAAGAAAAAGTAATAGCAATCAGCCTTTTGGTGCGTTCCCCTTTAAGAGAGGTGGGCTGTGTGCGTATGTCAGTCAGCTGCGTGAAGCAGTGAGGTTTCAATACACCAGTTTTGTGCAATGTGTTTATATGATGGAGCGCATGCTTGCAGATATTAGCAGCGTGTTGTTGTAGATTTTAAATGCATTTGATTTAAACAAAGCAAGCTTCATAAACGCAATGCTTACCGGCCGTTTGTTTAAAACAGCCGAAGCAATATTCAAATCGAGCTGCTTATTGCCTGTTGGCAATATCAAGAAAGAGCGCAAAGTACCGTGACAGAGATATTAAGAAAGCAGAACCAGGGAGGCAGGGACTTCGAGTTAAGAAAGAAGCCATCTGTTGCAGGTTACTGTACATTTAACGTTTGTTTTGTATATTTTTTTTATTTTTTATTTTTTTAAAAGCTTTGCGTGGAGATGGCTTTTAGCAAACTGCATAGCAACACTGTATTTGTAGCCTAATTAATCTTGTTTACGTTTGCTTATTTTTAAAGCAAAACATTTCCCCATGTTTAAAGCAGTTTGCCTGTTTTTGTTCACTAATCTATTTATGGATGTGTAAATGCTTTTTCTATAGATGTTCGCAAATCCGACCTTTTCACATATCCGCCTATACCCCAGTCCACAGGGGGTCGGATATGCAACGCTGTACTGTACTATGAATAAATGCGTACATTTAAAAAAAAAATACTTGTATTACTATATATTATTACATATTTGGAGACATCCTAGGAATTGCCATTTTTACATCTTCCAATACTGTACATAAAATAAAAACTGGACAAGCCTTACTGGATATGGGATGAGAAACTAAAAAAAAACTGCTACATTGACTTTTTGTTTTGGCTTTATACAATATTTCGGGGTTCAAAACTTCTCTGGAAAACCTTTTTTTGTTATTCAGATGAGTTGATATTTGTACAGTAGCTGGCAAACTTTTAATTTTGAATTAGTTTTTGAGGTTGTGAAATCACTGGTTGTACACATGCGCATAAAACAAAACTGATGGTTTCACGAACAACTTTTGTGGTTGCACCGGGTATACAGCCCTGCGCGGGAGCCAAACTACTTGAGCAGATTTACAGGAGCAAAGTTTGGAGATGAAAATTCCAGCAGCTGCTGCTGAGCTGAGAATTTGAACAAACATTTATTCGTGTCATAGTGGTAACCAAACAGGTATATAAAATCCTAGACAAGTTTTTTTCTTGGACCAGCTTAACCGGATCATTTTAAAACAGCCACTACCACAAACTATCGCAGTACAGTAGCTTCTGGAGTCCCAGTTCATGCAATGCTCTCAAAAAACTCAATCCTTCCAGCTCTGATAATGCCTGGATGAGCTCCCAGAGACATTTGCATGATCCAGTTTGTTATTGCTGACAACACAAACAATGCAGACTACACCTGGAAAGAGTGATTATGTTACAAATATACAATCTCATAAAATCTGACCTCATTTAATGAGAATTTTTTTTTTGGTCGATTACATTGCCCAAGCGACTGCAGGGCACTTGCCTTCTGGTTGCATGCAATCAACGTTTATTTTGTTGGCCAGTGACTTCCTTTTTTCCCCAGTAAGATAGCTTTTTTTTTCCTGTTTGGGTTATGCTTTTCTCAAGTACTAGAACAAGCTGGTATTTTTCTCAGTACTGATGCAAGAATATCGTAGCCACAGAAACGTACTGCTGCCTCCGAAAAAAAAAGGAATTGAAGAATTTTTTTCGTTATTACAAAAAGTGTGCTCACAAAAAACCTTTAACAAAAGTGCTGTGACATTAAAAAAAAAAATATATATATATATATATATATATATATATATATATATATATATATATATATATATATATATATATATATATATATATAAATCAAATCCATATTTGGTGTGACAACCCTTTGCCTTCAAAACAGCATCAATTCTTCTAGGTACACTTGCACAAAGTCAGGGGATTTTGTAGGCATATAGTCAGGTGTATGATTAAACAATTATACCAAACAGGTGCTAATGATCATCATTTCAATATGTAGGTTGAAACACAATCATTAACTGAAACAGAAACAGCTGTGTAGGAGGAATAAAACTGGGTGAGGAACAGCCAAACTCAGCTAACAAGGTGAGGTTGCTGAAGACCGTTTACTGTCAAAAGTCATACACCATGGGAAGACTGAGCACAGCAACAAGACACAAGGTAGTTATACTGCATCAGCAAGGTCTCTCCCAGGCAGAAATTTCAAGGCAGACAGGGGTTTCCAGATGTGCTGTCCAAGCTCTTTTGAAGAAGCACAAAGAAACGGGCAGCGTTGAGGACCGTAGAGCGCAGTGGTCGGCCAAGGAAACTTACTGCAGCAGATGAAAGACACATCATGCTTACTTCCCTTCGCAATCGGAAGATGTCCAGCAGTGCCATCAGCTCAGAACTGGCAGAAAACAGTGGGACCCTGGTACACCCATCTACTGTCCGGAGAAGTCTGGTCAGAAGTGGCCTTCATGGAAGACTTGCGGCCAAAAGCCATACCTCCGGCGTGGAAACAAGGCCAAGCGACTCAACTATGCACGAAAACACAGGAACTGGGGTGCAGAAAAATGGCAGCAGGTGCTCTGGACTGATGAGTCAAAATTTGAAATATTTGGCTGTAGCAGAAGGCAGTTTGTTCGCCGAAGGGCTGGAGAGCGTGCACGAATGAGTGTCTGCAGGCAACAGTGAAGCATGGTGGAGGTTCCTTGCAAGTTTGGGGCTGCATTTCTGCAAATGGAGTTGGGGATTTGGTCAGAATTAATGGTCTCCTCAATGCTGAGAAGTACAGGCAGATACTTATCCATCATGCAATACCATCAGGGAGGCATCTGATTGGCCCCAAATTTATTCTGCAGCATGACTATATATATATATATATATATATATATATATATATATATATATATATATATAAATAAATAATGATAAACTAGTTACATCTTGACAGTCAGCTAAATAGGAAAGGCAGATCTGCAGAAATAAATCACTTTTTTTTCAACCTTGGCCTTAGTCATGGAGAAATATTGCAGTATTTGAGTCATTTAAATGGAGTTGTGCTTACTATGAGAACTTTACGAAGGGTCTTAAAATCAAATAACTTCCGTCGGAAATGTATTTATTTATTTGACAGGGAGAACATACAATTTTTAACATTTATGACATGTTATAAGATGTATTGCTATGAGCTAATTTTCATTGTTAAATATTAAAGTCAGATATATTTGAAGTAGCACTGTTCTTGTTGAGGTCTGACGTAGGGCGGGAATACTGGCCGGAATCGTAAAGAGACTTGTATTTTCATTGGCCAAAATTATTATTTTTTTGGTTGAAGCATTCTTGTTTTGACAGCACTTTTTTGTAATAAAAGAAAAAAATATAGGTCTCCTCTCGCTTTCAGGATTTTCAAACCCTGGCGCCTCTACTTCATTGCATTGATGATCCTTATACAGCCAACTCAACAAAAGTATCAGAAGCATGTGAAGTGTTGGGCTTCTCTAAAGCGGATGTGCAAATGGAATGGATTGACCTGCTACACGACTCATCATTAAAGGCAATGAGAAATGACATAACAAGCTTTGCATTTTGGTCTCCGATTCCTGACCAGAAATACTCAATAATAAAGGACGCTGCTTTGAAGGACTTTTCACTATTTGGATCCACATATTGCTGTAAAAATGCCTTTTCCTCAATGAAGCAAGTGAAATCCGTGCATCGCAGTATTTTGACTGATTCACATCTACATCAGTTATTAAGACTAGCAGAAAGTCATACATTGTACAAGTTCACAAATATTATGAAGGAGAAAAAGAAAACTGGCTTTGTTCATAATTATGTAAATGTAATCGGCATTTGTAAAGGACCATTGCCAAATTGGAGAAATATGCTTGGGTGTGTCCGGCCCTCCAGAACTTTTGTTTTTTATTTTGGAAAATTCGGCCCTCACAAAAGATTTCTTGAGTACCCCTGGTGTAGGCAATGTAATGCATTGCCAGCGGTGTTTTGTAATAGCTTTATGGGTTCTTCTGTCCCTGAAAGGTACTGTATTTTATATTTGGCATATGAGTTTGGGAAGTGACACTCATTAAAACTACTCCAAACAATTCAGATCTGCCTCTATTAAGTGTTTTTATTTAGCAATTATTTTATTTATACTGTAACTAGAACTATATTTCAATAAACTGGAAAAGATATTGCTTTAAACTTAGAATTTCCTCTAATACAAATGTCCTAGCCAAACCTTTCCAACCTCACAGTCCTTCAGTAGCACTTGTATTCCAACCTGCAAAGGTTTTCAGTTTGACACTCAGAAAGTTACTTAAAGCTTATACACTGATATGTATTTTTGCTTTAAAAGCTGTTTGGCCCCATAATTTTATTAGAACCATCTGTACACTGCATCACACTGTATGATATATGTCACTGCACTCCTATCAGAATACATTCCTGAGCCTAACCAGCTGCTAAATCCTTTGCTGGCTAAATAAAAGCACATGCATTAGCAGGCAACAGAATTATATTTTTCATATAGTAAGCAACTAGTAATTCAAGGACAGTTGGAAAATTCATTAGTAAAATCATTTTAAGAATGCATAGCATGTTCAGGGAACACTCACATACTGTGACATCAGCCTTCTAGCTTAATGGAAAGCAATCACTCAAATGAAGAGCATGTTACTACAGAGCAGCATATAGACAACAGTACAGCTAAACCGCAGATGTATACCTGCTACTTTTTAGCCTTAAGAAACGTTACAAAATTCATGATGATGATAAATGCAATGCTTGTCCTGTTGTTCTGCCTCCATGTTCCAACCAGGTCCTTAAAATACGTAATTGCACGCTCAGGTTCAAAAACAATTAAATACTGGTTGGAACAAGGCCTGGATTGCTTCAATCGAACCCATGAGAGGCCTTGGCTTCCCTGTGAAATTATAGCGTCCGTATTTTTTCTGAGAGTTTGAAATACATTACAGTAGTAAGCCCATTTAATTAAATCTGCCAGGCCTGCTCTTTGACATCCACTTGCTCATTAAAAAAAGCTAAATATGCATAAGATGTCACCACCATTTGCAACACGTAAGTTGGCCTGGGTAGAAACAAATATTGGGTGGCTTCAAAAGCCGATGCAGGCCCTAAAGAGATATTACCATATTACTTCGAATTTAAGACGCAGCCCAAATTTCCCACACTGAATTTGAGGAAAAAATAAAACATCAAATAAATATGCATTTACAAAGACACAAACTCAATTACGCATATGGAGGCAGTTTGTGGCCGTTTGCTATTACACAGAGCATTACAGTTATGTGCTGCTTCTCATTTCCAGTCGTGATTACTCCTGTTTTTCTCCCAATTTGTGAACTGTGGTATTGCTTGACATGTCGGAAAATATGGTGGTCTGATCAGCATTTCCGATCTGTCCAAACTGGTACTGTTTGTTAGAAAACACTGACATTGTAAAAGCTTCTCTATGAATTCCTCAGGAAGCAGCTTCTTTGAAAATGGCTGCCTGTGTGTCATGGATGATTCGAGATCAGGCAGCAACGTTTTGGTTGGTCTTTCCTCAGCAGTAAGTCACGTTGCTGCTTGTGTATTCGGGCAGTGACGTCTTTGATTTCTCAGCAGTAAGTCACGTTGCTGCTTGTGTATTCGGGCAGTGACGTCTTTAATTTCTCAGCAGTCAGTCACGTTGCTGCTTGTGTGTTCGGGCAGTGACGTCTTTGATTTCTCAGCAGTAAGTCACGTTGCTGCTTGTGTATTCGGGCAATGACGTCTTTGATTTCTCAGCAGTCAGTCACGTTGCTGCTTGTGTATTCGGGCAGTGACGTCTAATTTCTCAGCAGTCAGTCACGTTGCTGCTTGTGTGTTCGGGCAGTGACGCCTTTGATTTCTCAGCAGTCAGTCATGCTGCTGCTTGCGTATTCGGGCAGTGACGTCTTTTGTTGGCGATTTTATTACACACATCACCATATTGTACACACATTTAATATGCAGGCTATTTTTGAGAAGCAAAACATATTCGATGGAATATGGTATTTTAAGTAGTCAACCTGGTGCACATTCATTTTCATCTGGAGAATATTAACGCTACTCAATACAGTATGTAGGCCCTAATTCGCTTTTTTAGTATTTCCAATCCTTTTTAAGTAATAAATAACATTTAGCATTCCAGAGAATTCACAGCATGTGCAATAACATTTCACAACTATAGTACAGTTAACTCGGTTAACAAACCCTCATTCTACTCTATTGTGAAGGTTAGTTAAAGCAATACAATTGGAAGAGTCTACTAAAGGATTCAACCACAACAACCTGATTACACTAGATTAAGTTCAAATTTAACCTATTCTGACCTTGAACCAGTGGGGAAAAAAATAATTTAGTCTACATTGCACATCTATTATTTAAACAAATTCCAAATAATTTCAAACAAATAAAATGTAACTAAATCAATCCAATATTTAGTTAAGCTAACCAATCAGCTACATACAATAACTTTTTTTTCTAATCTACCCACCAGCCCCCTACCTTTTTGTGTATAGATATTGTATATATTTGTAAGCAGTTGAGCTGCTTATACTGAGTTGCTAACACTGAGCCAAGGGGAAAGTGAAACAAGAACATTACCACACAAAACATAGCCATAGACTCTTAAGCAGCCGCAATGGTTTAGGCATTTCCTAATGTATATAGTTTAGAACAATTCTTGCCCTTAGGGTTTAAGGAACAAACATAACTATATTAGTTTTTGTGGTTTTAAACATCTTCTGAAACAGAAGTTGCTGTACAGTACTTGATAACCACAGTCAGCAGAAATAATTGCAACAGCAGATATACTATATACAGCCTGTTCTGTATGCCTTAACTATTTCTAATTTGACAGCTGTTTGTTTGTGGTTTTTCAACTTTATTTGTACTGTTTTCGCTCTATTTGCAGCTGTTTGTTTTTAATCATGTCAATTGTTAAACATCAAAAACAAATCATGCTGTAAAACTAATAAGAAACAACTGAGAATGTTAACTGCTTTTACCTAAATATCAAAGTTGTTTCTTACTAGTTTTAGAACATTAAAGACTTGCTTCAAATGCTTTGACCTTGTCTGGTGAGGTGGCAGAGTTGAAAGATCATATTGGTACATGATTTAAATGCAATCAGGTAGGCGTTTCAGCACCGACACTTAGATTCTACAGACAAGTGCAAAGTTCAAAAGCCAGGTATACAGACAAAGTTCAAAGCCAGGTATACAGACAGATTTACAGAAAAATAATAACTCAACATATTAGCACCTCCAAGTTCAGAATTATTCATTAATTTAGTGTAAGGCTGCATTGGTCACATGACCCTAGCTACAGCAAATCATTTTAATGCTATCACTTTACTTTAAAACCAGCAGTGGATATTGGCAGTTGCTGCTGGGAAACTGGGTCAGTGTTATACCAAGAGCATCCCACTATGACCAAGATTAACTCTATACTCAAAAATCCACCCCTGCACTGCTGATTTCTGTTACACAGATTTTGGGCAGGGTTATTAGCCTTGACTAGATAGATCCTGTGGAACTCCGGCTTTACAAAGGTCCTGCATTGTTCCATTAAATCAGAATCTGTTCTGTCGTTGATTATGCAATTTAAAGTTGAAGCAGGATCATGCCCATGGGACTTGCATAGTGATGCAAGTCACATCCAGCACACCAAGTAACCAATTAATCATATTTTAGTTTAAAATTAAACTACATTTTGAGGCAGTGCAGAAAGAAGAGAAACAAATTATGTTAAACTGACCTGTTAAGAAATGCATTGCCAAATGCATTCAGCTTCCGGAAAGGTTTTTTGGGGTCCACAACCAAGGCATTTCCTGGGACTATCCCCTCCACATCACCATGCATCACTGCTATGAAGGAGTCAGTTGTTGGTTCTGGACCAATTCTCATACCAGGGAATTCCTGCTCCAACAGGTACCTGGTAAAATCAGACAAGCATACAGCACTTCATGAAAATCACTTGGACGTTAAAACTAGTGTGCACTTTTCTGTGACTACAGTTCTTTCTGAATCTTTTATTAAACTGCAAGTTTTGTTAATTCAGTACCATGAGCTTTCTACTGCACAATGACAACTGTAGAAAGAGAAAAGAAGGCTATTCTCAGGGTTAATTTGAGATCTATTACAATTCAGCCACAATGTTTCACACCATTCCTTTAAACCTCTCAAGTAGTACTAAATAAGTTAGGTTTCAATTTAGAACAACCTTTCAACCTATTTGTCCACATCAATGTAGTTTAGTTTTAGCACTATTAGCTGAACTGTGAAATAATATGCAGTACTTAAAGTTGTGGTTTTGAAAGTATGTTCCACCATGATCAACATTAAGAAAAGATGCTTGAAACAGACATATTAATTTATTGCACAGTGCTCAACGCAATATCGCACACTTCAAGAAGTTCTAAATTAGATGGCCAGTTGTTGAAAGTTTATAGTCATTTCAATAAAATATTCAGGAATCACAAGAAATAGTCATTTCAGAGCACTTTCTGCTTTATGAGAAATGTAGGACATTTTTAAACAATGCATATAGGTAAACAATTGCTTTCTTTGACAAAAGGGCACAAGCTGATCGCACTAGGCTTACTGAACAATTCAACAGGAGTCTTCAAGACTACTTCCACTGTAGTATCACCAATAGGACCTTACTGTGAATATACATTTGTAAAAAGCAGGCAGAGTGCACAGTATGTCTTCATTGTACTTCACCTTAACCTAGTACCAATATATTACATTTGTTGGTGACTTAAGTTTGGTCTGAGCATAAAAATATGTCTCAAAACATAAAAAAGTCAATTAGAAATGTACTATTTTTTCTACAGAAAATGAGATATTAGGTTACTGAGTTAATTAATCTATAGGTCTGCATGCTAAAGCATTTGGAATTACACATTAAAAGGAAACAGTTTAGGTTTAGTCAGTAACAGGCTGTATACTATTCCATATGTTCTTGTTACTGTTTGCAACATAAACAGATAAAAACCACTGAGCTGCTTCCCCAGTCATGAATACACATTTAAATGGAAATGAAGTAACACTTGCAAGGACATTGTTGCTATTTGTCAGCTGTTTAACTCCAAAACACAGGCAAATATTAAAATAGTCTTTCTTTGGAAACGTGACAAAAAAAACTGTGCTACTGTATAAATGTAACTGTACACAGTAAAGCATAGATATTTTTTTTTTATTTTTTTATTCCATGTTAAATGATACTGTGGAGGAGACTGGAATATGATTATGTTCAAGCCCTAAACTTTTCTTGGGAAATATGCCACCACAAAATCTGGGGGCTGATAGAACTCCTTACAGGAGCTAATCTAACAATTTCGCTTGTTTTGCCCGGATTGTTCGACTTCAGTCTGCAACTAACAAGTTGAATGTGGAATTCATATTGATTTTGAACAGAAATATGTTGTCATTTTCAGTTGTTTGGGTCAAATTAATATTGAAAAAAAAAATGTGTTAAACCTTGAAATGCACAACTATGTCTGGAGCCTATAATGTTGTCTACTGCAGGTCAATTGTTAAAGATTGTCAATTGGTCTACATATTGTGAACTTCAAATAGAGGTTAATTACATTGTATTTTATTAAACGTTGTTAACAATCTTGAATTAATACATTACCGAATGAAGGTGGTCTTTCCAGTGGAGTACTGACCAACCAGCAGGACCATGGGCTTGTTGTCAAAATCGGCATCTTCCAAGGCTGGCGAGTGGAACTCGTGAAATTTGTAATGTTCCTCCAAGGGCAGCAACTTGGTCTTGTAGAGCTTCTTGAGCCCCTCGCTGACAGTCTGGAACACCTCGGGATCCTTCCTCCTGTCATCATTACCCAACCAGCTGAACATGATGCAGTGTAATCTCGTGTATACCTTTCACTTGATTTAAAAATGCTCTTGAATTACGCAGTAAATAAAACAAAATGATGAACTATGTTTTTTGTTGTTTTGTTTTGATTTTTGAGGCCAATATACAATATTTCATGTAAAATATAAATGTATTTGATTTGCTTCAGTAGAGACGCTTAGAAAAAGCAGTAGAAAAAGAAGTGCTTCTCCGGGGTTAACCGAAATCGTTTAAAAGAAAAAGCTTGAAAAATGCATTCAGCTTTATTAAAGGGACCACTGCACTGTGGTCAGTAAAATTATTAAAAAATCAATTGAAACATAGAAATGCAAGCTTTTCATTCATAACCTGTGGACGACCCACACAAACAAATCACTTTATCTCTTCTGAATGAAACACTGAAGCGGCAAAATAATTATTTCTTCTCGATCTAAAATACTGGATATAAAATTACACGTATTTCATCAAATGAAAGGCAAATGTATTTTAAAAAGATGTCCTACTGCTGCACAAAATCTCAGTAGACCACAGGTACTGCGGCTCCTTACTGCGGCTTATTTAAATACCAGTCTTTCAGGAAACTGACCTGACAGGAAATGCCCAACTCTTGGCAACGCTCCTCCCCATTGCTTTAGAGCAGTGAAGTCATTGAAGGTGGCGCCATGTTGGCTGGGTGGGGTTTATATCAATGGCTGCTGGCTGAGCTGGTCGTGGAAACGACTAGACAAAATCAACATGATACGATTACTTAGGTTCTAGCGTCTTGCGTCTAGCTCCATCCAGCTGTAGTATTCGGTACTGTCTAAATATAAATAAGCACACTTAGGCCTGCATACCGGTGGTCTGATCATTGAAGATATTTCTTGAGGGATTTTGAATATATAAAGGTTGGAAACTTTGGGAAGCCAGATGCTTGTCAGGGTCTCTTGAAATGTTAGCAAGCAAATAACAATTACTGCAAAAGCCTGTAAATGTGCTCTTTAAGTAAACAATATGTGCACCCCTTCAATGACATCTTGTCATTAACCAATGTGATGCTACCCATATTGCATGGGTATAGCAACCTTGGTTCTTTCAGTACATTTTATTACAGGTATTTAGGTTCTTATAGTTGCTTAATTAGTGCATTGACCTTGCCGAAGATCAATTAATCAGGAATTAGAAAACGATTCATTAATATATAATAATGTTCAATCCAATAAAATACAATTATTGGCTAAAATTTAAGAAAAAATACATTTTAACCTAAACCCTACATTCAACATTCCTAAATTAACAGCAATTCTGGCTGATGAGAGAGTACTAGCAGAGGCAGATGGTGTTCTGGTCCTGGAGGCATGTTTTTTCTTTTTTATGAGGGGAGGCTCTGCCTCCATGGCAAACTCCTATCTCCCGTTAAACACAGTAGTAGCAGCAGAAGATAGAAGATCGCGTTATCTGAGCACAGGTTTTAGTTGGAGGAGCCCAGAGAGTTTTTTTTTTTTTATTAGAGGAGGCAATGCCTCAGATTGCGAAGCCCTGTCTGTCTGAAACACAACAGGCGCAGTGGAGGTGGAGGAACCACCCACATCCTCCCGTCACCTGCTGAAGCACTATAATGCACTGAGTATGCGTTCATTTCTGAGTGTTGATTGAAGTTTCATTTTGCGTTGCATCAGAGGTAAGAAACACAATATATTTTGTTGTTTTATTTTGGTGCATGTCTTGTGCAGGTGTTAAATGTAAAATGGAGGACAACACAGTTGATCAGCTGATTAATACTCCATTTGCCACACTAGATTATACTGAAACCCTTAAGATAAAATCTGAAGGGAGACCACAACCAAAAATTGAAATTGCTAATAATAAGAACTGGTCATTTCATAGTGGTTGGTATGACAGAGTGTATTGGCTGACCAGAGGTGTAGCAATAACCGTCTTTATTGCTGGCTTTGTTTACTTTTCAGTAACCGTGCTCGCATGGTCAAAGTATGGCTTTATTGATTTAACAAATCTGATGGGGCTAAAGCGTCACAGCAAGTCGAGAGATTAAACTGCTGGGGGAGGTTAGTGTGTGTGTATAAAACTTTTTTTTAACTGAAAAATACTATTCAATTATCTGTCTGTGTCCTTCTTCTTCTTCTTCTTCTTCTTCTTCTTCTTCTTCTTCTTCTTAGGGGTTGTTGGAGCATGCCATCTAAATGGAGATGGTGAGTGCCCTCTACCTTTATATATGTACATTTATTTCTTCCCTTGTATTTTCTCTCATTTCCCTATACGTTTTATAAATTTGACTATACATTTCTCTTTCTCCATTTGTTTTTCTCTCCCTTCTACCTTCAAAATATAATTTACTGTTGTTACTTCAATTTCTATTTCCCTTGATTGTCTGTTTAATATGTTTCTTTGCTGAATATATCTATTGCATTACCTGAATATATGTTCCAGTTTCTTGTTCACCACAATTACTACATAACCCAGTCTCATGAACCCAAAACAATCCTGTATACATGATAATTTAATGTTGTATGTCCTAACCTTAGTCTATTAATATTAGTTTCTTCCTCCCCATATGCTTTTATTTCCCTACTTCTGAGTGATTTTTATAATAAAATCTTCCCTTTCCACTGTTTTCCCATTGTTTTTGCCATACACCCATTATGTTTGCTTTAGCCACATCATTCACCTCTGCAGGACTCAAAGGTATCATTATATCAATTTGTTCATTTAGAGTTATTTTTTTGCTTCAAAATCCACAATTTAATTTCCTAAGATACCCAAGTGACTTGGAATCCAGGCTATCAGAATATTTTTACAATTTTTATAGCTAGTATGTAACATCTGAATAATTTCACATATGATGTTTATCCAATCTCCTGTTTCCCATTCTAATGCCTGTATCGAGCTTAGAGAATCTGTAAAAATCACAACATTCTTTTCTTTATATTCCTCTATTTTGTCTATGGCCATAAGTATTGCAATCAACTCTGCAGTAAATACTGATAAATGATTTGATAATCTTCCCCTTTTACATATTTCAAATTTGTGTATATAGTAAGCATATCCTGTTTTCCCAGATCTAGGATCTTCTCTGTCAGTCAGTCAGTCACACACTGTGGGAGCAGCGGGATCATTTTTTTTAAATTTTTTTTACAAATCTCTAGTCTAGATCAACGAAGAAGGTAGATAAAATGACAATAAATATTTTTTAATTATAATTACAATTACTGTTTCTGTTTGTTTTTTTTTAAATTACTTTTAGAAGGAGGTTTTACATCAGCTACCTTTGCTTCAAGATACAGCTGAGTAATGTACCTTGCTCCAGAACTAAAGTTTGTCTGAATTGCTTCTTTTATATTAAATAGATACGTTTCGTATGTACAGAACAGTATCTAATTATTTTGTTGGCCATTTATTAAGTTTAACAAATGAAGTTGATAGGGTGTGCTTGACTTTTGTCTGACTTTCACCTGCTTTATCAACTTTGTTTAGAAAATATTTTATGCAAAGTATGTTAAAGTGAAGTGGTCTTGAAATCTAAATGCTGTATTAATGTTGTATTTTAAACATATGTTGGCAGTGTGTAACAGTTAAGTTTATTAGAATAAATTACGGTGGACTACTGTTTTCTTTTTTCTGCTGGCTGGTGGAGAAAATGTGTTTAACAGCTTTGAATTGGGGCAAAACGTTAAGATATGAAAAGCGTTGTTAGTCAGACTATAATAATACGATTCTTCTGCTGCTGGTGGCTCAAGGGGACCCCAAGACCTCTGATTTTTTTCTGCCCATTTTTTGACCACCAGACATCATTGATGTAGGTGGTATACACTATACATTACATTACATATAATGAGATATAATATACATTATATATAATGAGGGTTGAAGTAGTAGACCCTGGGTATATGTGGGTGCAGAAAATATTATAAAACTTTATTGATCTTTTGAAGATCCTGAGGACTCTTCCATCAATGCACCAGACTAAGGGCTCCCCAGAAGCAGATCTTGCAATTTATTCCTTTGAGTCATGGCAAGCTACTTTCTTAAACAGTATAAGGTGTGACGGGGTACATCTCCCCCGTGTGTATTGCATGGTTTTGTTTTATTATTATTTGAATGTTTTGTTTATGTGTGTAAAAACATGTTATTTTATTGTTAATTGTTTCACAGCATGGATGGGGTTAAACTTCCCCATCCATTCTAAACTCGTGTGACTGTCTCCAGATGGTTGATTTATTGCTAATTAGGAGACGGTCACATGTATATAAACCTGCAGCTTTGGCTGATCGAAGTTGAGTGTGTTCAGAGGCAGAACGAGAGACATGAGTCGTGAGATAAGAGAGTCTAGATAAATAACAATGGCTAGCCATGCTGGTTTTACACCAGCATGATACTTGTTTGGTTTTGCCTCTGTTTGTTTTGGCCACTGTGTCGTTTTGTTTGTGTTTAGTGTTTTATTTCCTGTTTAGTTTAAACCTTTTATTTATTTAATTATTAAACCATGCATCAGTGCTGTCATACCCTTCAGTACTGACTGTGTGTCCATTCTCTTCTGTGTCTGACAACATGAGCAGCGTTAATGTAGGCAGCTCTCCTGCCTTCAACACAGTGATATATAACTGAAATAAAAAAGGAGAGTTTATTACACTTAAGTAAGAACCTTAACTGTAGTTACACAATAGCTGTTAGAATTTAAAATTATTACACAGCTTAATTAGGTCCATACATGTGGGCTTCACTTCAACCGTTTTACAATTCTATGTCCAACTGTGACAGAGACAGAATGATTCTTGGTGATAAATCTCTCTCCTGACCTGAGGGCGCTGTGTAAAGGGAACAGAGTGACCTGGACTGGATGGCCAGACAATTCATTCCCAGAGTTAGAAGGAAGTCAGTCATCTAGAAAGGGGGCGGAGCTACGATACACTAAATCATCAACGTGGCAGCCGCAGATTAGAGGAGCGGCTGCACTTGTTAACCAAGGGGTCATGATTGACGGTACAAAAGGGGGCGTAGCAAAGTGATCTGTTCCTTGTTATGGTTAAAAGCTGAACTGGAATGAGAACTTGTGTTGTAATCGTGAGTGTTTTGTTTGTTTTGTTTGTCATGTCTAACGAATACTTGTTTGTTATTATTAGATGGCTAACACAATCTGGAGCTGTCGCTAAAGGCCAGCACTAAACCCGGACAACAATGTACTTTGTTTCACGATAAACTGTGTTTGTGTTACGTGTCCGGTGTAAAAAGAACGGGACTGTTATTATTTCAGGACCAACCTATGGATTACAATGAAGCAATACCCGCTGCTGTATGATGTTTTATATTTGAATCCAAGTCATACCAAGTAAAATGTGCACGTAGTAACGTGATTAAAAATAAATGTACGTATATGTATAAGTCTGTTAATGTAATCAGAAAAGCGTCGGAAATGTTTTGGTAGCTAAATGCATGTTACAGATGACTCTTCAATGACCTACTTCACTCCACCATCTCAATATAGGTACAACCTTCTATATTAAACAATAACATTGCATATGTTCACAACATAAATGTCATGTCATCGGGCTGTAGCGTATAATGATGACGTGACTTAGGAGCTGCGCACGCATGACTACAGGGCTGGAGCTACACGGCTCAAGCCTCCGGTCTGCAGAGACACCCTTCTAGCTTTTTCATTTTGACTTGTGCTTAGTTCACATCTATTGGACAGGAAATACTAAACACAGACATAATTGGTCCAAATGTATTTTATTATCAACCAAAACCAGCCAATCAATACTTTGCACCGACAAAAGCAACCAGTCCTGTACCTTCAACAGCCGAATCAGCCAATCACAGCCTGTCAGCTCGACTGGAGCTCAGACAGCATCTTTCAACAACAACAAACAGAGACACTGACAGTTCAGTAATATTGCGCCATTCATTTATCTGGCACTGTGCAGATAAACTATAAGTATGTAAAAAAAGTTATTTGTTAATTTTCTTCCCGTAATTATGTGTATGATCCTAGCTTTCTGAACATTTCTTGGACTATTTTCCTAAAACTTTTCTCAGAGGAAGGGTACCCGACGAATCATTACAAGTTCAAGGTAAATGTAGGTTTTTAAAGAAAATTATGAGAAATATAATTTTCTAATAGTGATAGTACCATCTCAGTGAAGGCTCTCCTTGACCTTCGTTAGCGGCCTCGCCTTCGACTCAGGGTGCATAACTCCAGTTACAGTCAGCTACCACACAGTAGAGTCTTCATCGACGGGCACTATCGCTTAAATGTATTTGCCTAACGTGTCAGATCACACCAATGTGTAATTCACAATTAAAAATGTAATTCCCAAGTTGTGTGTCAAGTTTTCATACACACAGGCAAACATCTACACAACAAAACACATACAAATCATTATCTGCACTGCGCGCGGGATTGTGATCCGGGTAGCCAGAACCCAGGAAGGAGGGCCAGTGTGAAAGGGGCTTAAGACACAAAATCTATATAGTGAATGGACGTGTGAGATAGGTAAGAGTTATGGAATTATTTATTGAGCTGAGTAATCTCTTGGTACACTGGTAGACATGTGAGCCTCAATGTTGTTATTTGTGTCTGTCAAGGTCACTCAACCAACACACAGCAAGGAAGCCAGCGGCACTGCAATCCAGCACCATTATGTACATACATCAAAACAAGACTTATGACCCATATACTTTATTGACTTTCCTCAGTGAGATGCAGCATGGAAACATTATAAAACCATTGTGAAATATACATTTATGTTAAGAGTATGGTACAATTTATCATCACAGAGTTATTCAAGTTTTAATAACTATCGTCATCACTGTTACCTTTCAAAAATTTTGATTTGGCCTCATGCATTCATTCATACAGTATGTTATTTAGGGGTGCCATATGCTGGACAAGACTAAGGGGTAGATGTACTAAAGTGTTGCATCTGCCGCAATAGTCGCAAACCAGTTACAAACGAGTCGGAAGCCTTGGGTGAAATGTACTAAACATGCACAATGCTGTTAGCGACTTTTTAAGGATTGCTTTGCGGCAGCAGTTTTTCTTAGCGGGTCAACCTTAGATGAATATGTAATTATACTCATTCCTGCATAAATTCGCAAAAAATATTATAATGAGATATACTAAATCTGCCTACAATTGCGACACTTACAATTGCATCAATTTGTTAAGAAAAGAATACAAAATATTCAGCCGATGAAGGACTTGTAGTCTGAAACATCCTGATAATTGATTTGTAATCAATTATTCTACCTTTTTAAGTACCTGAAATATCCTTTTCTCTTTTTTCTTTTTTCTTATTGTTCATTTTGGTACACAGCAGTTTTTCTTTTTCCTTTTTCTTTTTAATATATATTAAAATAGGTAAAATGAAGATGGAACAGAATGCATTGTACAGATGATGTTGACATTTAACAAAAACAAAGTTATTTTGATTCTTGCACCTATGCAATTAATTGGAATACAATGTACTTGTATAATTCTTAAACCTCTAAATTAACCTAATATATTGGCACACCATGGCTAAATTGTAAAAATCATTGGCAATTTTTTTTTTTTTTCTATAGATTTTTTTTCCTTAATTGTCCAGAATGTATATTCACTGACTGGCACAACACTGACATTACAACTAAATTAACTTTCTTTGCAACAAGTACTAGGGCCCCACCTGTGCCTCTCACTCAAATTCTATGCAAAACTTGCTGCACATAAAGTGATCTTATAATGTTATGGCAATCAAAGAGAATCTAAAGTCTGGAGGAATTCTATAGCGATCAGAGGGCATGGCTACCAACATGCATAATGTCACAACATGCAACCTCTTGCACGCACACACACACTAGCTACACTATCCTAATTCTTCCCCTCCCCCCAGAATCGCTACATTGCTTCTCCTATGGTTTCTCATACCATTTCTATGCTGATGATGCTCAGATTTTCCTCGCCTTCCCCACCTCTGACTCCACCATCCCCTCCTGTATCTCTACCTGTCTGTCTGCTATCTCCTCCTGGATGCACTCGCATCACCTCAAACTCAACCTCTCTAAATCTGACCTCCTTTTCTTTCCCTCCTCCTCCTCCCCCTCCTCTGATCTCTCTATCTCCATTGCTCTGGAATCTACCACACTCTCTCCCTCCTCCTCAGCTAAGAACCTCAGAGTCACCCTGGACCCCTCCCTCTCTTATTCCCAGCACATCTCCACTCTGGCACACACTTGCCGATTCTTCCTGAACAACATACGAAGAATCAGACCCTTCCTCACCAACTACGCCACCCAGTTCCTGGTCCAAGCCCTGGTACTCTCCTGCCTAGACTACTGCAACTCCCTCCTGGCTGGCCTCCCTGCATCCACCACCTGTCCACTCCAGCTCATCCAGAACTCTGCTGCTCGCCTGGTGTTCTCTCTGCCTCGCTTCTCCCACGCAACTCCACTGCTCCGCTCACTCCACTGGCTCCCGATCACCACTCGCATCCAGTTCAAGACTCTTGTACTAGCCTACAGATGCCTTGACCAGATTGCACCCAGCTACCTCCAGACCCTCATCTCTCCCTACACCCCCACTCGACTGCTGTGCTTCTCCTGCACTAGAAGACTGGCTCTACCTCCTCTACGCTCCCCTGCCTCCAGAGCCCGCTCCTTCTCCACCTCGCCCCACAGTGGTGGAATGACCTTCCTAGAGATGTCAGGACTGCCCAGTCCCTGACCACCTTCCGGCGCCTCCTCAAGACTCACCCTCTGGACACTTATCACTCTTCCTTAAATGCGCTTTACTTGTTCTTATCTGCCCCCTATTTTACTGCATTTAATCCTGTACTTTAGAGTACTGTAATCTGTCACAAGTGTTATTTAATCTGTAGTATTTTGTATTTAATTACATCCTGATGTAACTATCACTGACACTGTTATCTGCTCCGTTATTGAATCATATTTTATCATACTTGTACTTGCTAGAACCAAAGTCATTGTATTTTTATCTTGCTCTTAATTGTATTAATACTTGTACTGTGATTCTTGAAATGTATTTTTGTTTGCGACTGTAAGTCGCCCTGTATAAGGGCGTCTGCTAAGAAATAAATAATAATAATAATTGCCCCCTCCGAGCAGTGACCACTGCCCTAACCCATGAAACTGTCCTGTAGCCTCTGTGGGGCCTGACGAGGATGGTCTTGTGGGGGTTGGCGCTAATACAGAGTCCTCTTGCGTCGCCTCAGCAGTGCCCCTCCCCCCCATGCCAGTGATGCCTGTACAGAGTCCAGTGGTGTAGGGGTGGTCCCCCCTTGGTCAAACCCTGGCTGATAGGGGGCAAGCCGATCCCAGTGGAGGACCACCTTCCACCCCTGAGTCCGCAGCCAGACCTGGTACACCACCTCAGAAATTCAGAGAAGAACCTCACAGGGCCCCTCCCACTGGCTGGTCAGTTTAGTGCTCAGTCCCTTCTTCAGCCGGGCAGTGCACCCAGACCTGCTCATCTGGCTGGAAGTCCCACCCCTGCTCCGCACATCCTAGGTTCACTTCTGCCTCAGTCCAGCGCCCGCTAGCCGCTCCCAAGCAAATTGGAGGGCCTGGTCCAGCTGGTCTTGCAGGTCGTGCACATAGTCAGGGCCCACCAGAGTGGGGTGGTCCTCCGCTCCAGGTTGTCGGCCAAAGGACTCCTGGACAGCCGTCAGTTAGGCGAAGAGAGCCAGGGGTAAATGGTGGCCCCAGTCCTGTTAGTCTTGGCTAGTCCAGATGGCCAGTTGCATGGCCAGGGTGTGGCTAAACTGCTCAACTAGCCCGTTGCCCTGGGGGTGGAAGGGGGTGGTGCACGTATTCCATATCCCCATCCGCTTGCACACCTCAAAGAAGATCCTGGGCTCAGAATTACATCCCTGATCGCTGTGGAGCTACTCAGGCACCACAAAGCGGTTGAACATGCCCCCCAGGAGGGCATTGGCAACGGTGGGCGCGCTCTGGTCTGGTAGAGCTTACGCCTCGGGCCATTTGGTGAAATAATCCATTGCCACTAGTACAAACCGGTTCCCATGTTTGGACCTTGGAAAGGGCCCAAGGACATCCACAGTCACATGCTCCATAGGGGCCCCACCTGGTAGCTCTGTAGGGGTGCTCGTGACTGTCCCAGTGGTCCTTTCCGGGCCATGCAGGTGTTGCACTGCCGACAATAGGTCTCTACGTCGCGCCTATAACGGAACCAGTAAAACTGGTCCCAGTGCAACTGGTCCTGGGCTCCCATGAACCGCTTGCAGCACTCGTTCTCGGAGTGCCTGACGGACAATGAGCTGCCAGCACCACCGCTGAGTGGCTGGATGGATCCAGGTCCGGTGGAGTACTCTCCCTCTCAACTCCATGGCGTCCCACTGTCCGCAAAGTGCCTTGACCCCCGTCGAGAGCGTCGATATATCCTCCCATGCAGACTGGCAGCCCTCTTCCAGCTGGCGGATCAGGAACCCAAGCTCCGGGTCATCTTTCTAGGACCGCTATCAGCACCCCTTCACTGGCGGAAGCCATGGTCACCATCTTGTGACCCGTTTCCTTCAGGTCAAGGCGCTTGCAGTACCGGCACTGAGCAACCTCGCATGGCCTGCATCAGCATCAGCGTTCCCATGCTACTTGCCGGCCCGGTGCTGGAAACATAAGTCAAAGCCCTTCGGTCCAGTCAAACCGCTTCCCCTTCTCTGTGATGGTGGCCGATTTCAGCCAACCCCCAGACGAACCGCTGATAATAGAAGGCCAGCCCCAGGAAGCCCCTCACTTGGCGGACAGACACTGGCGTTGGCCACTCCTGTACCACCTCCACCTTGGCTGGGTCGGTGGCAACTCCATCGGCCCCCACCACGTGGCCAAGGAACTGAGTCTCCTGGCGCATCAGGTGGCACTTCTCTGGGTGCAGCTTCAGGCCAGTGGTCCGGATCCCGTCTAGCACCTCCTTCAGGCTGGCAATGGCCTTCTTGTAGGTCACTGCGTAGATGAGGAAGTGTGGCAGGGTGTCCTGCCCCTTTTTGAATATATTTGTTTATTATTATTATTATTGTTATGATTTACAGTATGTATATATGACTGCGAGAAGCCAGTGTTTATTTGTATTTTATTATTGTGTGGCAGGACGAGCAAGGTGCCGTCCGCCATGTTATTGTTTTATTATTTAGAATACCTCATGAAGATGCGTGACTGATCAGCTACTAAGTGTATAGTGTACAGTCACGCATCTTATTAAACCTGTGCAAAATGTGACCGAGGGATAATAAGATAATTGTTAGCCAGTTAATCCCTCGGTCACCAATATAAAAGACCTGCAGCTTTGGCTGCACAGGGAAGTGTTCAGAGTGGAGAACAGTAGTGGAGAGTTAGGAGATAATAATTTAAAAAGAAGATAACAATTGCTATGTGTGCTGGCTTATAAACCAGCGCGATACTTGTTACTGTTTATTGTTTGTTCTTTTGGCCAACGTGCCATTTTGTTTTGAAAGTGTTTTGTTTTGTAAACCTGTTTATTTTTGTAATTTAATAAATACTGAGTGCAGCCATTGTGACTCAGCTTCACCCTGTATCCTGAATTAATTTCTGGTTTGATGTCACTCCTACAGTCAGCCTGTTCACAGGAAGTCATCTAGGTAGACCACGAAGGCTGAGCGGGGGATGCCACTGAGGATGCACTCCATGAGGCACTCGAAAGTGGCGTTGCACAGCCCGAATGGCATCACTGTGAAATGCCAGAAGCCGTGCCCCATGGTGAAAGTCGTCTTCGGCAGGGCATTGTGCGGCTAGCTCGACCTGCCAGTAGCCACTGCGCAGGTCGAGGGAGCTGAACCAACAGGAGCCTGCGATTTTGTCCAGGGCCGCGACTACGTATCTTTCTTCATGACCGCATTGAGTCACCGGTAGTCCGCACAAAACTGGAGGCTGCCGTCTTTCTTCGGTGAGAGCACTATGGGGCTGTCGGATGGCTCGATGTTTTTCAGACACTTTGTAGAGCTCTTGCTGCAAGTGTATATTGGCAAATTAGCTGGAAATAAAGGTAATCTAATAAAATAATGTTTAACAAACATATACACCTCCTTGTGTCACACACCACCTTGTAATAATGTACAGCTCAACAAAAATAGTTCTTCTGTGAGCATGACACTTTAACAGTAGAAGGAGCCTTGACCAAGGCAAAGTAATACTAGTATACACATAGATACATTCTATTACAATAGAGCATTACAAATTGAATACATTTAAAGACACCATTCCTGAAGTGAAATGAATCCCATACAACAATAGGCCTCAGCTGGATTTAAAATTGATCTACATTGCCTTTGTTGTAGCAATCCCAGTGAGATAAGAAGTGGTGCATTACAGGCAGAACTACATCTTCCATTTAGGAATCAGTTTGACCAACATCTCTGGATAAGATACTGTAAATTCTACAACTTACACCAATATTTATAGATTTGGAGGCTAAAATATTAAAGTTTTAAGCATGTTGAACTTATTATAAATGTATTTAAATATAAAATGAGTCTACTGTATAGTGTATAACATTGAAAAGTATAACATAATGAGTTTATTTAGTGTATTGGGACTGGAGGATTAGTGTGATACTTGTGATGATCACTTCATTTGATAATGGTAATACACTTTCTGGTATGACTGCAGTTTTCTACAAACTGCTCTGGGGACACGGAATATGCTTGTATAAACAAAGCTCTGAAACAAAGTGTATTCCTATTAGAGTTGATAGGGAAATTTCATGGAACTCTTCTAGACTGTTGTTAAAGATGCCAGCAACAGGAGAGAAGCGTTTCATAAATAACAAACTCTATTTACGCTTTGTGAAAAAAAAACACCAAAAGATTTATATATAACCCACATACCACTAAACTTGTGTAACTGTTATCCATATATTATGAGTAAACGGAAGCCATCATTGTACGAACCAAAAAAACATTTCTGAAAGGCTGTGATGTAATAAGAGTTCATAGGTTCTTAGCTCTGACAAAATATTGATTGGAAAATAAATATTCATGAAACTGATGCCTTGAAATGTGACCACTATTAAGCTCATATACAGTACTTGCAACTTAATATAAAATGTACTTGCACTAATGGGTTTAATTATACATACATCCAAGCAACCTTTTGTGCCACATCAACACGTGAGGGGGTGGTGGAGGAGACGGATAGCTCCCTCCTCCCTACTGAGCCACCAACAACCTTCCTACAAAATGTCTTCCTACTACGTATCTTTACTGATCAGGTCATCAAACCCTTCTTAACATTTGAGGTTGAATAAGATCAGAATTTAACATATACAGTCACACAAACTGCCATTACCAAAGCAATATCCTTTACAAAAGATTAAGTGATGACTGCCTCTTATTTATTAACACTTTTTGGGCCTCATCCACTGAAGGCTTTAGGATAAGGTGTGCACTACTGAAATCCTTAATCCTTAACCTAGATAAGCACGCACCTTAAAGCATAAGGTGCATGTTAACACACTCACCTTAAAAATAAGGTGTTGGGTTGATTAGCATCTGCTGATTATGCCTAATGCATTGTAATGTATTCAAATGATGTGGAAAGATAGCACCAATGAGGGGAATGGTATGCACAAGGTAATCACTAAACCGTGCTGACTCAGTGGCTGCCTCTGCATAAAGCTATGTATTTATTATTGTATTACATATTTCACCACCTGATGAAGACTCATGAGTCGAAACGCGTCGTGGACGTGGATATGTTTGTTTTAATACAATTTATGTTTGTTCAATAAAATGAAAAAAACAAAATGTTTAACCTTTTAGTGTGGATCACTAGAAGAACAATCACTAAGTGTGTGACCAAGCTTGTCTCTACAACTCTGGACCACAAGGAAACAAGGTTTGATTAATCATTTCCAACAAGTTTTTGTGAACCGACAGAGACAATTTCTTTCAATATAGACATTCAATATAAACATTCAATGTTCAATTTATTTTTGAAAACACTGAAAATGACTTCTAGGCTGAAATGTTTGTAATTTAAATGTGAGTTTGTTTTAGTATTTCTTAACATCTGATACTAACATAACAACATAACAACATAAACAAAGAAACTTTATATGACCTATTTTTAAATAACTTTTTTTTTCTTTTTTACTATTTCTGTTGACATGTAGTAAAGGAAGTTAATATTACTGTGTAATACATACTGAAGAGGGTGGTGCAGCTAGAAGCAATTAATTACACGAATTACAGCTTTAATACTGACACTTGTTCATGCCTTTTTCACACAACAATGGAAGATTAACACCACAACAGCATATAAAATACTAAAATACTATTGTTCAGAACAAATGAATAGCCACAATAGTGCAATATTTATAACTGCTGAAGATAAACAATTTTTTTTTCCAATACTATGTCAGAAACCTGTTTTTCATTTGACAATTACTGATTTCACAGTTATTAAAAATAATCATGAAGCATTTATGTTTTTAAGACAAGTTCTAACAACTGCTGTGTGAGCAATTATTTATTTACACTGCTGTTGAATTCAGTAAATAAAAATGAAATGGCACATAGCATAGCTGTGGTGTACAAATGGTATGGTCCCTTAATGTTTACAACAAGATGGTAAGACCCACCATATTTATTAGTCCCAAGCCTAATCATTATTAATATCATTACGATTGTTTACATTAGGTCGTAGTTTTGAATCACCGCTGAATCGCCTTGTGGAAATAACGTTTATGTTACGTAATCAAAAATTCAAGTTTAAATACACTTAAAGGGCTCTGCCAATCCTGTACAGCTGTTTTGTGTCATCTTCAAGTTTTGTTACAATGAATGGAATAAGTTCAAATAAAAATGGGTATACCCTTTTAAAAATAAAAATACATAATTGACGACGTTTTACAGAAAACACCTTCAAATATTTTTTTCAGCATATGATAAAAACCTGACAGTGCAAAAATATTAAAACCGCGTGAGACACAGTGTTTAATAAAAACAAATCTGATACTAGACACACGTTATATATATATAATGATTATACACACACAGTAGGTGGTGCTAAACCCTTTCCAGATTATGTGTATCCCAACTCAATGATTTTAATCAAACTGGACAAGATCCAGTGTAGTACCTCCCTGCGCCAGGGGGTCATTGTACAGACAGTGCATACAGAGCATTGGCTATGCTGAAATGGGGTACTCGTAAGAAAGCTGAATACAGACCTATGAAGATCTCACAACGGTTAAAGCTCAGATCTCACACAGCAAGTACAAACCAGGTCCTCTGGAAATGCTACAACCACAGAGTCCCCTATCTAAATCGCGAGGCTAACAGTAACACTTATTGATAGGTTTTGGAAAATGAAGAAGCTGTCTCGCAGATTTACTTTGGTGTTAGCAGTGGTTCTATGGGTCGCAGCTGTGATGTATTTTTTGTTATTAAATAAACGAAAGGTGGTCGGTTTAGGACCTGAAGCGCAGGATGGAAAGGTAGGCGATTGTATTTTTCTGTTTTGTTTTGCGCATTAACTAGCGCAGCGGTGTAGCTGTGGTCATATTGCGTAATGCTATTTCTTTCTTTTTCTTTTTTGTAAGTTGATTAGTTTTAGCATGTACTACCTTTTAAATGGTAAATGCAAAGCTTTATGGTTATTCAATGTAATAGCAGTATCTGATTAAATATAGTGTTTGTAGTAGTTTGTCTGTCTTAGCCTCACCTGTCTTACAAACCGTAGGCTGATGCAGCAGTAATGTAATAACTTTGCAGTAGAACTGCAAAATATCCATATTTTAAACATCCAGTAATGCTAAATCATAGCGCCCAATATAGGGAATAATACAAATTATGTAATATTCTAGTATATTTTTCCTCTGAACAATGTGTGTAAAAGTACAATACTAATATCAACATTTGTTTTAATGTTGATGTTTTTTTTCATTCTGTATATATTTTTTTACACGTGTCACACGATTAGCCATCCTGATTTTAATAGCCTACAATGTAACCTCCTTCTCATTGCATGGCAAAATCTTATCAGTAAATGACAAGCTTTCTGAAATGTACATGTAATAGGATTAAAAAGATATTATTTTGAAAGTTTTTGGGCCTCAAAAGGGGGGCATATGCTAGGGGAGACCGGGGTTGGTTGTCACACTTTTTACTCTTTATTATTTTCAATCTGGTGACATTCTGCGAGGTTCTGCTCCTCGTTATATTGAAGAATAACTCTTCACGTACAAATTGATGTTTTTTAAATTTTTATTTCGTAACTTTATTCCAAAATGGTTGAAAATCGCGGTCACCTGTGACAACCTGCCCCATACTGGGGTTGGTTGTCACAAAGTATGTTCTTGGTTTTACAGTAGACAATAATGCAACATTTTTTGTTTTTTTAAATAACATAAAATTTCTACTGTGTACAGTGACAGAAAAAGTTGTATTTTTACTTTTTATGTGAACATAAAAAATATAAACCTATATATATATATATTTGAAATGTTGACCCATGCTACAAAATAATACCACAGCCTCCACAGAACCGGAGGACAAACAGTAAATAACTTAAATAAGCATTATATGGTGACATATCCCACATGTTAGTGTAAAAAAAGTAGAAAGAAAAAATATAAGACTTCTTCCTATAGGATTTACATGTGACAACCAACCCCAAAAACTAAGTGACAACCTGCCCCAACCCTACTTTACATGATAATTTAATTCTCTCAGTACTACTGGGAGAACCTACTGGTTTTGTTTTTACACCAAAAGATAGCCAGTATCTGGTTCTATTAACATGGCCATCAGTTCAAACAAACTCCAATACTACTGAGTTATAACATAAATAACAAGATATACATTTTTTACTTTGGGGATGAAAAAAAATGAAATATGTGCTAACCTTTATGTTAGATGGAATTGACCTCAAATTACAAGATGGTTGCGTTCCAGACAATAGAACACACATTTCAGTGTTAGTATCACCTGCCTGCACCATCTAGTGTCATAGTTATGAGCACTGTGACAACCAACCTATGTGACAACCAACCCCGGTCTCCCCAATATAATGCAGTTTTAATTGAACTAAAGGTTTGTTGAATAGACATTTCTTTAATTTGCCAGAACATTCCATTGTTCTTTAAAAGTTGTGGAAACCTAACAAATTATGTTCAAAGGCATCTGGACACACTCTATCTATCTATCTATCTATCTATCTATCTATCTATCTATATATCTATCTATCTGTCTATCTATCTATCTATCTATCACGTAATTACTTGATGACTATTAATTTCGTGATAGGGAATTAACACGTAATTTCATGATAGGGGTAATTTTATGTAGGCTTTTTACAGCCATGTTGTTTGAGTAGATAAGTAACTCTAATAAGCACATCATGGGTAAATCCTTTACCAGCTTTGGAAAAACGTAACTGCAATCATATTTGTCCATGCATAATGTTTATGCTTTTCTATAAACCTGTTGTTAAATTAAAGAAATGCTGTTTGTTTTAAAAAATATTTTTGGTTGTACCATTCATTTACTAAAGAGTAAATACAAACAACAAGAAAGTATCATATGACACACTTGCAGAAATTGAATTTTAAAGTCCATATGTCACCTATTTCACATTACAATCTGATTATAATTTTATTAAACTACACTATAATATATTTAATTTATTCTTTTGAGTAACTAAGAAATGTACAGTCATAAATTTTGTTTTGAGCGCTTCCGCCAAAAAGCCCTGATTTCAAATCTTGACATCTGTGTCGTCACTAGGGGAAAACACGAACCATAAACCATAAACATGCATGCATAGCATAAACAAAACGATCATACATACAGGCCTATTTCACGATGGTTAAATGGTGTCAAAAATACATTTCACCTCAGATAGGCGCAAGGGAATGCATTGCATGAAAAAAGTACTGTATTCTGTGAAAGTAAAATCAACCAGTTTGTCAGTGCACAATGCAATGATCACTTAGACACATGGAGACTAAAGCTTTTGTTTGTTGGTTTCTGGCAGTTACAGGTACCAGCCTTAATTAAAAAATTCTGTACCATTTACTTTTATATCAAAAATACATTTTTAAATAGCTGCATCTATAAGACACTTCCTACAGATATAAAAATGATTACCATAGATTTGTTTCCTTACCCTGTGCACTAGTGCTCAATACTACTAGGCTATCCACTGCACATAATCAGTTCTCTGCAAGTGTTGCATTTGTTTTTTCAGATGTCAGATATTATTGTTATCATAATTATTATTATACAATAATACCTTTATCAAATAAACTCAGTGGCCCAAAACTACCCAAAGAAAATAAACATGAGCATGGCTTTCACATTGCTGACTTAATAAAAACAATAATGTCAGAGTACTATAAACCAGTACAAACTCATTGCGTCCTCAAGATTTCTGATGCAGAAATCAAAAGAATGAATCCACTCATCCAGCTTTTTAGGAAAGCTTTTGATTTTCAATTTTATCTTTAAGGTAATTTTGATATGCACATTGGATAAGGGCGTCTGCCAAAAAATAATAACAATTACGTGAAGTTCACAAGGAGGTTAGGCCTATTTAATTTCACTAAATCAGGGAAAGCATACGTGTTTATTTCATGAATGGAGTTGAAGAGCTATACGTGACCATGCAAGTCATCCCGGCCCTGTAATATAAACAATGCTTTATTTTTTATGTGGATGGGAAACAGTAAACACTATTTGCAAGATATAAATGGTACAACAAACGAAATATAGAAATACACTTTTTTTATTGCCATCAATGAACTGCTAGCCGGGGTTAACTATACAAGAACAACATTCAGAATTACCGACCTGCAGACAAGAGGGCATGTCGCTCGCATTCCTCATGCCAGGGTGGTTTATTTTCTCCTGCTGGAGGTTCATAACAGTTCAGAATCCAGCCTTAAGCCACTTATTCTTCCTCCCCACAGTTTCTTTCATTACACACTACACTCCCGCTGTCCTTACTGTAATACAGACTACTCAACATGTCAGAGAAATTCGTAATGATCGCTTTCACAGTCTGAAGTCATGTATATCTCATCTGTTCCTGGTATGTGTTCCCCTAGTGACGTCACGCCAACTTCGTGCCTCATCGGTGCGTTGTCGTTTTTTTCCGGAATTATTGATAGTTTTACGTCGCTCAGTGCTCTAAAATTGATCATGGAGATTTAATTTCTTGCTCATTGTGAAAGTAAACCAAGTACAACCCCAAAGCCAAAAAATGATTTTCTATGTAAGATATTACTTCAAGCGGGTGTCACTAGTACATTCTGAATATAGAGAAATCTTCCATGCGACCCAGCGTTGCAGTACCATGTGTTAAGAATTATCATGTGATTAGAAATTATCACGTAATTACTTGATAATTACCTATCACGAAATTACGTGATAATTCCCAGTCATGAAATTACATGATAATTCCCCATCAGGTAATTACGTGTTAATTCCCTATCATGAAATTACATGATAATCATCACGGAATTACGTGATATATATATATATATATATATATATATATATATATATATATATATATATATATATATATATATATTTTTATGTATGGCAGCAATGCGTGTCTGTATAAAAGAACAATTATTATGTGCAAAATAAATGTAATTAAATATCAGAGACAATTTACATGTTATATAATTGTTAGATTATGATAAGTACATAAAATGGGAGTGGGTAAAAGCCGGACCAAGACAAAACTGCCTGGACAGGGCATTAAAAGAGGTCTTAACATCTTAAATCCTACACCAAAGTATTGCTCCTTATCTATAGCCTTCAACTTTGAAAGAATGATCATAATAAGACTTTAGTATGCTACTTGTATATGTTCCTCCATTTATTTTCGTCCATCTTTGGGTCAGTATAACAGATTTTTTTTCAGTATTAGCAAGGAACTAATGTAATTTCCAGGAAAGGCAATTTCTTATATATTATGTGCAATATAAACAGTACATTCTGAAGAAATTATTATAATTGTCTAGTTCCTGCTCCAAGTCACCTCTTTATCGGTGCACATTCAAGTTTTGTCTGTGACTGGCTGTTTGGGTTTCCCACACTTGGGTTTAGACATTGCAATTTGCGTTGCTCATTCCACGTGTAGCCTACGTGTCTGCTCCTGTAAACCACTGAAATATACTTAGGGTGGTAGAAGCACGTAGTGCACACAAGGCCCCGAAAGCAATATTCCACCGCAGGGAAAGTAGTTCCATCAGTCCAACCAGCGCTCGGGAAGAAAGTTTGAAACCTGGGACTGTCCCGGCCAAACTGGGACGTTTGGTAGCTTTAAATAAGTTGTGAAAATTCAAGTTATTGTGGACTGCATACCTACTGGGTTGCTTTGGTTATCTGATTATATATGCAGTAGCGAATAAGGAGGCTGTGTCGTCCAGTGGTTAGAGAAACAGGCTTGTAACCAGGAGAGCCCCGGTTCAAATCCCACCTCAGCCACTGACTCATTGTGTGACCCTGAGCAAGTCACTTAACCTCCTTGTGCTACGTCTTTCGGGTGAGACGTAGTTGTAAGTGACTGCAGCTGATGCATAGTTCACACACCCTAGTCTCTGTAAGTTGCCTTGGATAAAGGCGTCTGCTAAATAAACTAATAATAATAATACATGTTGATTTTATATGAATGTACCCATTTCTAATAGAGAGATTATAAGCACCCTCGTCAGGAGGTTGTTTTGGTACCTGAGAGGTAACAGAACAATGGCATTTTGTAATTGTTGGGCTTCTAGAATGGGGCAGTGGCAAGCTTCAAGAGAACTGATTTAAAATATTATACATGTAGTAATCAGATCCCTAAACCTTTAAGTGTAAAAGTTTACATGATTGTGGGACACTATTCCCACATTGAATTCTGCATTGATCATTCAGTTTAAATATTCGAATATTTACACAAACACTGGCTGAAATGTGTTCTGTGGCAAAATGACCATGTTCATACCCGTTCATATAATATAACCTGTTCATATACTAATTATACTTTTTGTTTTCCAGCTAATTCAAAATATAAAAAAATAATATTTAAACATTGAAAAAATATTCAAACATGAAATCCCATGTTTGTCCCAGAACTAATAAATTGTAACATTGGTCCTCCTTTTTGGGAATAACGTGAACTCCTTCATTCAGGTTATTTATACATTCATACATACAGTGTTCTTTAGATCAAAATGTTTGATCTTTGTAAAGCATTTTTAACAAATACACAAATACACAACAAAAAACATGAATTTAAATTCTATGTTGTATGCGTCATTAGTTTGCATCAGACATCATTCAATTTAAATCACAGAATGATGTAGGGAATCTCCTGGGAGCGTTTAAATGGTGGAGCCCATTAGATGCCCTATAATTGACAACATTTTTTCATGTTATTTATTCTTTTATCTATGTTTGCCTTCTGTAAAGGAGCAAGGACATGTTTTTAATTAAATTATGTATAATGGTCCAGTTTGTAAGATGACACTTTTTCCAAGCATAATGTGAGTAATTACTGCAATAAAGGGTTGTACTTTTTTATTCTTTAAGCAGGAAATGTTAATCAGAATAAACCCCAAGTAAATAAGATGTATGAGACAGTAGTAACACTGCTAAATGATTAAGAAATTCCAGAACTGAAAGCGACAGGTTATAGTGCTATGGAAACAGTAGTATAGATAGCACATTTCTGTTTAAAACATGACTGGAAATTCTTATTACAGTATATATTGGAAATATACATATGTTGAAACACGTAATCTGTAGCTCACACTTTAGTGTAAATTGACTCGCACTCACATGACTGATTTCATTTTAATACAAATGCAATCCCTGACAAGTGTTTTGTAATATATAAAAGCTGCATCGCCATGTTACAATTGAAAGGATAACAGATCTGACAGACTTTGTCATAGGCTGATAGAAGGTGCAAGTGCAACCATCTCATGAAAGCCAAAAAAGTGTTGACTCTGTGGGCAATTCTGGGGAACAGACTTTGCTTCAGATTTACATTGTAAGCTTCTTAGAAGGAATTAGATTCAGTTATCCTTGAGGAATAGACATATGTCCCTGCAGAACAGTTTAAACACCTTGCAGAATTATTAAATCAAATCATTGCCATCCCTCCCAAAGTTATGGCAGCTGTTCCTAATATATTGGCTAAACCCTATGTGAAAAGGGGTGTGGGCTGTTCACTGGGCAGTGAGGACAGACACAGAATGTTGTATTTGATAACGCCACACAGGCACGCAGGTTTTATTTGTAATCCAGATATTTCAGTGATAGTTCCTGTGGCCACCACTAGGGTACCAACAATGGTAGTGCCTAGGGCAGGGTGAACAAAGCAGGGAACCACGTGACAGTACCAACAATGGTAAGGCCACAGGCACATATAAACAAACTGGAGTGTAAACACAGGGTGGATACATACAGCAACAAAACTCCCGGTCAACCAAACCCCGAGCCTCCCTGTCAATCGGGTGCCTGGCAACATGTCTCCCACAGAGTGTCAGAGCTAATCTTGCAATGACACGGATGTGCCGAGAAGCCAGTGACAGGCCTGCCCCTGTTACTTGCCTTCCCCTCTGCAATGGCACCACCAGTCCATTCAAAATTCTACACCCCCACACCTTCGTGCTCGGTGGATTACCCTGATGGTGTAGGGCTGCAGAGCCGTGTACCGCCGCATGATCATGGCGTCAGTGGAGACACTTTAAAGGAACATGGTCGGTAACAATGGTGAAGTGCCATCCCAGGAGGTAGTACCGGAGTGCTTCGACTGCCCATTTTACTGCAAGGCACTCCTTCTCAATGGTACTAAAGTTTTTCTCACGGTGGAGGAGCTTCCTGCTGATGTACAAGAACAGGTGCTTCTTCCCTGCCACCTCCTGTGACAGCACTGCAGCCAGGCCCGCCTCAGACACATCTGTCTGCAGGATAAATCCCTTGCTGAAATCGGGACTATGCAACACTGGCTTGCTGCATAGTTTTACTTTCAGGATGCGAAAGGCCCTCTGGCATAGCTCTTTCCACTGGAACATATTTGGGACAGCCTTCTGGATGAGATTCATCAAGGGGGTGGCTATCAAAGCAAAGCCAGGGATGAATTTTCTATAATAGCCTACCAGTCCCAAGAAGGAGCGCATTTGTGTTTTTGTCTTGGGGATTGGATAAGCGATCAAGGCCTGGAACTGAGAAATCAGTGGCCTGATTTGTCCGCCCTCCAATCGATACCCCAATTGTGCACTTCTTTGGGTTAGCAGTGAGTTTGACCTCCCACAAGGATTACAATACGGCTGCTACTCTATGCAGATCTGGACCAGTCCACACTGTGGATAACCACGTCTTATATGTAGGTAGCAGTGTATTGCTGATTGGGCCGTAAGATGCAGTCAAATCCTCTGGAAAGTGGCCGGGGCTCCGTGCAACCCAAAAGGCAGTGTTGTGAATTGGTATAACTCAAAGGCAGTCGAAAATGCTATCCTTTCTTGAGACTCCTGGGTCAGCGGTATCGGCCAGTACCTCTTCGTTACTTGTGTTTTGTTTTGACGTATATAGCCTGCTGTGATTATTTATGATTATGTATTATTGTGTTTTTAATTACGTGTGTAGCCTGCTGTGATTATTTATGATTATTATGCTTGAACTGTAAAGCACTTTGAGATGTGTCGCATGAAATGTGCTATATAAAATAAAGATTATTATTATTACTATTATTATTGTTAAATCCAGTGTCGTCATAAAGCGAGACGTTCCTAGACGCTCCAGCAACTCATCTACCCGGGGCATCGGGTATGAATCAAACTTTGATTTGTCAATAATTTTCTGAAAGTCAATGCAAAATCCCATTGATCCATCCGGCTTAGCTACCATAACTACTGGACTGCTCCAGTCACTCTGGGACTCACCAAGCATTTTGTCAATTTCCGCTTTCTTTACCGACTACAGCACAGTTACTTCCCAATGACATAAAGCATACACTGAGGTCCGAAAGAAACTACTATCTGGGAATATTTCATCGTCTCTGATTTACCTGGCAACATTGCAAGTATTCTGCAATGCAGAACATCTTTCCTTCTCCTCAGCCCGCAAGGTTGAACCATTTCTGTGGGCGACACATATCTTTTCTCTGCGACTTCATCCATGCATCCTGGCAGCAGATGACAGGCCCCGGGCACAGGGTCCTCTGATTGTACCACTATAGAAAAAACAGTATGAAAACTTCTGGATATACCTGTCACACTCTTGGCTCAGCTGCTGTGCACAACATCTGCCACTGCTTTCGCAGCACCATGCGCTTCGGGATACACTTTACATGTCTGGGATCATTACTTTCTTTATTACAAAAATAGACTTTACCTTCTTTGACCCATCATCCTCGGCTACCTCATATGACACCTTGACATAACACTCATTCAGCATCCTTTGTTCGATAAGTACTAAATGTTTACTTTTTATATCTGTAATAAATTTAAACTACTGAACTATTATAAGTGGTGTGGCGTTTGATACCATCCAAGCTCTTTCCCACCAGGCCCCAACCTCGTCTCATTGATGCACCGTCCCATTTTTGATTCGTCTCTCTTTGTTTTTCTAGGACGAAAAAGGGAAGAAAACAAGTCGGCTTGTAAGGGGAAAATCTCACCAATTGTTTCCCCTTGTTTGTCTGCCACGTTTACGTGTGCGGTAGCCTTTCTACCACCCCCACTATGAGGTGATGCTGCATCGGTCCTACCGATATATATGCTTTTAGTGTGGGGTATACCATGTGTCTCCATGGATACAAGGCACTGGGGTTACATATCTTATCAGCAGCGGGTCAGAGGCATTGACTCTACCCCAGTGGGGGGCCAGCCATCGCCTCCGTGGTAGGGAGGTTGGGCTGCCCATTGGGGTCGGTGATAATGGGAGGTCTGGGTCCCAGTGTGGGTGGTATAGTGGGTTGTGGTGATGTGGGGTGTGAATCCAGCCCCTGATTGCTCTGTGATACTGGAAAGGTGAGTAGTCCGGCTGGATGAGGTCAGGGAGTCCTCGTAGTCATCCGCCAGCTTGATGGAGGCTTCCAGGGTGTCCGGATTATGGCACTGTATCCACGCCTGGGTCGCGTTGCCGACCACATGACAGGACTGTTCCATCACAATGGCTTCCCCCAGTTGTACTCCTGTTTTCTGGAGGGGGTTGAGCCAGTGAGTCATGTGGTCGCACAATCACTGGGCAGCCACCCTGGGGCCTGGTACTCCCTGAAGCACACGCGTTGAGTTTCCCCCTGTGATGTTCAGACGTCAGATGGCCTGCTTCACCAACCCATACTGGTGGGCGTCGGTGTCAGTCATGGCCTTCATTTTCTGCACCCGTGCCTTGGGTATGCTGTTGCTGATACCTACCCTCTCAGTCAGAGCCGTGTATCTCCTCTCTATTTTTCTTTGCAACTTCCCGTCTATCATCCAGCACTTGCAGCAGCGCGGATAGTGAAGTGACGTCCATATCCGTGTTCTGACACCACATGTGGCAAAGTGGTAAGTAATGCACAGGTGTAGAGGTGAAACAACGACAATAACACAGTGTTCATGGTCCAAACAATTCTCTTAATTGTTGTCACGGTTTGGCACCGTCAAATATTATTATTATTATTATTATTATTATTATTATTATTATTATTATTATTATTATTATTTATTTCTTAGCAGATGCCCTTATCCAGGGCGACTTACAATTGTTACATTATTTTTACATACAATTACATTATTTTTTACACATTATTTTTACATACAATTATACCCATTTTTACAGTTGGGTTTTTACTGGAGCAATCTAGGTAAAGTACCTTGCTCAAGGGTACAGCAGCAGTGTCTAGTTTAAATGAAATTAGTAGAATTTCTTAAAATTAACAGATTCAGTGGAGGACCACGCCACTGTGTGGGAAGCAACTAAACGTTTCATGGGGCATTTGACACCCTGTAGCTAGCTTTCTTCAATAGTGATCACTAGAACGAGTACAATGGTTGGTAACATTTCCCTATTTTGAGAAACCAATGGTATCATAATTGTATGAACCAATACATACTGGTAATCCATTCAATACTATGTTGGTACCAGTTTTACTGTATTAGGACCTTAATATGTGCTGTGGTCTGTTGTTAGCTCAGCTAGAGGATTTTCAGGGTTTTCAGCTATTAAAGGAAAGGAGAGACTTGTGACAGTAGAAGCATTTTTCCAGTGGGTTTTACATGCATCTAGTTAAAATGATGATAGCTTGGTGTGACAAGCAGCCTAGAGTGGTGACATCAGACGCAGGGAAATAACACAGACTGGCCGGAGTGGTATGGTGATTGCGCAGTTTAATGACAGACAGTAAATAAAAAGGTTGAAGCAGACACAAAAACAGGACACGGCACTGATGCCAAAATAAACAGATAAACAAAACAAGACACAAGACTAAACACTAACAAGTATCGTGCTGGCCCTCCAGCACGATAGCAATTGCTTAAATTCAACCTCTCTCTCCAGTACCTCCTCGCTGTACAACTAAACCCCCCAGTGCGTGAAAAGGTGCGCTTTTTATACATCTGTACCGAGACTCAATTGCTAATCAGTCATTCAATTGAAGTCTCGGTACATCTGCACGTGAATTAATTATGTGTACTCCCGTGATCACACATTACATTTTAACCAGCACGTGAAGTGATTTGTGCCATCCTCGTGCCTAAATACAAATCTACATTTTTAAACACACGTGAAACACAGGCCCGTTTATATCTCGTGTACCAATGCCTATACACCAACATTAACACACCACACGCAACATATAACAGACACAGGGCGGGCACACTGCCACATACCTCCCCCCTTGTGTACAGCACACATGGCCTCAATGGCCACCTCCCTCCTTGTGCGCAGCACTCGTGCCATCAATAGCCCCCTCCCCCCTTGAAAGCCCAAAAGTCTCGCTCAAAGTCTTGGGCTGAAAACAGGGCCTTCAAGGGGTTCATGGGCCACAATGTTGCCAGTAGCCAGGTGGCTACTGGTACTACTGTCAGCAGACGTGCTGACAGTGCGTAGGCTGGCTTCTCCAGCCGGGGCAGTTCTAGCAGCGGAAAGGCTGCTTCCTCCCGTTGCACCCCTGGCAGCAGAAAGACTGCCAGGGGCGAGGCTGTCAGCAGACGTGCTGACAGTGCGTAGGCTGGCTTCTCCAGCCCCAGCACATCCCTGGAGGTCAGCAGCAAATGACCTCCAGGCAATGACGAACTCCCAGGCGATGGCGAACAGGCCTCCCCAGACGAGGGCGAACAGACCTCCCCAGGCAGGGCGAACAGGCCTCCCCAGGCGAGGCGAACAGGCAGCCCCAGGCGAGGCGAACAGGCCTCCCAGGCGAGGCGAACAGGCCTCCCTGGCGAGGGCGAACAGGCAACCCCAGGCGATGCGGAGCCACAGGCAACCCCAGGCGATCTGGAGCCACAGGCAGCCCCAGGCGATGCGGAGCCACAGGCAGCCCCAGGAGATGCGGAGCCACAGGCAGCCCCAGGGGATGCGGAGCAACAGGCAGCCCCAGGCGATGCGGAGCCACAGGCAGCCCCAGGCGATGCGGAGCCACAGGCAGCCCCAGGCGATGCGGAGCCACAGGCAGCCCCAGGCGATGCATGGCAGGCATCCTTGGGCGATGCATGGCAGGCATCCTTGGGCGATGCATGGCAGGCATCCTTGGGCGGTGCGAAGCAGGCATCCTTGGGCGGTGCGAGGCAGAGCAGGAGCAGTCCTTCCCATGACAGTGGAGGTAAAGTACCTTGCTCAAGGGTACAGCAGCAGTGTCTAGTTTAAATGAAATTAGTAGAATTTCTTAAAATTAACAGATTCAGTGGAGGACCACGCCACTGTGTGGGAAGCAACTAAACGTTTCATGGGGCATTTGACACCCTGTAGCTAGCTTTCTTCAATAGTGATCACTAGAACGAGTACAATGGTTGGTAACATTTCCCTATTTTGAGAAACCAATGGTATCATAATTGTATGAACCAATACATACTGGTAATCCATTCAATACTATGTTGGTACCAGTTTTACTGTATTAGGACCTTAATATGTGCTGTGGTCTGTTGTTAGCTCAGCTAGAGGATTTTCAGGGTTTTCAGCTATTAAAGGAAAGGAGAGACTTGTGACAGTAGAAGCATTTTTCCAGTGGGTTTTACATGCATCTAGTTAAAATGATGATAGCTTGGTGTGACAAGCAGCCTAGAGTGGTGACATCAGGCGCAGGGAAATAACACAGACTGGCGGAGTGGTATGGTGATTGCAGTTTAATGACAGACAGTAAATAAAAAGGTTGAAGCAGACACAAAAACAGGACACGGCACTGATGCCAAAATAAACAGATAAACAAAACAAGACACAAGACTAAACACTAACAAGTATCGTGCTGGCCCTCCAGCACGATAGCAATTGCTTAAATTCAACCTCTCTCTCAGTACCTCCTCGCTGTACAACTAAACCCCCAGTGCGTGAAAAGGTGCGCTTTTTATACATCTGTACCGAGACTCAATTGCTAATCAGTCATTCAATTGAAGTCTCGGTACATCTGCACGATAATTAATTATGTGTACTCCCGTGATCACACATTACATTTTAACCAGCACGTGAAGTGATTTGTGCCATCCTCGTGCCTAAATACAAATCTACATTTTAAACACACGTGAAACACAGGCCCGTTTATATCTCGTGTACCAATGCCTATACACCAACATTAACACACCACACGCAACATATAACAGACACAGGGCGGGCACACTGCCACATACCTCCCCCCTTGTGTACAGCACACATGGCCTCAATGGCCACCTCCCTCCTTGTCGCAGCACTCGTGCCATCAATAGCCCCCTCCCCCTTGAAAGCCCAAAGTCTCGCTCAAAGTCTTGGGCTGAAAACAGGGCCTTCAAGGGGTTCATGGGCCACAATGTTGCCAGTAGCCAGGTGGCTACTGGTACTACTGTCAGCAGACGTGCTGACAGTCGCGTAGGCTGGCTTCTCCAGCGGGGCAGTTCTAGCAGCGAAAGGCTGCTTCCTCCCGTTGCACCCCTGGCAGCAGAAAGACTGCCAGGGGCGAGGCTGTCAGCAGACGTGCTGACAGTGCGTAGGCTGGCTTCTCCAGCCCCAGCACATCCCTGGAGGTCAGCAGCAAATGACCTCCAGGCAATGACGAACTCCCCCCCCCCCCAGGCGATGGCGAACAGGCCTCCCCAGACGAGGGCGAACAGACCTCCCCAGGCAAGGGCGAACAGGCCTCCCCAGGCGAGGGCGAACAGGCAGCCCCAGGCGAGGGCGAACAGGCCTCCCAGGCGAGGCGAACAGGCCTCCCTGGCGAGGGCGAACAGGCAACCCCAGGCGATGCGGAGCCACAGGCAACCCCAGGCGATGCGGAGCCACAGGCAGCCCCAGGCGATGCGGAGCCACAGGCAGCCCCAGGAGATGCGGAGCCACAGGCAGCCCCAGGGGATGCGGAGCAACAGGCAGCCCCAGGCGATGCGGAGCCACAGGCAGCCCCAGGCGATGCGGAGCCACAGGCAGCCCCAGGCGATGCGGAGCCACAGGCAGCCCCAGGCGATGCATGGCAGGCATCCTTGGGCGATGCATGGCAGGCATCCTTGGGCGATGCATGGCAGGCATCCTTGGGCGGTGCGAAGCAGGCATCCTTGGGCGGTGCGAGGCAGAGCAGGAGCAGTCCTTCCCATGACAGTGGAGGTGGAACCAGCAGGTATTCACCCTCTGCTGGTGGAGGTGGAGATGGAACCAGCAGGTATTCACCCTCTGCTGGTGGAGGTGGGAGGGGCAAGCAGTCCTCCCACGGCGGCTGAAGCGGAACCAGCAGACATTCACCCTCTGCTGGTGGAGGTGGGAGGGGCAAGCAGTCCTCCCACGGCGGTTGAGGCGGAACCAACAGGTATTCACCCTCTGCTGGTGGAGGTGGGAGGGGCAAGCAGTCCTCCCACGGCGCTTGAGACATAACCAGCAGGTATTCACCCTCTGTTGGTGGAGGTGGGAGGGGCAAGCAGTCCTCCCACGGCGGCTGAGGTGGCACCAGCAGGCATTCACCCTCTGCTGGTGGAGGTGGCGGAGGCAGAGGCAGCTCCTGCTGTTCTGCTCCTGGCGGTGGAGGTGGCGGAGGCAGAGGCAGCTCCTGAGGCTCTGCTCCTGGTGGTGGAGGTGGCGGAGGCAGAGGCAGCTCCCGCTACACTGCTCCTGGCGGTGGAGGCAGAGGCTGCAAGCAGTTTCCCTCTGCCGGCGGAGGTGGGAGCGGCAAGCAGTCCTCCCACGTGGGTGGAGGTGGAACCAGCAGGCATTCTCCCTCTGCTGGTGGAGGCGAAACCAGCAGGCATTCTCCCTCTGCTGGCAGCCTGGGTCCTCGACCTGTGGGCCTGCCCCTCTTGGGCTGTGGACGCACCGACTCCCCCTCCTTTTTGGGCTGTGGACGCACCGACTCCCTCTCAGGCATAGGACGTTCAGGCTTCTCCCACTCAGGCATAGGACGTTCAGGCTCCTCCCACTCAGGCTGTAGACGCACCGACTCCTCTCTCTTGGGCTGTGGAGCTCGCACCTGCCACTTTACCTTCTTCCTGGCACCACCACTCCTTCCCTTCTTTGGGACCGGCAGGTCCACCTCTTGCCATGGAGGAGGTTGGTCGGGTGATTTGTGCCCGACCTCGCCGATGGCAAAGCACCATTCCTCCCCTTTGAGGCAGGTGAGGCAGATGTCCTGATCCCCCTGCGGTGATGGTACAGCCTTCAGGCGGATCCCCTCCTCCCATCTGGGCGCCGGACGATCGTGCTTCTCCCGTCCGGGCGCGGGACGCTACTCTTCATACTGCGTGGGGCATATGGCCAACGTATGCCCATATGCCCCACAGCCGGGGCACAACTCCGCCGCAAGGTACCTCCGCACGGCCTCTAATCCGTCATCCTCTGGCTCTTGTTCTGGGCCGTCCTCCTCCTCACAACCGCAGAATGGACAGGTGGCGAACCGGTGTTTCTGGTCGCAGAGGGGGCACAACGACAATGACTTGCCGTATCGCCTTGGGTTCTTGGCCCTCAGGCGATCCTCCTCCTCCTTGTCCTTCCTCTCCTGGGTCGGCTCCTCCTCATCCTGGTAGGGGCAGACAGCCACCGTGTGCCCGTATACCCCACAGGCAAGGCACCAGCCTTGGTCTTCCAGGCCAGCGAGGAGGTCCTACAGGGTAGTGTTGCGTTCTCCCCAGAACCAGTTTTCCATTCTTTGTTTTGTTGTTTTTTTTTCCCCCCAAAAAACAGTCACAAAAAACAGTCCTTCCCTGGTCTGACGCTTGGTGGCGCTGTTGTCCCGCTTCTGACACCACGTGTGACAAGCAGCCTAGAGTGGTGACGTCAGACGCAGGGAAATAACACAGACTGGACGGAGTGTATGTAAATTTCACACTTATGTCTTGATTTCATTCAGACCCACTCTGCACATCCCCTCTTCATGCCTTGCTTTATGTCACCTCCTATTGCCAGCTATGCTGTAACTGGCTGTGATGGTTTATCATCACAAACAGCAATTGGCACATATTTCAACAGGGGTTTTTCTTTTATCTTTAATGCCAAAGACCGCAGTCATGTGCAGTATATTGTGACAAGCAACAGATATGATACAGTGGCTTAGTACATTTAACTTACCAAGATCTTGATAAAGATTCCCTGTGAAAGATGTATTGCTAAGTGGCATTTAGTTTCCCTGAAATTATATTACTGTATATTTAATAACATAGGTGTCCCAAGTGTACTTTTGCAGAACCAACTCTACAAAATGCCATCAGCATGGAAATTGAAAAGGGAAATATAATATAAACAAAATCAGAATTACATTTTTGCTGTGGGCCACTTTTAATAAAATACCTTAGTAATGGACACTGAGAATGCACTGCTGCCATGTAACTCTTTCCTTTTCCCAGTATCCTTTGGTTATCATTACCTGTGAATCCCTACAGAATACCTCATGACAACATTAAATTCTACCCAGCAAAACCATAACCAGGCTTGAAACGAATGTTGCACTGTGGTCCTGAAATGGTAGCACTGTTCATGTCAACAGACTTGTAGTTGTTAACCACAGATGATCTACCACAATATTTTGTCCTTAAAAAAACAACCACTATATATTTATTGTGTCATTACTTTACAATGAGGTCATGAAAATGGTTACAATTTAAAGTTATCCCTATTTTTTTAAAACAAATTTAGTAAACCTTTGTGAGTTTACTTAAAAAAACCCTCTGTGTTTAGATTTTGCCTTTACTTCATGTTAAATGCATTTTAAATTCATTGTAAGTACTCATTAGATTACTTGCAAGCAGACTCTGCTAAAGAAACTGCATATAGATTCTAAATTCTTACTTGGAATTGCACTTACATTTTGCATAATGGTGCTATGTCAGTTGTATTTGCACAGTATTTGTATATTATAGACTGTTACTGAGTAAAAGTACTAATAACAAGACACCCTCTATTACAACCTTCTAAAGGGACTGAAAGACAGAAGGCATGGGTAAATAATAATAATAATAATAATAATAATAATAATAATAATAATAATAATAATAATAATAATATTTTAAGTTATTTATATTATATTAAAGTTTATTATAGTAGAACAACAAACCCAATATAATATGTCTGTTCTTGAACACTACTTTTGTGGCACTCACATTTATAGACCATATATATAACCCTTCTCCACTGGCACATCCAACCCGTGAGGGCTCGTTATGGTACGGTGTACCGGTGATTTTCCACTGGCTATTTGTCAAGTGGAACGAGAACCAAACCGTTAAACTCTGGCCTCACAAGACATCTGAATCTGGCTCTGAGCCAAGCCGAGCCAAGGGCTGGGTTAAGGATTTTCGTCATTACGTTGCATCAGTCAGTACACAGAAAGACAAACAACAAACAACATGGCGGGCAGCGAGTGTGATGAGAGAAAAGTACTGGGACGCTGAGGAAGTCCAGGCTCTAGTTTCTCTGTGGGCAGATAGAAGTGTTCCGGAAGATCTGGAGTCATGCGTCAGAAATGAGAAGGTTTATAAACTGCAATACGGTACACTGAACTCACATACTCAAAAACACAAAATTCTCATCCTTGACCTTTATTTTATTAATATAAAGAAAAAACAAATGCGGAAAATAAAACAATTCTAAACTTATTTACAAAAATATAGTCAAACAAAATACAGCCGTACCATACATACAACTACGGCTCTCTTTGCCCTTGCACAGCTTTTTTTAAGCACCCAAACAAAAACCAACTCTAGGATAAACAACAACTATCCTTCAACATGATACCTTTGGCAAATCATATTTTTAAAACGTTCTTTTTTCCTGTATAACAGAACTAATTGAACTTTATAAAGTTGATATAATCAGTAAAATTTGTGGATTATAAAGAAATTCCTAAATATATTTATGTAATGTAGCAATACAAGATACAACTGTATCGTTGGTCTATTAATTTTTGAACACCATTTGTTTGCGCATCTTTTGACAAACTGAGTTAATTAATAACAGTAATTAATAACAACTGTCTTTCGTTACGTGTGATGTCAGTAGCATGGCTCCGCTCTGCAGTGGAAAAACAACCCAGGCTCTCCTTATCTGCACTGTGAGGCTTGGTTGTCCAGTGGAAAAGAGGCATTAGTGGTTCATTCAACACTGCCTGACGGAGGCCTGGACAGGGTAATAGAAACATAAGATTAAATGTCAAGCAGCCCTTAAGTATTGGCCCTGAAAATGCTGTCATTACATGTGATTTTTGTGCTAGAAAAACACAAAGTGGCTGTATCCAATTATAGCATCTGTGTGTCACATAGATCACATTAAGGTAATTATTCTTTTTTTCATATACAGTAGCTATAGGTCTGGCAGGGTCAAAGTATAGGCCATAAAAAATGCAAAACTTAAAGTTGTTGGATGATTTTACTTCTAGCTTTTCACTACAAAAAGATTTTTTTTCTGTTTGGAATTTGACATTGTGAAGTTCACTGCAGTCATCTGGTCGCTTGGAATACAAGCTAAAAACAGATTTAACTGTTGACATTGATCATAACAGACTTTCATTTCAGTTCCCAGCAAACATATCTATTAGATCTTGCTTATGCTATTGTTTATGCCATGTTTGCAGTTGACTAGGTGCATCATATAGATTTGCCTAAAACTCCCAATTCTAAAACACCAACACTTTAGAGGTAGATTAAATATAACTCCTGTGCACAGCAAAAAGGGGGCATGATGCTTTGTGAAGAGATTTCATCCACAGCTGGATGTTACTGAGCATTTCAGCACTAGGGTATCACCCTGGATTGCATAAACCTTATTTGCCTGCCTATCCTGGGACTAACATAAGTGGTTAATGTAATCCAAATGGATTATCTGGTGCTGTAAACTTGCTCTCAATAAGTCCAGTTGTGGTTTCTCCTGGTTCTTAAATGTTGACCAAATAAACCCCTTTAGTCTCTCTATCCCTACTAGTCTCTTCTCTCTTTTCTCTTTCTCTCTCTTTTCTCAGCCTTTTTCCCTTTAATTTAGTTATGATTATATTTTGTATTTGAGATTGTGTTTGTGTAAAAAACTTTAAAATTTAATAAACAGAATTGTAAAAAAATAAAAAAATAAAAAATAAACCCCATTTGCCTACTTAGGTAGGAGATTTGTGTATCTTCTATGCATGTTGTTCTGGAGGCTGGACCATTTTCTAGCAATACTAAATCAATACAAATTAACTGTTAAAATCATAGCACTGGTATTTAAACAGCTCATAGTACAGTATATGTATTGCAGCAAAACTGGTGACATGTTGAATACAGATTGTCAGAACCCCGTTTGCCCCAATACTGTCATAGAGCCACCACTTTTTGAGACGGTACCTTGTGAAATGCGTTGGATACAGAAGCACCTGCCAACAAAGCATTAACTGTCAACCCTTTATCAATGTTGGTCATTTCTGATGTCTTGCCCAGTGTGACTTGTAACAGTGTGATGCAGCTGTAATAAATTCTAGAATACATGTTGGAGATTTATATTACACACACGTATCTACTACACACTGCAGGCGTTACTATTTTGTTGTCTAATCCCTGTTTAATTTAACTACCAAACAGTGAAAGTGAGAAGAAATGTCTTCCCAAGCATTGAGAGCTTTTCTGAAAACCTTGCATTTAATGCATTTATTAAAAAAACACATTTTAAAACAAAACACAGAATCCTTAAATGATGTCCCAGTCGATATAGTAGAAATTTCCCATTAGTTATGCACCTGCGTACTGCAAAATTACCATTATCATGTTAAGTAGCCTATCTTTAGAAACAGACATCTTCAATTATCTAGCTCTGTTACAGACTATGAGGATCATGTTCCATCTCTTGTAAATCAGCAGGGCATGACATCTTCCTCTAGCTGACTGCCTTTGAAAAGAGAGCGTGCTTACAAGGAAATCTGTTACACAGAAAGCTTCAAAGCCCTGAGCCTTGCTTATTTCCTTCTAATGAGGGAGTCTTGCTCTACAGTGTCTGAAAGCTCTCAACATTCTCAAAAGACCAACGGCAAAGCTACCTTTTAAAATGATCTGCGATTATACATTCTAATGCTGAAGTTGTAGCTACCGGATAAGAGGGTAGATGTACTAAAGTGTTGCAGCTGTCAAATAATCCCAAACCAGTTGCAAACGAGTCGGAGGTCTAGGGTGAAATGTACTAAACATGCGCAATGCTGTTAGTGACATTTTAGGGAATGCTTTGTGGCAGCAGTTTTTCTTAGCGGGTCAACCTTAGATGAATATGTAATTATACTCATTCCTCCATAAATTTGCAAAAATATTATAATGAGATATGCTAAAGCTGTCTGCAATTGCGACATTTACAATTGCATGAATTTGTTAAGAACTTTTGAAAACATGTTTTAAACATGCAATTGTTGCTGGCATTTCCCAGTCGACTTTTTAACATGCTTTTCCAGTTGTGCTTAATGCATTTTTGAGGCAAACACCCAAATACCTATTTTTCCCAAAAAGCCAGGTGTACTTGCAATCCTTGAAAACAAACACATTTCTGTGACATTCCTGGTTTCCTCAACGTGTTGGAGCAATAGACTGCACACATGTGCCGCTAACCCCTCCAGCTCATTCTGAGCATCTTTATAGGAATAGGAAACACACCTATTCTATGAATGTGCAGGTGGTTTGTAATTGTGCACAATTTAGCACTGCACCACTGACTAACTTAAATAAAAACTGACAGTATATATTTGGCTTATAGGCTACTCATGATAATGCGAATTAGTGGTATAATGCAAAATTTGTTGTCAGTTCCTTGAAATTCGTATCAATGAGAATTGACTGTCCTCCTGTATGTATCAAAACTTGTTAATGCGGCACCATGATCTATTTTGTGTAAATTGACTAGGCTACTAAATAGGCCAAATTAATAATAATAATTCATTTAGTTTCAATTTTAAATAATAATTTATTCAAATTGTACACTAATGTGTACAATGCAGCAACATGATTTCTTTTGTGTTACCGGTAGCCTACAGCAGCATTTCTCAAACTGGGGGTCCCAACCCAAAAAGAGGATCATAAAGCTATTGCAAGGGGGTTGCGTCATCACAAAAAATACGGACACTAAAGTACAAAAAAACTAAAACAAAACCACCTTTCCCAGTGCAGCTGGACAGTGTCCCTCCTTCCTGACTTGCATCTATCATTGATTCATTCTGAATATTTGAAACCCACCCAACTACTGAGTGACAACAAATTCTACATTTCTATGGGAGACTCCGCTTGCGAGATTTAAAACAAGATTACAATTACAGTAGAAGGCTTGTTCACGGGATTTAAAGCAATATTACAGTTAGATAGTGAGAATTTAAAACAGAATTGCAATCTGTGACAAAATGTTAAATGCCTAGACACACAAAAACCCCAGAAGAATGTACCTGTGACCATAAAGATTTTGTTGTGGAACACAGCAAAGGAAAGAAGGTACACCTAAATGTGCAAGTACTGTCTGCCAAGTTATCATTGTGACAAAAAAAACGCCCAAGCATTTTGGAAAGTAACCAAAAACAATAATTTATACAGTATATAAAAAGCGAAAGCCCTGATTTAAAAAAAAAACAAAAAAAAACGATTTACATAAAACTCTAAAATAAGCACAAAAAAATGAAAAAAAGCCCTACTTAAGACCTTAGCAGTGGAACTTAAAGAAGCAGACGTGATTTTCAAATCAGAGGAGTCTACAAGTAGACGGTACCGATATTATATGCAAGTTTTCAATGCTTCGTTTCATTTCTGATGGCAAAATTAAATCTTAATTTAAAATTAAATGATTGCATGTCCATGCTTCATGTAGCATTCCTATGTAGTATGTACAGTAATTTCAAGCCTGAAACATTTCCAAAGGGGGGCCCAGCAAAAAAAAGTTTAAGAACCCCTGGCGTACAGGCTAAAGTAAAATCAAAGTGCTCTAGGTATTCATTTGATTTTACTACTGCATACTGTATAGGAGTACTGTACAGATTTATATATTTTTTATAATGTAATGTGTAGTGTACCAAAAACACATTAGTGTTATTTCAGCGCAATGATTTATACATTTAAATTACATTGAGCACTATAAATGTATTTGTGTGCAATTTTATTGTATTTTTTAAACCCTGACACCTCCTTATGTCGGACAAACATATCTGGTTTAGTGAGGGGATAATAAAGGGATTAAACTGCCTTTCATTATTTATTCGAAAAAATGTCACATGACTCTCGCAATTCTAGAGATCTTGCTAAGATGACACAATAAATATTTATATTAGTATATTGCGGCTCTCTTAATTAACATATTTTCTCTTAGTACATATGACAAAATGTATACTTCGCAAACTGTTGCAACATAAATGCAAATTGCAGTATGTTTGCGCTGTGACTGGACCCTCTTAATACATCTACCCCAAAGTCTCTTTAAAACCCCTGTTAACTGGTCACCGAAGGGAACTTTTGTAGCTGCTTTTTGAAAGTGCTTCTGTGAATCTGTTCATCTATTTCATTAGATTTGGATTTGGCTACTACATATCACTGCCCTTCAGAACAGGTTTGCAATTACTTTTGAAAGTGAAATTTACAAGATAACTTATTTGACAGATGCTTTGCTTCATACCACATTGAAACAATAAAAATGAACCCTAAAAGACATTAGCTCCTCCGGCATCATTATATGGCCACAGCAATTAGCTCAGCTGCGCTTTGGAAATAAAATGTAATCTCATGCAGTCAAGTCAGCAGGGGGCCGTGATTTATGTCACTTCTATCAAGAGTCTTGCTGTTTTTCATGACAGACAAGAATGTGTACTTTATAACATTGTCTCTTGGTGTCTTATCATTCTCTTTAATGTGGAGTTCCTGTGGTGAGGAATACGTCCATAGATACAAACAGCAGTCAAAGTGAAACCACTGGAAAGCAGCCAGCATATCTGATCAAATTAAATAACGACAAATAAGAACACTGTAATGCCAGTGTTGTCTTTGTTTTTTGGATCTTCAACCTCAAAAGAATCTGAAACAGAAATGAATTATCAGTCTGAAGGACATCCATTGCCAGTAGCATGGGAAATCTGACTGTTGACTTAAGATCCCTACTGGGAATGCATTTTCATTTCACTTTTGTTTTTGATTCACCATATCATGCTTCATTTTGGATTTAAAAAAAACTATGGAATGGCATTTGCAAAATCTTGGCTCTGGCAATTCATCATTGTAATATGTTTTCATACTTAATTCGTCATTGTAATACATTTTCATATTTCATTCGTCATTGTAATACATTTTCATATTTAATTTGTCATTGTAATACATTTTCATATTTAATTCGTCATTGTAAACATTACAAATGGGACACTAACAGACATTTAAACAGGGTGTACTAAAGAGGAAAAAAAGAATACAGGCAGTAAATACCATAAAAGGGTATACACTGTAAGGTTATATATCGCAGCTTTAGAAATGTGCCTAGTAAACATGGATGGTACTTTCTTCTTTTTTTATTCATGATACACAGTGGGAGGTTGCATGTAATTGTATTACTGGTTGTGGCATTGTGCCCCGCCCCAGTGCGTATTTTGTGTTTTGTGTTTTATGTTGTCTATTATATGTATTATTGTAGTGGTGCACGTAGTGTGGGTTATGTAGCAGAGGTGATGTAAAATGTATATTTGTATTTAGGCACAGAGAAATGCATAACCACTTCACTCGCAGATTAAAATGGGTATTTGTATGGGGGCACGGGACGTGCACAAATTAGTTCATGTGCTGGGATTCAAGTGAATGATTAATTAGTAATTGAATCCCGGCACAGCTGTATATATTGATGCACAAGTCACTCACTCGGGGTTGGGTGTACAGTGAGGATGTACGGGAGAGAGAGGAGAGAATTAAAAAAGAAAACAACTGCTACTCGTGCTGGCTCAACACCAGCACGATACTTGTTCGGTTGAGTGTTCGTTTTCTTTTCTTTGTTCAGTGTTCTGTTTTGCTAAACCTTTCATTTTCTTCATTTATTATTTACAATAAACCGGCGCAACAGCACGATTTACTCACTGTACTGTTGTCATTACTTCCTGGTCTGACGTCACCCTCCAGCCAGCCTGTTCACACGTGGTGTCAGAACCAGGACAACAGCGCCTCCAAGACACAAGATTTTTGTTTTTTTGTTTGTTTGAATAAAAATGGAAACAATGAAGAGGGGAGAGTGGATGGAGTGGTGGCATGACCATCAGCAGCAGCTGGAAGCCACAGGGGCTCCGTGGTGCCTCTCCTACCTGGAGTACTGGCACCTCTCGAACATGTGTCATTGTGAATACCCTCTCTTTATGAAGGCCGCCAGAGGGAGACTACCTGCAGCTCCCACCTCCACCACCAGAGGGAGACTACTTGTTGTTCCCACCATCGCCTAGGGCTGCAAAGCTCCCGCCTCCACCGCCAGAGGGAGACTACCTGCAGCTCCCACCTCCACTGCCAAAGGGAGACTACTTGTTGTTCCCACCATCGCCTAGGGCTGCAAAGCTTGCACCGCCTACGGCTGCCGAACCTGCACCGCTTGGGGCTGCCGAGCCTAGAAAGCTGTTAGTGTTTCCACTGGCAGCATTGCCACTGCTGGCATTGTCGCTGGCAAAACGGTATCCAAAGTCAGTCTTCAAAATTGCAGAATATAGTGCTCAATAAGGCCCTAATGTCACAGTTCACTTGCAAATGAAAATGCACAAAAGCAACTAAAGATTTAAAAAAATGCATCAGTATCTGTGGCGAAGTGTCCCGCCCCTGTATATATATATTTGTGCACTGTTTTATTATGATTTGTATTATTGTTTGCGCCGCGTATTTGTTATTGTTTTTATAGTTTAAAAACCTCGTGAGGATGCGTGACTGATCGGCTAGTGATTTATTTAGCTAGCTGACAGTCACGCATCCTTATTAAACTCGTGCAGACGGTGACCATCTCCCAAGTTAATTCATTGATTAATTGTTGCTAATCGGGAGATGGTCACTGTATATAAACCTGCAGCTCTCTACCCTCGGGGAGAGTGTATGAGGAGTGAGAGCGGAGAGAGCGAGGAGAGAGAAAACTAAACTTAAAAATAACTGCTAAGCGTGCTGGTTTACACCAGCACGATACTTATTTGTTTATTTGTTTGGCCCTTGTGCCTTTTTGTTTGTTGTTGGTTTAAATCTTTTGTTTATTTTATTATTTAATAAAACGCTGAGCGCCGTTGTGTTCAGCTTCACCATTGCCATCCATTGTTTTGTTTCTGTTACTTCCTGGTCCGTGACATCATTACCCACACATCACTGCAACAACAGCTCGGTCACAGTATCTAAAACTGTTTAATGATTAACTTTTACATTACCGTGTAACTGCAGTGCACAATAAAGACAGACTGATTTGCCAAAAAAATAAATAAATAAAAACGCGGGCTGTGACGGTAAGTCAATTGTAATATTGAAGAGATGGGCTTTGTATCAGAAAACTGGTGATGGAGTCGGAAATCGCATGTGACGAGTAAGTTTATTAATTTGTTACATACAGTACTGTGCAAAAGTTTTAGGCAGGTGTGAAAAAATGCTGTAAAGTAAGAATGCTTTCAAAAATAGACATGTTAATAGATTATATTTATCAATTAACAAAATGCAAAGTGAGTGAACAGAAGAAAAATCTAAATCAAATACATATTTGGTGTGACCACCCTTTGCCTTCAAAACAGCATCAATTCTTCTAGGCACACTTGCACACAGTTTTTGAAGGAACTCAGCAGGTAGGTTGGCCCAAACATCTTGGAGAACTAACCACAGTTCTTCTGTGGATTTAGGCAGCCTCAGTTGCTTCTCTCTCTTCATGTAATCCCAGACAGACTCGATGATGTTGAGATCAGGGCTCTGTGGGGGCCATACCATCACTTCCCAGGACTCCTTGTTCTTGTTTACGCTGAAGATAGTTCTTAATGACTTTCGCTGTATGTTTGGGGTCGTTGTCATGCTGCAGAATAAATTTGGGGCCAATCAGATGCCTCCCTGACAGTATTGCATGATGGATAAGTATCTGCCTGTACTTCTCAGCATTGAGGAGACCATTAATTCTGACCAAATCCCCAACTCCATTTGCAGAAATGCAGCCCCAAACTTGCAAGGAACCTCCACCATGCTTCACTGTTGCCTGCAGACACTCATTCGTGTACCGCTCTCCAGCCCTTCGGCGAACAAACTGCCTTCTGCTACAGCCAAATATTTCAAATTTTGACTCATCAGTCCAGAGCACCTGCTGCCATTTTTCTGCACCCCAGTTCCTGTGTTTTCGTGCATAGTTGAGTCGCTTGGCCTTGTTTCCACGTCGGAGGTATGGCTTTTGGCTGCAAGTCTTCCATGAAGGCCACTTCTGACCAGACTTCTCCGGACAGTAGATGGGTGTACCAGGGTCCCACTGTTTTCTGCCAATTCTGAGCTGATGGCACTGCTGGACATCTTCCGATTGCGAAGGGAAGTAAGCATGATGTGTCTTTCATCTGCTGCAGTAAGTTTCCTTGGCCGACCACTGCGTCTACGGTCCTCAACGTTGCCCGTTTCTTTGTGCTTCTTCAAAAGAGCTTGGACAGCACATCTGGAAACCCCTGTCTGCCTTGAAATTTCTGCTGTGTTTGGCTGTTCCTCACCCAGTTTTATTCCTCCTACACAGCTGTTTCTGTTTCAGTTAATGATTGTGTTTCAACCTACATATTGAATTGATGATCATTAGCACCTGTTTGGTATAATTGTTTAATCATACACCTGACTATATGCCTACAAAATCCCTGACTTTGTGCAAGTGTACCTAGAAGAATTGATGCTGTTTTGAAGGCAAAGGGTTGTCACACCAAATATGGATTTGATTTAGATTTTTCTTCTGTTCACTCACTTTGCATTTAGTTAATTGATAAATATAATCTATTAACATGTCTATTTTTGAAAGCATTCTTACTTTACAGCATTTTTTCACACCTGCCTAAAACTTTTGCACAGTACTGTATATATATATATATATATATATATATATATATATATATATATATATACAGTACTATATATATATATAAAATAGATGTTGCATGTCAGTAAACCTCTGATGTGTGTAAATATTTTTTAATTAGCAGACACAATGTTGTTGTTTCAGCTGTCAGATGCGGAATGGGATGATCTCCTGGATGAGTTTGATGAGAGGAATTATCTCAGTGCCCGCCGATGGAAACCTGGCCAGGATCCATATAAACTGTATGCCTTTAACCAGCGGGAATGTGAACGGATACCTAGCAATCGGGCTCTCAGGGACACAAGGCATTACAGGTACTGTTTTGTCACAATTTAATAAACCTGTCTTAACTACTTAAAAACAAGCAGTACTTCCTCCACTTTAGTCAAAAACTCTTCTGTTTGTCTACCTGACTTCATTTTTATAGTTTTACATTTGTAAATGGCTACTTATTAGAAACATATACAAAACATTGGAGAAAAAATCTGTTTACACTACATTTAGCAGGTAAAATACTACTCAAAAACAGCCTTCTTCTGCAATTGAGCAGACAGCATGCACATGCAATACTTCTATTAACACTAGCACCGACATAGCCGTATTTGAACGGCTTTTGCAATTCAAATTTAAATATCTCCGCGTATGTGAATATCTCGTGCATGTCCGTTCTTAAGTGTTACTAAATATTTGAATTAAATACCCATACGGTGTTTCAGCTGCAGAATTGTAAAAATGAATAAGTTATAAGCACTTGCTTCTTCAACTGCCAGACCCGCAGTTTATGCAGCACATTGAAATCAATACAATACAGCTGACAATTTAGTCTGGGCTTTGTAATAAAGTCAAAGTCATTGTGAAAGAACGTATTATAATCGTGTTGAATGCTTGAAACACTGATGAAAGTCATTCTACACATAATATATTATTATTATTATTTACACTACATTTCTCAGGCAGAACGACTGTGCCACCTTGAGTGTGAAGGTGCAAAAAAAAAAGTGCGTATATACAAAGCTGTCTGCACAGATCAGTGACCATTGGGACTGATCTGTGCAGACAGGACTAAATGAAAGCCAGAGACTGTTGCATTTTACAACGCAACGAAGTATGGTGTGGATATACTGGATCAAATGGCACAGCTGTATTCTGTCAAAGGTGGTACTTGCAGGTGTCCTGTGGCTGTTTTTTATAATGTTTTGGACCTGGTAGCCATCAACGCTTTGGTTTTGTACAAGGAGTGCACCGGCAACACAATCACTCAGAGGGACATCATTTTGCAGCTTGCCCTGGAGCTACGGCAGAAACATTTTGATAAGAGACACGAAAGCCGGCTGGCAAATGCCCCTCAACCTTCAGCCAGCGCTGCGCCCATTGGCACACGGAATAAAAGACAATGCCAGGTTGCTAAATGCAATAAAAACAGAACTTTTTATATGTCTGTGCCCGTTGTGAAAAGGCAGTCTGTGGCAAATGCACTGGTACAGTTGAAAAGCGTGTTTTCTGTGTAGATTGTACTTAGCATGCTGTAATAGAACAGACAGACAGAGCCTTTGAACTCTGTTTCACTCAAAGCACTTTCACGTTGCATAAGTTATGTTATATTTTTGTTTTATGCTATTTATATACTAGTTATTATGTTTTATAATTTGATATGTGCATACAGCTTTCTACACCTATTTACACAGAAGTTTATTCCGTAGAGTTTATTTCATTAAAGTTTTTCATGTTTATGTATATGTGCTCTTTTTGAAAAAAATAAGAACAAAGTTTAATTTTCAATGTACATACGGTGTTTCTGCTCTGAAAATGTTATGTATGATGTTCATAAATAAAAATATTAAGTTGTATCTGATTGTTTGTTTTTCATTGTCATATTGAAGCCGTTTTAAAATGGAGCCGCACATTTTACAGATGCGGCGATTCTATGTAGTCCGAAATCTTGGGGATTCTAGTGTTAACAGATCCTGTAGCTCCATTGCCGTATGTATTCTCTATCCTACATAAATGAACTATCTTTGATTAGCATGTCGGTCCATTACACTTCCATCTACATTGTTTAACATTTTAAGGTCAAATAACCATTTCTTTTTTAAATTACAAATAAAGTTGTCTCTGGCTCTTCACAGGCAGGAAATGGATAATAGAAAGAAATGTTTAGGGCAGGAAAGTGGTAAGTGGACAAGCACAGCCCAGTTTCATTTCAAAGGATTTACACTAACAATGGCGAGCTAGCTAGAGAATTTGCCATCTGTCCACAAGCAGCATTTAATGGACCAGTAGAAAATCTCCAAATGCTGAATCTAGCAGAGTTGCTTGATAGCAAAACTGAATACTCTTTCTCTGGGTTAATCAATTATTTCCAACATATACATTATAATCTGTTATAAATCAGTGGGTTACTCTGTTCCACTTGGAAATGGGGCCTTTTTAGGTGATAAAGTCTGTTATATAAAAATAGACTGATGAAGGTATTGTTACTCATTTAGTCTATGTGTGTAAAGACATGGTACCACAGTTATGTTCATTAATGTATTATTGTTTTTAAATTCACTTTGTTTATCATTGTCATAAATACATTTTAAAACTAAGAAGTTTAAAGCACCCCTATGGGCTCAGGTGGTACACCAGATTTAAACCATTAATCTGTACCACTGCAACACTTTGTACCGATTGGATGCTAGAGACAAATCAGTTAGAAATACCACAAAGAACACTGATGGACCAACTGTACTTGGAGATAATACATGTTTTCAGAGTGCTTTTGAGGCCATAGCAGTACTTTTAGCTCAACCAGTTGTGATGACTGAAACAGCAAATGATCTACAAAGTGACCCTAAAGATGAATAAGAATAGATTAGTTAATAAAACTGCAGCATTTCAAACCCATATGGGGTTGCTCTTTAGGGAGGTTGTGAGGGAGCTGGTTAAAAATGTAAGAATGCTGTGATAGGTAGTATAGATTCATGTTGCAAATGCATTTCAATTGCAGGGGGAAAATACAGATAACTGCACATTACATTGGGTGGTGATATAAATGCTTTAATCCTAAATTTTATCTCACACATACTGTGCCAAGATAAATAATCATGCAAGGCTGTGTTGCCCGCATTATCTTTGTTGCATGCACAATTTTATCAGGTTTTGTTATCAACAATTAACTGCATCTGTTGGGTGGGGGAGAAAGAGTACATCCATAGTTCTCATGTGTTTCATTATTATTGTTGGAACTGTAATTGCATGAGCAATAGGTATTTGGCAGTTACCTATATTTCTTAAGGATGAATAGCTTTGAACTGGAATACAAAAATTAATACAATAGCTGGAACTTGACATGGGCTGTTTGTTTGAATTTTATTTTTTCAGAAAAGCTGAAATGTGACACTAGTCCCCAGCGTGCCCACTCACTTAGACTTTTTGAATGTTTGAATCATTTGTAGGTTCATTCTTAGTAGAATGTCCCATGAAAATGACCTTTCTATGTTTTGTCTAAACATTTGGACTTGAATAAGAAAGACTATATAAAAACACAACTCTGGTGGAATATACAAAGTTATTTAGATAAAAGGGGAGGCATTCTGTTTTTTTCAGTTTCCTTGTTCATCTACCATTTGTGTTGGCATTTGACAGAACAAGGATTATCATGAAGGTTTTAAGCCAATTGTTAATATTGGAAAATATAATTATCACACAACATTAGTTGATAGAATGCAATGTAGTTTTCATATACAGTAGAGGGTTTGGTGCTCTAGCAATGATGTGGTTGGAATTCCACTTGAACCACAAACAGGATGGGTCCAAAACATGAATATATAATTGTGACAGGATGGCTGGGTGGCAGAAGCAGGAACTTAAAAATACTGACACCAAACTGCAGTTTCCAAATAATAAAGACGCGGCGCGTCGTTTTTATTAACAAAAATAAATAAAATATTCAAACAAAAACACTGTGCTCACAGAGCAAAATAAAAGGTTTAAATAAAACAAATCACAAACACAAAAATAAATAAACTATACAGGTCAGGCTGGGCAGTCGCTGTCACTGTTCCTGTATATTATTAATTTAGTTTCGTTTTTCTCTCTCCTTGCTCTCTGCTCTCGCTCCTCATACACCCACACAGAGTGCAGAGAGCTGCAGGCTTTTATATTGTGGCCGAGGGGTTTAACTGGTTAGTAATTATTCTATTACCACAGTCTGCACGAGTTTATTAACTACTGTGGATGGGGCTACCCATCCACGCTACACAAAACAAATCGGCTACGCCGTCATATTTATAAACAAAACATGCGGGGCTTCGCCGACAAATCTAAATAATAAATACATAAACAAACACAAAATAACATGAGTGGAGGGGGAAACCCCGTTCTGAAAATAAATGAACAAATGAATGTACAGGGCTCTCTACCGCCCTGCTACAATAATATACTAGACTTAGTACTTTACTGTTTTTACAGTGTAAAAAAATGTAAACTGCAACAGCTTAGTTTGAGCAATAATACTGACCAATTTAGTTTTTATTTGGGAAAGATTTCATACTCTTCAGAATTGATAGATAAATACTACTAGTAGTCGTGCCTAATTTGAGAAATGTTCCAAAGAACAGGTTAGGAACCTCTGCCACATGGGGTTATCAGCCTCAAAAATGGAAAGATTCCTATCACTGTTGAGGGTGATACATCTAGTGCCAGGGGAAAGTTCAGACTGGGTTTGTATAGCTACCCAATTTATTACCAATATTGCAGCTGCCAGTGCAGTGGTACTTCATTAACAGGGACCCATGCTATAATTATGGGGATGTCGGCAATTCACAGTAACCTGGAAGCTCAATAGTGGGGTTGAAGGTTTCGAGTTTCTTTTAATTATTAATTTGACTTTTACTAGGGTCGAGGCAGCAAGAGAAATAATGTCAGGGCTTTAAGACAGAAGCATTACATAGGCTGAGTTCTTGCATTGAAAACTAAACTAGAGGTCCGTAAGGACGAGAGTGAAGGTCCACTAGAATGAATTAAAGGTAATTGAGAAATGAGAAAAAGGCATTCAAGTCCAAGAACTGTCAATGCCTCACTCCTTATGAATGTTTTTTGGCGTAATTCAGTAAAACTGAGATAATAGAATAGACCTGAGATGGTTGATAATACTGCAATAATACTGCAATATCCAAATCTTATTGTTAATAATATTTATTGTCATCTATTATTGTCCAAGTCAGTTTCAATGGGACATATAATTATGATTAAATACAAAAAAACTACATTTTACTTGACGGTAAGAGCTGACAATTCCGGGAAATGACAAAGACGGGAAATTGTCAGGTAAGGCCACCACTGCCCTCTTACCTGACCCATGCTCTGATAAGGCTTTCCAGCACACACTGCTTCACTGGTACAGTAGGTGGGTTCACTTCAGACGACATGTGTACTCACCAGTGGGCATAGCAGGTCAGGTAAGGTCTAAAACCAGAACAACCGTGATTGTTATCATGTTGTCATAGAATTATATGTGAATTGGAAAAGCTAATTAGCATCGTTGGAATATTAACACATCTGAAGTGAGAGAAGTTATTTATTGTGTACTTTTACAAGTATACAAATATTTACAACTGTCATAACCATTTCAGCTTTTTTCTTTCTTTTTTGGGGGGATTTTGGTTTTGCTTATGGACACAAAAACATGTGTTTGATATGCTGGAAAATAAATGTATGTGTGGCTGTGGCAAAGTGGTTTGCAGTGTGCAGGTGTAGAGGTGATGCAGTGTTCAGTAATAACAAACACAACACAGTTCACAGTGAAAAACAGCTCTTTATTTGTGCTGGGTTGCTTGTTTGGCAACCTTAAATAATAATACCTGGCTCTAGACAACAATATGTATAGCGCATGTATACAGCGCCCTCACAGGTTGGGAGGGAGATTGTTGACTGGGATTCATTCGCTCTCTGTCACAGTGGCATAGTAATGTATGGAACCCATAAAGGTACATGGTGCAAAAATTAAAATGGAAGGATACTATCTCGTGTGCACGACTTACTATAATATCTCTTGCTCACGAGATAGTAAGCCATGTGCACAAGATAGTAGCCTCCCTTTTTAATTTAGACCATGTCCCTTTAGGGGTTCCCTAGTAATGAGATCATTGAAAGGAGACAAATAATATGTTACACAAGCATTTTCCAACCAATAAATCCATGAACTTTATAGATCTTTCAAATTCCATTTATGACAGTGACCCTTCTAAACTTCTAAAGGATATCTATTAGGCTGTTTCAGAGAACTTTTGAATCCTTACCAAGCCAGTGGTGACTACACATGTTGTCTGAAGTGAATCCACCTACTGTACCAGTTAAGGGTGCAGTGGCGGCCTTACCTGACAATTTCCTGTCTTTTTTGGAATTGTCAGCTTACCGTCAAGTAAAATGTAGTTCTTTGTGTTTAATATAGATTTTTTTTTTCACTGGAAGGCTGATTTTAAAACATTATATGTATATGCAATGGAAAGTAAATCCTTCCATTAGATTGTAGTCCTCTCTGTATATCTCAAAGCAAGTTTTTAGTTTATTATTATTATTATTATTTATTTCTTAGCAGATGCCCTTATCCAGAATCACAGTACAAGTATTAATACAATAAAGTTTTTGTGTAAGAAAAATTCTCTACTATTATAACAAACATTCCCAAGTAGGACCACATTTTAGATACCTTCTCATACATAAAACAAGCTGTTATTATTAGGCTATTATATTTGTAACAATTTTTAAAAACATGAATACTTTAGTTACGTTTATATTAAGCTAGCAATCTGATTGTATTAAAAACAACACATAAAGGGAACACATAAAGGAGCCTAGGCTAAGGCGTCGAAGCCGAGTGGACCGCCTAAGCGGTGGAGGGAATACCACAGGGGGCAATGTGTCGTCTCCGCCAAAGCGAAGAATTCGTCATTGTTGGATACCATGTGCACAATGCAGTGAGTGCACCGAGCGGCGTGTGCACCGAGTGCCTTCTGCACGAGTTTTTTAAGCGCACTAAGAGCACCATACGCTATGCCCGCCGAGTGCACCGAGCACCTTGTGCAACGAGTGCACTGAGCACCGCGTGCACCAGGTATTGTACGCACCGGGGCGCTAAGCACACAGAGGGCACCGAGCACCGTGCACACTGAGTGCACAGAGCACCGTGTGGACCGAGCACTGTGTGCACCGGGTACCATATGCACCGAGGCGCTATGCGCAACGAACACCCTGCGCAACGAGTGCACTAAGCACCGTGCGCACTGAGTGCACCGTGCACAACGAGTGAAGCGAGCACCGCATGCACTGGGTACCGTATGCACCGAGATGCTATGCGCACCAAAGGCACTGAGCAGCGTGCGCAACGAGTGCACCAAGGCACCAAAGTACCATGGGCTGAGCGTGCACCGAGGTACCGAAGCATTGGGGGGCAGCTGAAGCAGCAGTGCCTACCCTACCCGCGAGTAATCACACACCTGGTCAGCGTGTACCGTATACCAGGGGACACACAGGCCGAAGCCGCAGCAGTCGAATCTGTGTATGGAGTACAAAAAACAATACAAACAATACGAACAATAGCTGTTGTTGTTGTTCGATTTTTTTTTTTTGAAGGCCCAACGCACCGAAGTGAGTGGGCTGAGGCAGCCGGCGGGGTCTAGTCTACAGCAGGTCTAGTAAAAATACAGCTCTGTGGAGGACAAGGCCTGCTGTTTTTTTTTGTTTTTAACTTAGCTGCTACACAACACAGGCAAGCGGGTGTACCGTGTGTTCACTGCAGATGTGCCAGCGAGGGTATTCAGTCAACAACAACAAGCATATATATATATATATATATATATATATATATATATATATATATATATATATATATACTGTAATGCCTGGTAAAGGCCATGGGCAAAAACAGGCAGTAAGCAGGGGTGGTGTTATAGTGAGGGTCAACAACAAAAAAAAAAAAACACATACACACAACCTATGTTTGCAATAAAGTCAAATGTTTACATTTTTATGTTATACAATTACAGTATATCCAGGCCATTTTAATAAAACATTAATCTTTTGTTTTAAATTACAGTACTAGTTCTTAACACAATAGTAGGTGTACTTTTGAGGAACAGTTTATACTTAAAAAATAATAAAAAATAAAAAATCACCCAAACAACAATTCCATAAAAACAAAAAAAAAAGTTTTGTTTTTTTTTGTTTTGTTTTTTACTGTACTGTCATTTGAACTTTACTGTTTGTGGCACGACTGTAAGCCTGCAGAATCCTGCAATTGAACAATGCCATCTATTTATTTCACAAAGCAATTTAAGCTCAACAGCATTCTTTTTTAAGCAAAAACGTTGAATATGTACAGACAAACACTTTTTTTAAACGAAAAGTTAAAAAAGTCACTTATTTTAGACTGCATCAAGCCTTTTTCAGGTCAAACAAATCAACCCGTTCCATCAAGGTAAGCCATTTGTTTTTATCCATTAGAATGCTGGTTGTCCTGCAATTAACAGTATATGCCTCACTTAGGCGAGAAAACATTTGCAATGTCTTGCTGACTTGCTTTATTATTTTCAGATGCATACATGCAGATTTTTTTCTTTTGCTTTGGTGTTAAATGTAGGGTCGACTCGCCATTTTGTACTTTCTGTTTTGCTTTAGTAGCGGGAGTGTTGATGACATTGATATGAACATTCAGTTAACAACGAATTAGGAAAACGAGTCAAAGGTTAACTGCATAACGTTGTTGTTTTAATTGCCATGATTATTTTGCTAGCGCTACAATGAGGGAAAATACAATGGCGGACAGCGGGGTGGCGATATAATGGGTACAAATAGCACTGTTTTTATATTGGTGACATTTGTTCAGAGAGAATAGCTGGCGATATGCGAGGGTGGCGTTATAAAGGGGGGCAGTATAACGTGAGACAACTGTACTGTATATATTTAAACTGCCACTTAGTCGCTCGACAGCAGGGGTATGGCAAAGCCTAACCCCAGTGAAGGACGTGCTCCCACACGAGTGAAGGTTGGAAAAACAACAACACTCACTCCTTTAAATCAATATACCAACACAGAGGGTCTTACTTTACTGTCTTGAGAGGCAAAAAGAGAACATGGCTCCCGTGGTTTGACTATTTAATCCCTCTGTAGGCAGGACAGAGGGCGTCATCCCAGGAAGGGACCTATTGGCAGCTCTGGTATAGAGAGCTCAGAAAATACCCACCAATAGGTAAGCATATCCCATACGTAATGTTTTGGTGGTCGTCTTCGAATTGAAAGGGAACTATTTTTTTCATGAATCAGTAACTTACGAATTACGGCATTTATTTTCATGAAACTTGGACGAAAAAATCTCTGTCACATGAACAAGGAGCATATAAAATGTTGTCTCGAGAAAACACCTGGTCTTACCTTTAACGGTGCTATTGCATCATTATAATAATAGTTATAGCTAAATTGATTAGCATTGAGTATTTAAAGCTCTTTATTATGTGACAGTTCTGATGTGTTTTTAAGATTTACTTGGGGATACGGGTCATTTGTCCTCATACAAAAGAATGAGAACACAAACCTTTGTGGCCAGCAGTAGACAAGGGAGATTAAAAGACTCCAATTCCCAGAAGCACAGAGGAACTAGGAAGTCAGCTGACCTGGGTGGAGTAAAGTCAAAGGATATAAGAAAGTCAGCAGTGTAGGCTGGCAGAGAGAGTGTGTGTTTATTGTGTTGTGGAACTCAGAACAAAGAATAATCTCTGAATACTGCAAAAATGCCACCAAAGGGGTATGTGTAACAGCGATAGTAATTCCTGTGTGTTATTTATAGTCACTGTTTACAAATAGTTAGTTAGCCGTGAGTGAGTATAATCACTGCGCCATTTGCAAACCGAAAGTGCTCTGTGTTTGGGCTGAGGTTTGTGTGTGATTGATGTGCTGTGTGCTTTTATAAATCATATCTTTGTTCCTGTGGGAGACCTGTGTTCGGGACCTGTTAATCACCTGTGTTCGTGACCTGTTAATCACCTGTGTTCAGGACCTGTTGATTACCTGTGTTCGGGACCTGTTAATCACCTGTGTTCAGGACCTGTTAATTACCTGTGTTCGGGACTTGTGCATCACCTGTGTGGGTGTAGGAGCTTGGGGGTGGTAGGTGAGCTGTGTGCAGCAGACCAGGCCAAACCAATTCCACGTTCAACTTTAAAGTAAAAGGAACCTTACTTCACAAACAACGAAGCAAACAAAAGGATCGTTTTGAAGCAGCACAATCTTCTAGGCGGAAACAGTGTGGAGTCTTCCGGGATTCAGCCACAATCTTTTTAGAAACACCACCTCGAACACATCAGCGAGTAAAATCTGTTTTTACTAACATCTCGCTGTGGAGTTAGTCAGAGTATTACATTGGGTGAACAGCGCTAGTGAAGACTGTGTGCAAGATTAAACCAAAGTAAACAAAAGCTGTTTGTAAATGGACTGTGCTGTAAATATTCCCGAAGGAGTGAAAATACACAAACCGGCTGTGTGGAACCATGAAGTGAACCTGTGTAGTGCAAAGGCGCAGGGAAGGAAGCGGTCCTGTTTATAACCAGTTGCTGTGTGGTTCAGCATTTGTTCACTGGTAGGCCACTGTTTTGGGCCACAAATCTTGATTGACTGTGTCACTCGATGGACTGTTTGTATCCGAGTGCAGTTTATAAATAAGTCACTCAAAAGGACTGTTATACAAAAGTGAGTGAAAATTAATTGTGCAAGTGCGGCTGCGGGAGAAGTTCCCAATGGACTGTGCTCTTAAACAAATCCCCTGGGCCGGATGAGATCCTCCCAATAGTACTCAAAGAAATTAAAGAAGTTATTTACAAACCGCTAACCAAGATCATGCAACAGTCTCTTGACACAGGGGTTGTACCGACAGACTGGAAAATAGCAAACGTAATACCGATCCACAAAAGGGAGAAAAAACCGAACCAGGTAACTACAGACCAATAAGCCTGAATTCTATTATATGTAAACTTATGGAAACTATAATAAGATCTAAAATGGAAAATTACCTATATGGTAACAATATCCTAGGAGACAGTCAGCATGGTTTTAGGAAAGGGAGATCCTGTCTAACTAACCTGCTTGACTTTTTTGAGGATGCAACGTTGACAATGGATAATTGCAAAGCATACGACATGGTTTATTTAGATTTCCAGAAAGCTTTTGACAAAGTCCCACATAAAAGATTAATTCTCAAACTTAACGCAGTAGGGATTCAAGGAAATGCATGCACATGGATTAGGGAGTGGTTAACATGTAGAAAACAGAAAGTACTGATTAGAGGAGAAACCTCAAAATGGAGCGAGGTAACCAGTGGTGTACCACAGGGGTCAGTATTAGGTCCTCTGCTATTCCTAATCTATATTAATGATTTAGATTCTGGTATAGTAAGCAAACTTGTTAAATTTGCAGACGACATAAAAATAGGAGGAGTGGCAAACGCTGTTGCAGCAGCAAAGGCCATTCAAAATGATCTAGACAGCATTCAGAACTGGGCAGACACATGGCAAATTACATTTAATAGAGAAAAGTGTAAAGTATTGCATGCAGGCAATAAAAATGTGCATTATAAATATCATATGGGAGATACTGAAATTGAAGAAGAGAACTATGAAAAAGACCTAGGAGTTTATGTTGACACAGAAATGTCTTCATCTAGACAATGTGGGGAAGCTATAAAAAAGGCCAACAAGATGCTCGGATATATTGTGAGAAGTGTTGAATTTAAATCAAGGGAAGTAATGTTAAAACTTTACAATGCATTAGTAAGACCTCACCTAGAATATTGTGTTCAGTTCTGGTCACTTTGTTACAAAAAGGATATTGCTGCTCTAGAAAGAGTGCAAAGAAGAGCCACCAGAATTATCCCGGGTTTAAAAGGCATGTCGTATGCAGACAGGCTAAAAGAATTGTATCTATTCAGTCTTGAACAAAGAAGACTACGCGGTGATCTGATTCAAACATTCAAAATCCTAAAAGGTATAGACAATGTCGACCCAGTGGACTTTTTTGACCTGAAAAAAGAAACAAGGAAACAAGGGTCACAAATGGAGATTAGATAATGGGGCATTCAGAACAGAAAATAGGAGGCACTTTTTTCCACAGAGAATGGTGAGGGTCTGGAGCCAACTCCCCAGTAATGTTGTTGAAGCTGACACCCTGGGATCCTTCAAGAAGCTGCTTGATGAGATTCTGGGATCAATAAGCTACTAACAACCAAACGAGCAAGATGGGCTGAATGACCTCCTCTCGTTTGTAAACTTTCTTATGTTCTTATGTTCTTATCTGTTTTTTAAAGGGATACTGCAGCCAGCAGAGAGAAATAAACACACCCAAACATTTGTTTTAGAGTTTATTATTTTGGTGGGTGTTTAAAATATTGTGAACGCGCAGTCAATGGATCTCGGGGTCAGTACACTCCCCTCAAGCTCCGCAGACAGAGGGGGCACTGTTAATCCTCGTTGAAGAAAGACAAAGAAATGAGTGTTCCACAAACCAACCAAGTGGAATTACAAACTGAAGCAACATACTTGTACTTACCTGGAGACCTCGGTGCGTGCCCAAAGCAGTCCGTTCCCTCTTTAAGCCTTTAACCCCTGCCAGCCCACAATACTGACCTGTTGGGTCTGCAGTAAAATACTACAGTTTATTGCACTTTCTCTTTCCACCTGTGCGAAGACTTGCTTCGACAGGGGCAGTTAGGGAAAAAGAACAACAGTTTAGTTAGTGTCCAGTTGGCAGGTTTTTGTTTTGATTTATTGCTTTCAATTGCCAAACTGAACTGTGTAATAAATAAAATTTACCTTTGATTCAGTACTTCTGGCGTTCCGACTCCTCTCTGAGAAGGCAAAAATTTGGCTACCACAACAAATACAGAACATATCCTTTGCACATGGTGGCAGAGGTGGGATGACAAACTGAAGCCCAATTAAAGCTACAGTACCCAACTTTTCAATTGGCGAGAGAGTGACACAGCTACGGAGAGCAATGGAGATCTCAGCAAGTTGGATCTCAGACCCCAGGACCCCCTATGGATAAAAACCAAAGGGAAGAAGCACCTATGGGCCAGACACCAGGAAAGACTCCTGGAATTCCTCAGTAAGCCCTTGAAAGCACGGTGGTTGGCTATGGAACGCCAGAATCGTGTGCTTGATGAGGCTATCAACGCCATGACCAAGGTAGTCAGAAGGCTACTGGATGAGCAATCCCGGCTTGCCCAGGAGGGTGCCCCACAGTGTTTCTCCTGTCTCGAACATGGACATGAGGTGTCAACATGTCCCGAACATGAGTGGGAGATGAGTTGGGGTAAGCATGAGGTGATTAAAGGGCTAGAAGAAAAAACACAAAACGTGCATAACTGTCAGCAGCCACCGGAGGAGCTGCTGAGGGAAGAAAAGGTGGAGCAACTGTTTCTAATGCCGGATAGTCGTTGCAAGGAGGAAGTAGGGGGTGACCTACAGCAGCCAGAGGAAGTGCTACTGGAAAGAGGAAAAGAACCCCTGCAACAACAGATCCAGACCCAAGACAAGGATGACAGTCGGGAGGCAAGGAAACAGAGGCTGGAGGAACAGATAAGGCTGGTGGAACGCTGCGCAGTTTTTGTTGTCTCACCTGCTGGAGGACGAGACAGTGTCACTTCCGAAGTCCACCACCTATCCCAGAACCAGTGATAATAGTACCCAGTGTGTGCGACCCGCAACCTCCACTAGAGGGGATATTGAGGGAGAAGCATACCCCCAAAAGCCAGAACAGGAAGAGCTACCTGCCCAAAAGCCAGTACAGGAAGGACCACCCCGAGTGTTAAAGGCGGAGGAGCCTACGCCTTGTAAACCTGTGAGGGAGGAACTGGTGGCCTGTGAGGGAGGAGTGGAGACCCTACGATCCTGTGAGGGAGGTTTTGGCATCCTGCATGCCCGGGAGTGGACTGCTGAAGGAACCGGGACAATGCCTGAAAACGCCGGGATGGGGGTTGCTGGGGTTCAGCGTTTGTTCACTGGTAGGCTACTGTATTGGGCCACAAATCTTGATTGACTGTGTCACCCGATGAACTGTTTGTATCCGAGTGCAGTTTATAAATAAGTCACTCAAAAGGACTGTTTAAACAAAAGTGTGTGAAAATTAATTGTGCAAGTGCTGCTGCGGAAAAAGTTCCCAATGGACTGTTTTTTAAAGGGATACTGCAGCCAGCAGAGAGAAATAAACACACCCAAACATTTGTTTTAGAGTTTATTGTTTCAGTGGGTGTTTAAAATATTGTGGACTTGCAGTCAGTGGATCTCGGGGTCAGTACACTCCCCTCCAGCTCCGCAGACAGAGGGGGCACTGTTAATCCTCGTTGAAGAAAGACAAAGAACTGAGTGTTCCACAAACCAACCAAGTGGAATTACAAACTGAAGCAACATACTTGTACTTACCTGGGAGACCTCGGTGCGTGCCCGAAGCATTCCGTTCCCTCTTTAAGCCTTTAACCCCTGCCAGCCCACAATACTGACCCTATTGGGTCTGCGCAGTTAGGGAAAAAGAACAGTTTAGACAGCGCCTAACAGGCAGGTTTTCTTTAGTTTTCTTTTGTTTTTGGGTAAAGTGAATTATTGTGTGCTGCTTCAATAAAACTTACGAGTTGACTTTGAGCTCTGTCGTCCAGTGTCCTCTCTGGAAAGGTAAATTGGCTACCACACATTACTCAGAACGTTGATCGTTCACAGTAGGTTATCCCACTGCAGGCACTTGTCTCTGCTCATAAATGGAGACATTGAAACGCTGTGCCGCTATCTGTTTCCTCCAAAATCATTATCAAAATACAGTAATTAGTTAAAAAAATAAACTGACTATATTACATTTTAGTAGAGCTGTGAATAAGACGGTCCAATGTTGTGTTACTGTATCTTTTGTTGGACATCATTATAATATAATTATAATAAAGCTGATGATAATACAAGTTATACTGCTAAACATCTTTTCTTCTGCTTTTTGCAGTGCTTCTATTTTCTTTTCTTGAATTGAGTTGCATTACGTTTATATTTTAGCCGCGAGAATCCATCTATGTACTTAGAAATGCGTGCATACAGGTTGTCTGAGCAGGGCTGTCACTGCCAGTCCAGATTCCATTTCACATTCCACTTTGTGCCACTAGACTGAGAGAAAGAAGACGGTCGCTAGCACATGCACCTTTGGGTTTTCCCACAGACAGCAATCAAACATTCAGTATTTTTGATTAATTAAGACCTAGATCGCTTTAGAGCTGTTCAGGTGGCAACCCAAAGGCTGGGACATTTATAACACCTTTGGAACTACCATATTTGCTCGAGTATAAGTCGAGAAATTTAAACCCAAAACACAATCCTGAAGTTGGGGGGGCGGGACATTATTATTGTTATAATGTTACCTTTTCTATTGCGTGACCCTGCAGCATAGTGCTTCTATGGGAAACAGCAGCACCTCCATTGTTGTGGGCAAATCCTTGTTGCCCTCGTTACCTGAGCAAATGCTTCTAATTTCTCTCAAATCAAAATGCAAACCTCTCAAGATTTAGTGAAAACGATTCTGTGACACTGTCTATATGTAAAAAAAGTAATCCAAGGTTTGTTTACATCCAGGATCAGTCACGTGAAACACAGAAGCAGTTTCATTAAATTACAGCAGACCACACCACCCCCCACATTCCATTGAAATACATACTTCCTTGTGGGTTAGAAAGGAAGTGGGGGTGGGGCTTGTATACTAAAATAGTACAATTGTAGGCTACACAAAAAACAAAAAAAACAAAAACATGTACTGTATTGTAATACGCATCAAAATGACTTATAAAATTGTTATTTTTGCAAATCTGCTGCTCAAACGCTGTCAGGTTATTATACCTAAATCTCGCCCTCACAATGGAGGGGGTCGACTTTTACAAGGTCTACGTGAGCAAATACGGTATATAAAGCATTTTATTATTGAGCCAGCCAATCTAATTGTAGTTTTCCTTATGTGTCTCTCCACTCACTCTCATCTTCCTTAACTCTTACATTGGAAGCATTTTCACTGTACTGTAAAGGGATTATGGTAAACTGATAATTCAATTTGCCATACTATAAACTAATGAGTTTACTGAGCATGTGCTTGCAATTTGCTATCTGCACAAAAGGATGGTTGTACTGTGCCATTACAGACATGTTTTTTGTGGTTCTGCCTTTAATTTGATGGGACTTACATTTTAATGGTTCTTTCAAAAACATCGAAGTTGGAAATATTGATTAAAGGGGTTGTTTCTACTGCTTCAGTAAGATGGAACCACAATATTGTGTGTATCTGTTTAATCTGGTTTGATTTGTTGTGAAATTGTTGCAATACAAATGGCAGTAATGGTTAACAACCTTTAATTATCTATTGTCAGGTACAGTACATATTCCTCATATAATTCACATAATCCTCATATAATTCACATATAAATGACATTATTATATCACTTGCAGGCTTGGTTAATGTCTTCTCACAGATGCAGGGTTCTCCCTAGGCCTTTTCAGCCGGGCGCGCTGCCCGGCAAAGTGGCTGTAGCCGCCCGGCTGAAAAAACCTGATCCGCCCGTCTTGCAGATGCTACTGTGCCTTTAACAATAAGGATTGACTGTGCTTCTAGCAGACCACTTGCATGTTTTTGGGTGAAAAAAAAATCTTGGAACCACATGACAGCTGTGTTACGTCTTGACACATTTAACCAATCTGAGTTGAAGGGGTGGGTTTTCTGTTTTAAGCACTTTGATAGGCTAACACGTTAAAATGACTGCTAAAAAAATAACCGATTATTTTCCAAGCAAAAATAGTGACAATGAATGCAGGGTTTTCAAAATAAGCCAGCGATCGGCGCAATCCACTGCCTAATACTATATTTGCACCAGCTACTTTATTAAAAAACATTAAGATTATTTTTGGGTATTATCATTCAGTCCATTATTTGTTGTATTATTGTACTGTAAGGTGATATATAGTACATAATAGTTATACATATGCACCAAAAAAAAGCATATTCCTTTTGTTTTGATATCATAAAAAATATGTATTAGGTGATTGTGAAAGATATTGGGGGTTCATGTTTAGAGGCTGTACGTCTTTAAGAAGAAAGGCATGATGGGATATCAGCTGAACACTTGTCAGCTGACATACAAATGCTTAAGTGCAGAGGTGCTGAATTATTACACTCTGGTTTCATGCAACAGTTATGGTGACCAAATGTGTGTGAGTACTGTTGTGTACAAAAAAATGGTTTAAATAATAATAAAAAAATGTAGAACAGCGGAAAACAAAAATGGACGTGTATTAACAAAATGCCCTGAAAACTTAACATAAAGAAAACAATTTAAATGAAGCAATAAGCTCAATAATTAAGCTAAAAAGGAAGAGAATAGGTTACCATTTTTTATTTTTTGTGAACTCCAATAAACCTATGTTATCTTTCCCCAGTCAAATCATAGAGTGCCTCAATAAGCACAGTAATTAACAACACGAAAGACAACACATTATTCAAATTCTTTGTCATATTATATATTTAAGGTAAGGCAAGTTTATTTTCCCATTAAAAGTGCTCCCGGCTATACTTCCCGGCTGTACAGAATTCCTGGGGAGAACCCTGACATGAGACCAGTCTCTACTGGTTTCAGCTATCCAGGGTGGAAAGATTATCTGTTTATGCAGAGACTAACAGTGCTTAGCATTTTTTGCAAACCCTGCAGCTTCTACTATTTGGAAGAACAAATATTAAATACAAATGCACGTTTGTATTCCCTCTGTTCATTAGTTGAAATGGTTAGAGGAAAGAGTACACATTGTTACTGTAACTTCTTGAAACCAATATTTTAAATATCTTAGAATGAGTCTATTTTATTTTTTATGATTGGTTAGACTGGGGCCTTGAAAGATTTGTGGATCAAATTTCAAATAACATTTATAGCATTACTCCATTTGAATAGATAATGGGTATATTGCATTTTTCACGTGGTGGCAGATCTAAACACTGTTTTAATAATGAATAAAAGTTATGAAAATCAAACACACAACTGTTCATGATAGTTTAGTTTATTTCTGTGAAATTCTGAAAACTGTGGAAGGTTCATATTTTACTGAACTGAATATACCGGTATGTGTCACAATTAGAAGTAGATCTGGTCACATTGTTTTTCCTCTGAGGACCTGTTATGACAGTGATATCCTGCAAACACATACTGTACATACACTCATACGGTACTGTCAGGATGTGGAGGGTGATGTGGTGCAGGTGCAGTTCAAACAAAACAAAAGTCTCAAATGACGTCTTTAACCCGCAGGACCTTTTAATATTTGAGGCAAGTTATTTTTACAGTGATGTGTACGCAAACAAAGAGATCATACCAACAGGTACAAAACAAAAAATAATTGCAGGTCCATACGTGGTGTGTGACGGAGTGGCGAGGTACGGTTGGGTGATGTGCCTCTTGGTTCCAACTGCTGTGGTTGTCCGGGAGTTTCAGTTCCAGCGGCTCCCGCCGCCATCTGTGTACAAGAAAATAAATAAAACAGCTTCCAGCTCGCTGCGTACCAAGCACCCAACAAGAAGTAGTATTCAGCAAAACTGTGTTCCCTAAATACTACCATACTCCTCCCTGTGATCAGCGTGTCACCACCTCAAATCACTGCAAACAACACAGCTGATCACAGTAAAGAAAACCAGGTTCTCCACAGATTTGCCTCACAGAAAGATTGCTAACTTCCGGTCTGTTCCGCCCCTACGATGACCGTTAAACCAGTGCATCTCCTGTTGGAGATACTTCTAGCCTCTCAGGTCGGGAGGTAGATTTGCAGCTCAGATTCATTCTCTCCCTGTCACAGGTACACACACATCCTGTAGTACACACACCTTACACATCTAGACACAGACACACACATGATGTATTTACAATTTTCTTAAGAAGGTGGTGGTTGGGAGAGATTAAAATAAGCACAATCACTTAAAACCCAGCAAACAAAATGCTATTTAAATAAAATGTCGTACAGGCTGTAATTTGAAAAACACTGACACTTGAAGTTAGTGTGTGGTATAATTTGAAGCTTCAGGTACTGCTGATACCTCCTGGCCTGTCAAAGATTCTAGGTGGCACTGTGCATCTGACGGTGTCTTTTTAGCTTGCATATTATTGGACGAAGTCCGCTTCCATCTGGTGATGTGCGTTGTTTATTGGCTTACAACGTGATGTGCCCATTAGTAAGCTTTAGACACAATCGATAAACTATTGTTTGCAGTGTTGTTTGCTCTTATTATGGTGGATTTGAAGCTTTAATCAACCGTACATGACACCTCAGTGCCACAGGTTTAATTCTTTTAGTGTATCATATATTCTGGCTACAGGTGATTTAATATCCTGCTTTGCTCTTTAATTAAATAGCAGACAGTTACTATATGCTAAGAAGTGAATTCCCAACAGTCAAACATTTTCAAGCCGAACAGCTAATTGAATTAGTTTTTACTACGTAAATACTAGGGCCGTGCAGAGGGTCTGTTATCTGTATCTTTATTTGGGGATGTCATATTTGTATTTATATTTGTTATTCAGAGCTCAACCGGAAGTGGGCGTTGCTAAACCGGAAGTATGTTTACAATGACTTCCTGGCACTCATTTTCAAGAAAATAAAATTTGACAAGAATTTTAATTATTTGGAGGCTCTAGTGTGTTTTCCTTTACTTCTGTGTGTAATTATTACATATCATTATGACTTTGGGCGTGATGCATCAACATTCTATATAAAGTGCACTTGTTTATTATTAGGGTGGGTGAACAGAGCAAGATCGGGTTCATCCCCTATGAGAACAGTGTCCGAATCGTGAATCTAGCAGTTTTGAAACTGATGTAAGATTATCCCAGTAATTGGTTATGGAGTGACCCTAACCCGTCTTCCCTTGTACAAGGTGCACACACCTTTTTGAGTGAAAGGTGTATGCGGCAGAGATGGATGGCTCTTTGATAGAAACAGTTTAATTTATTTGAAGCCTTCCCACTGACAATGGGAATGAGACTGTAGAGATGGGAGCCCAGCTAACAGGATTTAAGTTTTTGCAGGTATCAGGCTTTTAAAGACTGTCACCCACACCTGTGGGTTTGACAGACTCACTGAGAGCAGAAACTGACCCAAGACTGTCACAGCTACTGGAAGCAGGTTGATCTTTGGGATACAAATTGAACATTTGTGAAACTGCAACAAATATCGTAATGACTGTAATGTATTTTAAAAGAATATAAAGTCAGCAGAAATATAATTGTAGCAAATTATGAGCAGAATAACAATTTGAATTAAGAAAACTGAACAAATGTTGTCTGTTTGCCTTTGTTATTAGAGTGTGAAAACTCTTTGAAGCTCAGCAGACTTAAAAATAGGGTCTTCCCCTATCTTTAGAAGCCTGTAACCTTGGCAGAAGCAGGCATCTGGGGGATCTAAACACAGAGGCTAGGTATTGCAAATTAACAAAAAGAAAAAGACAGAACAAATGTTTAAAACTAAAAAAGTGTTATACCTATTTGATTGGTTTTAAAAATTATTTTGATCTAATAAGGAACAGAATGAAAGAGAAGAGAAATAATATGTTTGAATTAAATAGAAACATCATATTTGAACAAGTGTTTTTGCTTGTTTGGGGCTTCAGTGTAATAAAAATAGTAATAACAGAATTAATGCTGCTATATTTCGCAACATTAACAAGCCTATAGTTTAATGGATTCATAGTCAAGTTTCTTATTTAGAAAAGAAATAAGTTTGATCTGAAAGTAGTCTTTAAGCTAAACACAGGTATTCTAGAATAATTCAAACAGAATATAATATAAAAACAGAACTATATATATATATATATATATATATATATATATATATATATATATATATATATATATATATATATATATATATAGCGTAAATGTTTTATTACAACAGAGGAAGTGTTGTGTTTGAATATAAGACAATAAAGTGTAAACTGGATTTAATAACTTTAGTACACAATGGACCCACTGAAGGAAAATAACTAATTTTGTGACCTCTTCTTTACCTGCTCGTAGCAAGGCTGTGCTGGGCATGAAAAAATAGGTTTTGGCAGCCGAAGCAAGCATTTCATTTAAATTAGAAGAGTTGTCTGTCTGTGAGCCAAAAATACAGAGGCTTTTGTATTACAAAAGAAAAAAAGCAAAAAAAGCAAGAGTTACATTTAAAACAAAAAAATACCAGTGTTGCATTTATTTAAGTTTTACTTCAGTAATAAACAGAAGTATTTATTTACAGGGAAACTGTGGAGTTTAAAAGTGAAAGAATTAAATGTTTGTCTCAGACACACAGTATAATTCTGGAAGGGCATTAGACCTTCAAAAGATAAGGCTTAGTCTTTGGCACCTCAAAGCAGTATTCGGTGGCTCTTAAAAGCGGGATTTGCCAACCTTGAATGATAACCAGTGGAAGATGCTTTAAGAAAGACAGGAGTATGTACTTCATTATATTAAGAAAACAATGAGAGCTTAGTTATAAAAATTAGGATGTAAGCTTTTTTATTATCTGAATCCAGCCAAAAATGACTTCATGCGGTGAAAGCACTTGCAGTAGAGTTTCATATTAACTAAAAAACTAGCCATGCAGATAAACAGGGTGTCTGAAACCTGCTTGTGCAGGGGATGTTTTAGAAACAGAGAGAGGTCAGGCTTAGTTAATATGGGGCTATTATATGTAACATGTTCATTATAGCCTACATCTAAATAAAAATAACTGGACTGGCCACTGTATGCTTAGTGGTTTTATTCAAAGGCTTATGATAAACCCCTACAGTCTTTTTCCAATACTTTGTTAACACACATTTGTATGTGAAGTTAAACTGGCCCATTGACAACACACTGAAAAGGTAACATAATATGCTGCTAAGTGGGAAACATTTTTGACCCAGTGTGACAGGATGGCGTGTGTGGTGACGTCAGGCCAGAAGCAGGAACTGAAACAAATACTGCAGGTAGGGTGCAATGGCATTTGCGCCGTCTTTATTTTTCAAAATTAACAAAATAAAAGGTTTAAACAAAACAAACACTTGCTCACCGAGCGAAACAAAAGATTTCAACAAAAACAATTCGTGAACACCTTCACTGGTTCGCTTTCTTTTACTTTTTACTTTTAATTTTAATTCTCCTCTCCTCTCCACTCTCGTTCCTCCTCTCGAACACATCCCTGGTGTGCAGAGAGTGGCAAGCTTTTATATTAGTGACCGAGGGATTAGCTAACTATCAATTATTCAATAATCCCTCGGTCACATTCTGCACGCGTTTACTAAATTATGCTGGCAGAGGGCGAGCTGCCAAACTTGCCTCTGCCAGAACACACACATAAATATATAATAATAACTGCAAAGGGTGGAAGGGTACCCTGTTATAAAATAAACAAACAATATTAAACAGCAGGGCTTTTCCCTGCCCCCTTTCCATGTGCAGGGCTCCCCGCCCCATCACACCCAGGTTAATATAATCAAATACAGCTGGTGTTACATATTAAAAACATCTCTGACCCTGTGAACTCCTGTTCACCTAATTTTTAGGGAAAGGAGGGGTGGAAGATAGTGAACCATGAGCTCACATTCTATTAATTTTGAAGGGGGTCACCAGTATTTTTTAGATATATTGTTCACGTAAAGATAAGAGCTATCAAAACAGAGCAAATTAGATTTAATTGGGTCTTCTAACATATTAAATGGAGAAAAAACTCACTCAAGTGTCACTCAACTTGATCTTACAAGTTGCATGATCCATGCTCTGAAGATCTCTGAAAAAGCTGGTTGCTGTTTGGTCGTATTTAGAAGTCTCTGCTTTTGTTTTTATGTTGTATTCTACAACTACACTTCAATATAGTGGAAGGTAAGAACAATTTTGAATTCATATCTCATTTATATTGTTGCATTGCTATAACGTATGGGATTTACATTTCAGCTTTGGAGAGTGATATATTGGATGTTTTAGGATTTAGCAGTGGGCGCTTTAGCAGTTTGCATATCGCCTAAGGGCTGAGTATGTGATAACCATACCTGTATTATTGTGTTGAAGTGTTTATGCTGTTAAACCTGTAAAGGCACTGGAATCACCCAGACTGCCTATTAGCAGGGATCCAAAGTGGCCTGCAAGCACTCGATCCATTAGTAAGCAATTAATAAACAGAAGGAGCACTCTTACTGCTTTGTTAAAACTTCAAATTAAATGAGTCTGAGTGTGATTTTCTTCATTATTAAAAGTTGTCTGGATACGTTACAAGCCCAGTGCACGAACAATCCCCTACAGGAGTCCAAAACATCTCTGTCCTCCTTAAATATCTCCCCTGAATTTAAGAATGTGCTCAGAGCAATAAAAGAAGTACGTGCAAAATCTGACAAGTCATTAATTGCAAAATAAATATATATTTTAATACAACTTTTTATCCACTACATGTCTGTCTTACAATATTTAAGTATGTTTGAGTAGTTTTCTGTTTCCAGAGCTCTAAAGTCACTACATATCGCAAAAGACAATGAAACCTGTCGTATTAATCGTAATAATAATTTCTCAGAATATTATATAAATCTCACAAAATATTATTGTAGATATTCACCTAGATTTCATTTGGCACAAACAATGATATTTTTCTAAGTGGATTTTATTGTATAACAGTTTGTTTTTAAGATAAGCGGCCATTGAATTTCCAGACTTAGCCGCTGTGCCATGTCTTTACCTATTTTCAACAATTCCACACTGACTTTATTATACTACACATACAAACCAGGGTTCGACATTAACCATGGCCCGGCGGCCCGGGACCGGTAGAGATCACAGTTTGGCCGGTAGTTATGAAGCACCACAGGCCCGACTGTGCCGGTTACATTTAACTAGTATAATATATATAGTGCACATGGCTTCCGTTTCATGAATCCAGGACAATGGGCCAGTGTGCCAAAAAGCTGAAAACTAATTTACAAACCATTTTTTAAAAACATAACTACAAACTAATCCTAACTTTCCCGCCGCACGTCATATTTGTTGTACTGTCAGAATCTGAGACTGCGTACTGAAGTGGTGTGTTGGTACTCGTTCCGTGACATGGAAATCTTTTACAAATCGGGTTTTCAATAAATATTAAAGAAAATAATTATAAAAAAAATATCAAGATGAACATTTAGAGTGGAGGCTTCATTATGACAGTGAAAAAAATGTTCTGCCTTGTTTGGCGTCAGTTTCCCAGACTTGCAGATAAAACAGCAGCTTTATTTGTTGTGAATTCAACATTTCGTTTACATCATTTATTATTATTTATTATGATTTATTTCTTAGCAGACGCCCTTATCCAGGGCGACTTACAGTCATAAACAAAAATACATTTCAATTAATGGATAATTCTTCAATTAATGGATAATATCCAGTCTCACAGTAAGATGTCCAGATGGATACCCAAAAACATGACCGAATTGTCTAACTTCTTGATTTGGGATCCGATGTGTTCAGGTCAAAAATGCCATTCACAATTTTTCCAGGACTTGTTGGTATCATTCAGCAAGACTGGCGCTGACTTGGGAGAGGCTACACAAGTGACAACGCTCTGAGAAGGATTGTTATTATTTTGTATTATGAATATTGTTTTAACACGTTCAATACCTTATTTCCATAGGCACACGTTTTGTTTACTGAATTAAAATACAGAACTCATTGAGCAGCAACGTCACAGCATGTAATTTTATCACAGTAGCATAATATTGCGCAAACCACCAAATAATAATTTCTTGCTGTAGTGCATTCAGAATAAAATAACACCTATCATATAGCAACCTAAATATTCTACATCTGTTTAATTCTAACAAATAATATTGTAGCGTTTCACGCAGTGTGCAGGATAGAAGGAGACAACACGCCGTTTCCAAGTTCAAGGCTTTATTTATGAACATCTTTCACAGCCCACTGCTCTAACCCCTTGCTCTGCATCCAACCCCAATGAGCGTGCAACGCCCCCTTTTATACCTTAGCCCCGCCCCTTTATTCTAATCGGGTGCCAGAGCGAACACCTATCCCATTGGTCCCCAGCCGCACACCAAGACCAATGGGTACATACAACAAACAGCCAATGACAGGGACAGAGCGACCCCGCAGCTACAGGTAATACAGACGGGGGGGGGGGAGAGAGGAACACAATACAGCGGCATTAACAGACAGTAGAAACAAGAGGGAATACAGTACGCAGACACAATACACGGATCGCTACAATATTTATAAAATAATCTTAATAGTGTAAATATTGTAACCTGGCCAAAACAGTAGAAAATACATTCCAACATTACAATAGTTTAACATTACTAATTACAACTATCCATCAAGTACTGACATCCGATGAATCTAAGTCAAGTTACTTTGTTTATTCAATAACCTGTAAATAATTCAAAACAAGGATACCTGGTTGTACTTTTAATGGTCAGTGCAAATGTTGACATTACTCTATCCATTCACAGAAAGTCAACAGTAGATGTTTTACATTGAACTGCAGTCCAGAGTTAAAAAATAACTCCTTTCCAACTCCAAGTATCTTGCCTTTTCCTATTACTCACTGCGTTGTTCTGTTTAACATTTAGTATGTCTTTATATACATTATAATGTTAAATTACCTTTGTAATTTCAATGTTATCCAAGTTTGGATTACTTCTTTTAGCACTTGCTATGTACATTATTTTATTTCAGTTCACACATTCAAAGTTCACCAGTGCCGTGCTACCAGAAGCTGTTTCACGACTAGCAACAGCTGCAGAAGCTGCTGTGTACAGTCATTACAGAGGAACTCAAGCAGGGATCTGTTAACATTAGCTAAAAACAAGGCAATAAAATTGGCAACAATTTCAAACAAGAATACGTTTACTGTAGAATGTTGCTATTACAAGCATTGCATAATTAATTAGGGTCCTTACGTTTAATATGCAAATAACAACGGGTTTAAGACTGACATAAAACTTGTTAAGCGTCAGCATTAAAAATAAAAATAAGACGCGTTTCTACTAGTAGTTAATGTAAAAGTTTTTTTTTGTGTACTCGAATATGTAATATGCTACTCAAATAGTTTATTTTCATGTAATCGTGTATTCGACTACACTGACCCACGGATCCCTAATTAGGATTATTATAATTCCGTTTTAGCGTTGCTGGTGACCATATGGTAACAATTCGGTTGCATGTTTACTTGTGGAAAAAAAGTATAATTTGTACACATACATTTTCAAATCTTAATAGTATTTTCATTTTCTGACAAGCACACAAAAGTCACTTTCTTTTGAGACGTGGACTCTCTTTGGTTACCATACACAGTTAGAAACATACTGAAAATAAAAACCATCATGAAAAAATATATAAATATATTGGGCCAGATAAAATTGTATCCAGTCCAGTAAAAACACTAGCTCAGTGGCTAAAGGGGCCAGTAGTTAAAAATCTAAACGTAGAGACCTGCACTGCTTTAAAATAAACTTAATACCTTTTAATCTTTCTGAATCCCTGTTTTCACATTATTCTGACAGTCGAAACATTAAAAATATATATATATATTTTTCGGCTTTGGGGTCATACTTGGTTTACTTTACAATGAGCAAGAAATTAAATCTCCATGATTAATTTTTGAGCAGTGAGACGTAAAACTAATTCTGGAAAATACAGACAACGCACCGGAGATACACAAAGTTGGAAGAAAAAGCTGAGCGATATACATGGCTTCAGACTGTGAAAGCGATTATTACAAATTTCTCCGACGTTTTGAGTAGTCTGTATTACAATAAGGACAGCGGCAGTCTGGTGTGTAATGAAAGCAATTGTAGGGATTCCGAACTGTTTTGAACCTCCAGCAGGAGAAAATAACGACGCGGGCATGAGGAATGCGAGCGACACGCCCCCTTGTCTGCAGGTCAGCAATTCTGAATATTGTTCTTGTATACAGTTAACCCCGGCTAGCAGTTCATTTATGGCAATAAAACAAGTGTATTTCTATATTTGGTTTGTTGTACCGTTTATATCTTGTAAATAGTGTTTACTGTTTCCCATCCACTTCAATAATAAAGCGTTGTTTATATTACAGGGCCGAGATGACTTGCATGGTCACGTATAGCTCTTCAACTTCATTCTGAAATAAACACTTATGCTTTCCTCGATTTAGTGAAATTAAACAGGCTTAACCTCCCTGTGAACTGCATGTAATTGTTGTTATTTCTTGGCAGATGCCCTTACCTAGTAATATGCATATGGACATTACCTTAAAGATACAATTGAAAATCAAAAGCTTACCTAAAAAAGCTGGATGAGTGGATTCATTCTTTTGATTTCTGCATCAGAAATCTTGAGCATGCAATGTGTTTGTACTGGTTTATAGTACCCGGACGTTATTGTTTTTATTAAGTCAGCAATATAAAAGCCATGCTCATGTTTATTTTCTTTGGGTAGTTTTGGGCCACTGAGTTTATTTGATAACGGTATTATTGTATAATAATAATTATGATAATAATAATATCTGACGTCTGAAAAAACAAATGCAGAGAACACTTGCAGAGAACTGATTATGCGCAGTGGATAGTCTAGTAGTATTGAGCACTAGTGCACAGGGTAAGGAAACAAATCTATGGTAATCATTTTTATATCTGTAGGAAGTGTCTTATTGATGCAGCTATTTAAAAATGTATTTTTGATATAAAAGTAAACGGTACGGAATTGTTTAAGGCTGGTATTTTTTTTTTTTTGCTGGTATTTCAGTTTCTGAATGGTTCCGCTGTTGTCAGGGGAAAATGAATCAATGGTCACTTCCTTGATGATTGTCTTCGTGAACAGCTGTCTTTGTAAAGGTCTGCGTGTGTTTGTGTACCAGTGTCTTACAAAAGAGAAAAAAAAAATGTGTACCTGCCAGAAACCAACAAACAAAAGCTTTAGTCTCCATGTGTATAAGTGATCATTGCATTGTGCACTAACAAACTGGTTGATTTTACTTTCACGGAATACACTACTTTTTTTTCATGCACTGCATTCCCTTGCGCCTCTCTGAGGTGAAATGTATTTTTGACACAGTTTAACCATCGCGAAATAGGCCTGTATGTATACATATGCATGCATGTTTATAGTTTATGGTTCGTGTTTTCCCTTAGTGACGTCACAGATGTCAAGCTTCGAAATCGGCTTTTTGTCGGAAGCACTCAAAACGAGCTTTAGATTGTAAATTTCTTACAGTTTCAGCGCAAAAGTATAAGTGATATATATATTTTTAGAACACTATTATAGTGTAGTTTAATCAAATATAATCAGATTGTAATGTTCAATAGGTGACATATAGACTTTAATCGTGCAGATTTTATTTTTTTTATATAAAATAAAATCAACCAATCTGCATTTTCTCCGCGGCAGTCCAATCATAAGTGAGCAGAGGCGGGACATAAACCATTGAAGGTATTCTCCATTTCAGTTAAAGGTCTTGGGAGTTTAACCAATGGTTTAGTCAAAGATCTGCCCTAGTTTTGCAGCTGTCCAATCATTAGCGAGCAGAGGCGAGACATAAATATGCTAGGGTGTAAGAATAGCTGAATTTCGCGCAATATTGCTTATTATAGAGACCGTTATTGAGAACTTCGAAGTAATATTTCAAATTACTTTTTACAAAAACAGTGGAGACATTGTAGTCAATTTGGTTATAAATCCATTTTTAAGAACAACTTTCTCCAAAAAAAAAAAATTGTTAAAAAAGGGAGACATACTCGCCACTTCCAACATTCAAATTATTAAAGGAATCCGTGACTTACCGGTAGCTGTCAATTTTAAAAAAATATACTGCTGGAACTGTCTTTTGTTCAGCACAGAAAAGGCGATATGGAACAGTACTGGCTACAGCAATCTAGGATGTTTATATAGTTACAGACTGGGGGGGAGGAAGAGAAAAAAATGTGGTTCAGGAGGGGCCAAAAGACTACATCCCCCAGAAGGCCACAGGAGGGAGCCAGGATGACAGTCACCTGGCTACAATCTATAATGGTTATCACCTGCCTGTGATTAGCAGGCAGGTGTATAGGAGATCAGAAATGTTTGTTCTGGGCAGTCTCCAGTCTGTGTGCAGGGAGGCTGTCGCAGTGAATAAACCTGTGTGGTTTAAATAATGTACTGTGTGAACCTTTTTGTTTGTGCTTAAATTTACTGTGCGTTTTGAAACAGCTTAGCTGTCCAGTTTGTATAGTTTAGGTTCCTATAAAGTTTAGTTAGCGCTCCTGTGTGGAGTTAGGCTTTGTTTTTTTTGTTTTATTTTATTATTGTAAATAATAAAAATAGTGCAGACATCTTGTGTGTGGGTCTGTGGTTTTAAGGGCAGAAACGAACCTGAGCCATTGCATGGGCTTGGGACCGGTGTGAGGTCATGCACATAACCGTAGTGAGGGAATACAGTGGTATACAATGACAATAGGTTTGTACAAGTATATATGACTCGTTTTGATCAGTCATAGCTTTACTTTTCCTTTATATTTTATTACAAGTAACTTAAAATACTGAACAAGTTCAGAAAAATAAACCTACTTTAAATACTCAATGCAAACAGCACTACTCTCTGGCAACGCACGATTATGAAAAGTAAAATAAAGTATTGTGGCGGAGTGTCCCGTCCCTATATATTTATTTATTATTATTTGTATTTTTGTTTGCGGCGCAGTTCAAAGCGCCGAGTATTTGTTGTTGTTTTTATATTTTAAAAACCTCGTGAGGATGCGTGGCTGATCAGCTACTGATTATTTAACTAGCTGACAGTCACGCATCCTTACTAAACTCGCAGACTGTGGCCGAGGGGTAATAAGATAATTAACAGCTAGTTAACCCCTCGGCCAGAGTATAAGAACCTGCAGCTGTCCGTGCTGCGGGGAGAGTGTACAGAGGAGAGTACGGGAGCGAGAGAGCGAGGACAATAAAATAAACAACTGCTAAGTATCGTGCTGGGTTAAAACCAGCACGCTTATTTGTTTCTATTTGTTTGGCCAACGCGCCTTTTTGTTTTGTGTTTTGTTGTTTGTTTAAATCTTTTGTTTTGTTTTATGATTTAATAAATACGCTGAGTGCAGTAGCATTCAGCTTCACCCGCCCATCCATTGTTTTGGTTCAGTTACTTCCTGGTCCGTGACGTCACCACACCTCACCACTGCAAGCCATCCTGTCACAGTATATAACAGCCGGCATAAACTAAGTTATTGTAAGTTGTTTTTATATAGTAATTTACAAGTAACTCATTATAACACTTGAAGTATGTTATGCACTCAGTATAAACAACACTACTCTCTGGCAAAGCACGATATTAAAAGTACAATAATGTAAAATAATGTAGAGTATATAACAGCCGGCATAAACTAAGTTATTGTAATACAGTACAGTTAAACATAAAACTTAAACATGTGTGTACAGTACCTTACTATAGATCTTGTGAGTAAAACAGAGCAAAAAAAATATTTGATAGAAGTATGAGGAATACACAATAAATAGCAGTGACATAGAGCTATGCGGTCAACATCATTGCTGTTAATGAAACACTCAAACATTCTTTTAGTTTGTTTGTTTTTAAACACTCAAACGTTGTTTGCATTATGCAATTTTCCGAATTAAAATGCAATGTACAATGGACTTTGGGACCATGCAGCTTTATGCAATTAAGTGAATTATGCATTTAGCCGATATGCATTTAGCTCTATCATACAATCATAGAAAATGAGGCACTAAAAACAGGACCAGCTGCATGCTATGCAATTTAGCGATTTATGCAATTATCCAGTATGAAAATAAGTGGAGTCGAGTGTATATATACAATGCGGTTAGCCAGGCGTAGGCGCAGGCCTACTGCAGGCTCTACTGCCAAAACGGCACTCTAGAGCTGTGGTTAGCTCCTCATACTGGACCAGAGAACCGTAGCTGAGTTGTTCTTCTTAACGAAAAATATTACCTCTGAATATCGGTTTGATTTCTGTTAAAACTAAAATATATCCTACTCGGTTATTTATTTTTTTTCTCACTATAATTTACCTGCTTGTTTGTAATTTCTCTGTAAGAGAAACCGAAACTAAATCTTCTCATAGATAGTAAGCAAGTTTTTTTTATATATATATATTTGTACAGGACTGAGTAAAATTCAAATTGAATAAAAAACTAAACAACTAAACCCCCTACATGAAGATATCTTCAGCCAGCTTTCGGAGAGCGCTTAGAGTGACCGGCAAAGCTCTAAGTTCCTCTGAGTTTAAGTTTTCACCATCCAAGCTGACGACGAGGTAAACAGACAGCCCTTGTTTTATCCCCTGCTGTGTTGGCACTGAACTCTGCTGGAAAAAAAGGGACATGAAGGACTGCTGTGCTGTAAGTAGTTCATCTTGGGTTGTCTGTCGGGACAGTACTATAAAATAACATTTGCTTACTAAGGTGGAGTACATTAGTTTGTATTACATGCTGGGTTGAGGTTGCAGTTTCTTTGGGGGTGTCACGTAGATAGGCAGAGTTGCACGTTTCTTTCTTTATTTTTTGAGCAGGGGTAGAAAAAAAACCTTTACGTGTCTTTGTTGAGAGCAGCGTTTACTCGAGGGCGGCGTCTATTAAAAAGCTGATATCTGAGTGAGGCGTTAATTCAAAGTAATACAGTATATATATATCAAATTAAGCCGATTTTCCTGTTTATTATGTTTTGTGTGTGTGTGTGTGTGAAATTTGTTTTTAGGTGTGTATCCCTTTTAAAAAAGACGATTGTTATTTCTTAATTAGTTGATGTGCACCTTTTTTGAAAACAGGATATAGTTTCTGGTAAGGGATTAGCCGGTGAGAGGAAACAGGTGAAGAAACAACAGTTGAGCACACGAGAGAGGGTACACAGGTTGTGGATTTGTTGTTCTTTTCTTGATTTATAGCTATTGAATGTTTGAAATACATTTGTTACTCGGGTTCTTAGAAAAAGAAAAACGCCAATCAATGGAATAAAATGGTTAAATAATACTTTATGTGTGGTGTTTGCCTACGAGACTGACAATGATTGGTATGTAAAGGGTTTGTTGTATCTTAATATAAAATAAAGTTGATTATACTACGTTTGTATTTTTACCAGTATTAGCAAAAAAAAGTATGTCTGTGTGAGCCTACCAGAATTTTTTTTTTTTTAAATCCCATGATATTGCGATATGGAAATTATTATCGATATCAAATGATGTTGATATCATATCAAAATATCGATATTGGTGCCCACCCCTTGAGAAAGATATGTACATCATATCGAAACGTTGGGCAGCTGGCTCTTTGAATTGTTTCTTCTAGCTTAGCTTGTGTTTTTTATACAAGTTGGAAGAAACATTTGGGGTAACCTTGGCCCCCATCGGTTTTACAGTTGTGCCTATTTGTTTTGTGCTGGGCAAGGTTGCCCCAATGGTTTCTTGAAACTTGCCTTGTGTTTTTGATCTCTCCATTTTAAATGGCTGGGCACTTTTGATAACTTAGCGTCTTTTCACATTTCCAATGTGTTTTTGTTTCAGATCAATAAAACATGGATGCCTGAGCAGCATTTGCAACCTCAAAACCTCTGTGTCTCTCTCGTTTCTCATCGGATATTCACACCGTAACAGAACAACCCTGTTACACACACACACACACACACACATTTTTATATATATATATATATATATATATATATATATATATATATATATATATATATATATATGTGTGTGTGTGAGTGTGTGAGTGTGTGTCAACACTAAACTTATTTCCAAAAACAAAAACTAACATGATTAACCATGACTTTTTATTTTAACTAGACTTAGTACAGGAGACAAAAATCCTTTTTGTTTTATTTGTACAAACTGAATGCTGCTCTGAAACAGCTTAGCTCACACGCAAGAAACTTGATTTAAGATTACCAAACATTACACAGCTTTTCAATTAAGTCAAAATACTACCCAAGCTTTTAAAATAAAATATATATATTTACAGTAAGTCAACAAGTAGCTCCTTTCCAAAAAGAAAAAAAAGGTATATTTGTACAGCACAACTCGAATATTTCAGTGTGTTCCAAAAAAAAAAAGCTTATCACTTTTTTTGGTTTAATCAATAAAAACTAAAAAAAGAACACAGATAAGCAAAGCTGATAAAATGTTGAAGGAAATAAAATATGAACAAATTAAATTAAAACGAAGCAATGTTTCTTTCTCTGCCTGCTGCTGTCTACACCGATCAATCTTTTCTTTTTGACCACACAACATAGAGAACAAACAGACAAAATGGCCAACTGGTTATTTTTGCACTATTGTTCCAACCCCCACAAAGCTGTGATTGGCTGAAAAGATACAGATGCGAATCCAAAATTATCTGTCTATTTGTTATTTGGAAAAAAAGGTGTTACCTGTTACAGATCGAGATATAATGCTCGTATTTGGCAAACCCCTAGTAAATACCCTGGCCCTAAAAAGACAGGATGGGTGTTCTGGCAGAGGGAACCATTTTCTACTTTAATATTATGTTTTGTTATTATTAATATTATTTATTTCTTAGCAGACACCCTTACCCAGGGCGACTTACAGTTGTATACAAAATAAAATACAAAAGATTGTTAAAGATGTATAACTTAAGCTATTTTGTGTTTATCACTGATTCTTCCAGCATTGTATATCATTGTACATAGGAACCCCTTTTGCAAGACAAAAAAAAGAATAAAGTAGTATTCATATAAGTCATAACAGGTTAGGATCTTTCTAAATTAAAGGGACTGTAACTGATGGTAACCTGGTTAGAATGAGCAGCTCACAAAGAAAAAAGCTGTATTTTTCTTTTCGTTTTTTTATTTATGGTTACTGGTACAGTACTGTATTTGAGTTGATCCTAAACTCTAAACATTTTCAAGTCCTCTGCTGTTCTTTATTCCTTTTTGTTTTCAAAATATTACAGGAGTTAAAAATAGTATTGGTGGTGCTGTATTTGGAAACATTCTTAGTTGTGTGAACAATTATGTATTGGATATTGTAACAAACAGACAAAACAGGGTCAAGAATAAAACAGATATAGGATAATGTTTTCTAACAGTAGGGTGGGTCCATGTTTTTCATACAGTCTTAACACGCACGCACGCATCGCACGCACGCACACAAATGAAACTGGCTTCTTTTGCAGAGAAAACTAAAAATGAACCAGGAACCAAAGGGAAAACATACCAGGAAAATAGCCAACAGGCAAGGAAAGAGAAGAAAACTAATAACAAATCTCACCACAGTACAATAATGTGATGACATCCTGCATCAACAGGGGGATTTTCGTTTACCTACGTTGTATGACAAAAAGGCAAAAGGAAAAATGAAATCACACACCAAAGTGAAAGGAAAAGTGCATGCTTCACAGCCTCATTAAAATGATCTACTAGGGGTCTCAGAGTGGTAACACCTGGTAAAAGCACAGCTGCATGGTGTGCAGGGTTTGCATTCTGGCAGTGTGAAGTCACCGGTCTTCCCTGGGGATTCCAAAGGGAGCGTCTCATTGGCTCTGGCTAAACTGGCTGGTCTTTCCAGCTCTTTACTCAAGTTATGATCTCTAATAGCTGTTTTTAATAGCTGGTTTTAATTTCTTGACAGAGACCATATAAAACAATAAAATCATATACACCAAGAATGCCTGTCAGTGTCTGAGAACAAGCAAAAAAATGTAAAGTATTCAGTATTAAATTATATTGAGCAGCTGTTCCCCAAGGGCAGACATGATTTAAAAACAGCAAGAACACTGTCAGATCCTATGCTTCGGTAAGCTTATTCACTGCATATCCTGACACTGCATTTGAGAGAGAATATACATTATAATATAACCTTATCTGATGACTCTGCCTGCTTAGTATTTTACCTGACAATGGGCATCTAGTTAATTATTACAGATGTTTTTTTTATTTTTTTTAAATTTATTGATTTATTTATTGTTTGATGACAAAAATACGTTTTTGAAATATACTTGATTCTCAGGACTGGGGACTGCATTGTGTATTTCACCATATTGACCCTTATAAAAGTTTACCCTGGTAAATTTGCACTGTAATTCTGCAGCTTTCCTATGCTTTTTCCATGGTTACACGATGCATTTAATGTAGCTTACTGTGGTTTGACATACTGTTTATATGCTTTACCATACCTCTCTGTGCTTTACAATGCTTACCTATACTTTACCATGCTTTTACTAATATGCTTAATTACACTATGTTAGGCTTTTACTATAGTAAACTTTTAAGAAGGGACATTCCAACATACCACAACTATTAGCTTGTGAGGGAGTGGTTCAGTCTCTATGCCCATCTTGTCATGCCTGCAAAGGAGCCAATTGTGCCAAATTGTTTGTGATTTTGAGACCACAAAACACTTTTTTCTTGTCACCTAAAACAGATTTGAACTGCATGATGTAATGTACAACACTAGTTAATTAACATACTGAAACATATATTGCCTTATAAGGAAGGTGGAAACACAAGGATATATCTGCCTGTATATATATATATATATATATATATATATATATATATATATATATATATATATATATATATATATATATATTTCTTCAGCCCATATGCAGTCTTGCCCTGAACAAAGATGGCACGGCTATGCAAACCAGAATAAAACCAGGCTATGCAAGTGATTGATGTCAAAATAAATGTGGCCCTCTTCTCGGCATCCAGAATTATTGCGCTAAGAATATATTTAAAATAAACAGGGAAATTTGAAAGAAATATAGATAAATAAAGATTTTAATAAAATGGTAACATTTGTGAATATGAGAAAATAAAATAATCTACTGTGACCCTTAGTTTTATATAAAGGTAATACACCATTCCCTTTTATGAATCTTCCTTATAACATAGAAATTGACCAGGCATACTTCACAGAGCTAAATGTAGGATTTACTACATTCATTTTTTGGATAAAATGTCCTTTTATTTTTTACAGTTACACATCATTTCTATTTATAGCTGTTTTAAATGTTTAGTAGGCTAAAACATTATTATGGGAGCCACCGCATTGTAAGTATTGTAATAGTAATATGAGGACTGACACCATGTGTTAAGTTTAAAAAGTACTTATTCATTATGCTGTAAAATATGATCACACTTTTACTATGATGCTTTTTGCAATAACTGAATATTTTCAATCCTAGGTTTATGGAAATAATAACACTATACACTTCCAATCGACAGTATGCGCTATGCAGCTGTAACTTCTGACCCCTAAGGCATTCAAAAGCTTCAGATGACTGTTAAACGTGATTACCATTAATCATTTTTCAGTAAAATAAATCAGACACATTATCAACAATATCACAGTAATTGATTCTTTTCCAAACTTCAATACAATGAGTTATTTACATTTATTTACATTTTAAAGTAGCAGTATCAAATACTTTAAAGATTTTCTTACCTCTTTTTCGCAACATTTACTGTGTGTTCTACAATAAATAATACAAATAGTTAATAGGATAATTCATTCTTTAAATGTCCCCTGAATATGCCCAAAAGATATAAAGTGGTTGAATCCACCATTCCATTGAACCAAGCAAGTGCAGCTTTTAATTGGTTATATTACATTTGAACAACAAATGAGTTATTCATGTGAGGGACATCCCATTGACACAAAAGTATGTGATACATTCTAGATTTCCCTGTTCCTTAGAATATGTTTTTTGAGCACATCTTAATTTGGGTGATATTGCATTTAAAATTCTTGAGAGTCTTGTTTTATTTTATTTACTCAAATAATGTTAGCTATTAACTCTTGAGGCTGGTCATACCAGAAAAAAATGTTATGAATAGAAACAGCAACATAAAATATTGTCAACATGCTTTTCCTGTTTTGTCCATTCCCATTTCCAAATGTGTTTTCCCTTTGGATGTAACAACAATCAATATTATTCATCTCAAACAGTAATTGTTGCAATAGCCTAAAGCAGTGATCATTTTTGGAAGGTAAATCTGTAAATACATTATTCTGTGTTTGAACAGAGTCAGGATTTGTTATACTGCTATAGCAAGGCGATCAATAAAGAATACAATAGTATAGTTTCTTTATTTGTAATAGTGCGGTATCGGTACAGTTTTTTTTTTCTTTTTTTTTACAAATATTAGAAATATATAGTATGTGCATAAAGGCCTTTTGTTAAGTATATTCCATCTGTAGCATTGGAATAAAAAATAAGTTTCTGTGTTTATTTGCTTTCATTGCCAAATTGTTTGTGGTCAATAAAGCAAATAAGAATAATTGTTGTTTTTGTTTTTATTGTAAGCCCACAAGTTTTTGTACAGCAGTTCAAAATAATATTACAGTTAAAATGTAAGGCTGTAGTTAATGCATACCCAGTACGTTTGCATCAAAGTACTTAGTGAAAGTACTCATGACTTTAAGGTAACGTTGCATTTTACTCGCCCAAAATACATTTTACTCACATAGGGGCTGATGTTAAGGATAGGTGTAATGCAAACAATTGCGGCTGCAAAATCCAATTTGCCAAGCGACCAGGCAATTATTTTGCACTGCGGCCTATGTAAGCTTAAGAGCAATGCAAGTTACTCAACACACACAAATAATGAGCTGCAAGCATGATAATGAGGGTCGCAATGAGGGCCGCCTGTGCACCGAGCTATTTAGCGGCTGCACTTACGTGCCGGAGGTGCAGTTGGGGTTGTGTCCTCGATTGCCAGTACCGTTAGTTCTGGGGCGGGACTGTGGGCAGTTGAGTTGGTTGGCTGCCCTGACGGCCCCGTCCTCCCTATTGGCTAAGAAAGAGGAAGTGATTGGAGAGATCTTTCCCTTCCGTGACCCGGAGTGGTTTTGCCATAAATTTAAACCTCGTAAAACTAAACGGGAGCGCCGGGCCGCTAAGAATGAGGGCTGGCAATGGAGGGGGTCCGAGAAGTTTCAGGTGGGGGCAATTGGTGAAGAGTCTGGGGGGGAGGCCGCGGTGCCAGCGCAGGGGTCTGGTTCGGCTGCCTCCACTCAGGACCGACCCGATCCCGAGCTGGAAGCCATGGGAGCTGATTTTTAACCTCGCTCTCGTGACTTCCGACTCGAGCAAGGGCGTGACGACGTGCTGGGCAGGCTCTTTGACCAAGCAGCTGTGGTTAATGGTCGGGTGGTCGAACCTAGACGGTTCGCCACGTACCCTCACTTTGAAATCGCTCGAGATCTCCTGTACCGTGTTGAGAAATTGCCCCCGACTGGGGAAGTGCGTCACCAGTTGCTCATTCCTCAGCCCTTTAGGAGGATTTGTTGCGATTGGCTCACGCTATTCCCCTGTCAGGCCATTTAGGGAGGAATAAGAACAAAGCGAGGCTTGTGTCACGGTTCTACTGGATGGGGCTGGACGGTGACGTCAGACGTTTTTGCGAACGTTGTGGGGAGTGTCAGAAGGCTAGTCCTAGGGCCGTCCCACGAGCGCCATTGGTGCGTTGCCACTAATGGAAGCTCCATTTGAGCGTATTGGAATGGATTTGGTGGGGCCGCTGGAGAAGAGGGCGGCGGGATACACACACCTATTGGTCATTCTGGATTATGCTACGCGTTATCCCGAGGCCATTCCCCTTCGCTCTGCCTCGGCCAAATCTGTTGCCAACGAGCTGGTGAAGGTCTTTTCCCGAGTCGGGATCCCCAAAGAAATACTAACCGACCAAGGCACCAACTTTATGTCCCCACTAATCCGCGGAACATGTAAGCTTTTAGGAATTAAGACCATTAGGACCTCAGTGTTTCATCCTCAGACGATGGTCTTGTGGACCGTTTTAACAAGACCCTTAAGAACATGTTGCGCAGATTTATTAGTAGTGATGTGCATTACTGGGACCAGCTGATTCCTCCCCTTCTCTTCGCGATCAGAGAGGTACCCTAGGCTTCCACGGGCTTTTCGCCATTCGAGCTGCTGTATGGTCGGAGACCCCGGGGCGTGCTCGATCTGGTCAGAGAGATGTGGGAGGAACAGCAGGATAATTCGACCAATAACGTCCGGTATGTGTTGGACCTGCGCAAACGTCTTGAGTCTGTTGGAAAGTGGGCACATGACAATTTGCAGCAGGCTCAGCACAGACAGGAGACACAGTACAACCGAGGAGCCCGGTTACGCACATTTGAGCCAGGGGATAAAGTACTTCTATTATTACCTAGTTCTGAGTCGAAACTTCCGGCTAAGTGGCAAGGACCTTTTGAGGTTACACGCCGGATTGGGATGGTGGATTATGAGATCTGCCAGCCGGGGCGACGGAGAGAAAAACAAATTTATCATGTAAACCTCTTGACGCCCTGGTTGCAACAGGAGGCGTTGGTAGTGGCGCAGGCAGATGACGTCACCGACCTGGGACCTGATCTTTCTGTGTTGGCGAAAACAGGGTCGGTACAGATTGCAGATAATCTGACACCAACACAGAAATGTCAGGCTCGGGCACTGATGGCGGAATTTCCTGATGTGTTTTCTCCCGTCCCGGGGCAGACTCGAGTAGCCCATCATCACATTGACATTGAGCAGAGCCAGTTAAGCCAGAGGCCATACCGTATACCTGAGCATAAAGACAGGTAATAAAGCGGAGATTGATGAGATGCTGAGACTGGGGTGATAGAAGAGTCCCAAAGTGACTGGAACAGTCCTATTGTTTTAGTGGATAAGCCAGGCGGGTCAACTCAGTTTTGCATAGACTTCAGGCGGGTTAATGAGAAATCGAAGTTTGATGCTTATCCCATGCCCGGGTAGATGAGTTGCTGGAAGCGTCTGGAGCACGGCTCATTTTATGGCGACACTGGATTTAACGAAGGGGTACTGGCAGAGACCCTGACCCCAGAATCCAGAGAGGGCGGCGTTTCGACTCCCTTCGGGTTATACCAATTTAGGACCATGCCTTTTGGGTTGCACGGAGCACCAGCCACTTTCCAGCGGATGATGGATCGCATTTTGCGGCCCCATCAGCAGTACGCCGCTGCTTACATAGATGATGTGGTTATCCACAGTGAGGATTGGCCAAGTCATCTGTGTAAGGTAGCGGCGGTATTGCAATCCTTGCAGGAGGCTGGGCTCACTGCTAACCCAAAGAAATGCGCCATTGGGAAGAGTGAGTCGGAGTATTTGGGGTATCGAGTTGGGAGCGGCCAGATCAGACCGCTGATTGCTAAGGTGAAAGCCTTGGCTGACTGGCCGGTCCCTACAACCAAAACTCAGGTGCGCTTTTTCTTGGGACTAGCGGGCTATTACAGGAAGTTCATCCTGAGCTTCGCCATGCTTACTACTCCCTTGACAGACCTCACCAGGAAGGCTGCCCCAAATACGCTTCAGTGGACGGAGCCGTGCCAGAGGGCCTTTCTCGCTCTGAAGCGGAGACTGTGTAGTAAGCCAGTGCTGTGCAGTCCTGATTTCGGCAAGAGGTTCACCCTGCAGATGGATGCGTCAGAAACAGGTCTCGGGGCAGTGTTGTCTCAGGAGGTGCGGGGAAGCGAGCACCCGGTCCTGTATATCAGCAGGAAGCTCCTTCCCCGTGAAAAGAACTATAGTACCATCGAGAAGGAGTGTCTCGCGGTAAAATGGGCAGTCGAGTCACTCCGGTACTACCTCCTGGGGTGACACTTCACCCTGGTGACAGATCATGCCCCCTTAGCGTGGCTTCACCGGATGAAAAATAACGCCAGAATCACCCGGTGGTACTTGGCCCTGCAGCCCTATGCCTTCAGGGTTGTCCACCGAGCAGGAAAGCTGCATCAAAATGCTGATTTTTTCTCTCGGGACGGCATGGGGTGTAGGATTTCGAATGGACTGGTGGTGCCATTCTGGGGGAAGATGTGTAACAGGGGAGACCTGGACTGGCCATCTGGCGTATGCGCGATGCTGCAGGAAGAGGCGGCAGTCCGGGAATCCGCCTGTCAGTCATGGCAGTGACACAGAGAGGTGGGGAAGAGGGTGTGTGGGCTTTCCCTCTCTGTGAGTGGCTGGGGGGCGGGCTCACGGGGATTGCTCGGCCTATAAACGGATACTTTGTTGTTCCCTCAGGTCTGCCCTTTTTAGATGAATGAGCCAGCGGAGGCGCTACGGACGGAGCGGGGCTGGAAGAGAGCGGCCAAATAGTTACAAATAAAACACAAACAAAAGAATATTGTGTAGTGGGGAAATAAATGGGCAGACCCCAGAGTTTGTATAGGAAAGTGAGGGAACACTGGTGAGTGTAGGATGGAGTCCCTGCTGTGACGGCTGGGGAATCAGCTGCAAAGTGCAGCACCATTATTTTGTAGATTTTGGTTAACAGTGTTTATTTTTGTTTTTTCTTTGTGCCTTCTGTTTTTGTCTATTGCTTAATGCACCTGCGTGTGCGCTATAGGTGAGCGGTGAAATACCTTTACCATCGTTGGTAACAACGGTATCACAGTGCCACCTTGTGGCTGTAGATAAATAGTGCACCCGAGTGGTGTCTAGAAACCCAGTTTTCTGTCTCCCTGTGTCAGTGATTTTCCACCACCCTTCCACATAGGTATATTTAACTTTGTGGTGCATAAAATCTTATTACTATTAGCTTTGGTCTTCTCGCTACAATAAACTAAACAAACTTTAAGACTATAACTATATATTGAATGAAATTAGTTATATTAATTCTGAAATGGCAGTCCTGGTGTCAAAAATTCAAAGGTCAGGGGTCAGGGTTTGTTGGTGATAATTGAAGTCAGTAGTGTAGGTTTTTTAAATGTAAACAAATGGAGCCAGGTTTCATATAAGCACATAATCTGTCCATTGCCACTGATAACAAATCAGTATTTCTAGTCTCCAAAGATCTACTCTGAATTTGAGTGTTTAAAACATCATTAATATGGAAGAAGGATAATAAGAACTGTTTTTGTTATCCCTGTAGGAACCATGAGCCAGCTACCTTTGACAAATAAATTATATTTTACAGCATTGTATCAGAGGCTCTCTGGTTCCTCTCAATCGATATGTTTGAGTGCTCTGTGAGAAAAGATCAATCCTTTATTCACTGGCTTTGCCTCACAAGAATGCCAGTGTCACATAGCAGCATCTTGAAAAACCTCAGATGTAATTAATGCTCGTTCTTTTTGTTTTCCAGTAAGTTCTTGTTCACTTCACATAACCCAGTTATTCACCTATTGAGATTTTCTGCTGCTTCCTTTGGCTTACGTCATTAATCTTGCATTCATTTTGCTGTTCTGTAATCTGTAATCAAGTCCCTTGTCTTGTTCATGCTGTACTCCTACAAATATCTTTATTATCCTTGAATAATAATCATTCATTTCTCCCCACCACGATTATCATGTGAGTACCAAAAAAAAAAGAAAAAGACAAACAAACAATAATATTAATAATAAAAAAAAACAATTGGGATATCAATATAAAAATGCTGTACCTTGAATCAGAATTACCAGCAATAGTAACATAATGGTGCAAGAGTACATAGTGGTCGTGGTAGCACACTTCTTATAAAGAAACATTATGGTGTTGCATTATATTTATGTCCCACAAGTACAGTGATAAACTAAATATTTGCACAACAAATGCAAAATAGTAATAAAAAGACATAAGCATAAAATCTCTAACGCAGTCCATTAAAACCCTGTTTTAACTAAGGGCAAACAGTTCTCCTCAGAAAGAACTGAGACGATTATTTCCCACTTGGTTCTTTTATCGAACAAAGTTGAAAGTGCCCAAAAGCAGCTTTAGTGAACTACAGTACAAAGTCAAGTAACAGGACTAATGGAAGGAATAAGCTGTCTTGAGCAGCTGATTGTGTCCATAATTGCCCACAACAAGGATGCATTTCAGACCAAAAACTACTGCAAGTGCCAGCTTTCACTGATTCACGTAATAATCCAGTTACTTGACAATAGATACTTGACTTACAGTTACTGTCTGTCTGACTATAGCTACTGTATATTAAATATATTCAATACCAGCATATCCATCTCCCAAACATGTCATTCAATCAAGTTAGCAAGACATACTGAGTGATGTATTCTGACCCTTTTTGTCTGTTAAGGTCATAGCATAAAGAAAAAACCCAGGGACATCTATTGGAGGGTGACATTATATACAAGCTAGGCCTCAGGATACCTTATGGTCTTGCTTTGAGTTCAAGACAAAACAAAGAACTGCCTGAGGACCTGTAGCTTTCCAGTTAATGCTGCTCAGTTTCACCTGTTTTGTAAATATGTAAGCCCCCTGAGGTAAACTGAATGGCAGTTTAAAAAATAAACTATTATCTAACAATTTTGGATTAAACATTAACTTTATTTCACATTTCTTTGTAAGCAGTATATAACATTTTCCAGTAATAATTAGGTAAGGTCAACCAAAAACCTTATTAACAAAATGTTATTTGCACATTCTGCATCAGCACTTTCACACTACAGGATGATATTCTGTGAATGTACAGGAAAAATGCCAACTAACAAAAGATGACGGTCAAGCACAATAAAATTGCTTAAGATTTTCAATATACAATTATATATTAAATGTAGGCTTTATTAATAAGAAAATGATATTTTTACTACTCCTTAGTGTCTCCTTGTACAATTTAGAGGTAAAATATGAAAAATGGAAACAAGTTCATATAACAGCATAACTTATTTGGTGCATTGTGGAGGCTGTAGTTCGATAAGAGAATGCGATTCAGACTTGTCTGCCTCTCAGTGTTAGTCGATAGTTTATGGATTAATAATAAAAATAAGATGAGACATTTACAGCCTTCTATCGAGGTTAAGAAAAGAGAATAAAAGGGTTTTGAGGACTGGGTGTGCACTATACACGGCTTAGGCGCTTAATTACTTTGTAACTTCACATCCGGGTCAAACAACTTTCAGGACTCCATTCAGTCAGTAGGACACAAAAGTGTTTCTTATAAGTATTGTGACGGAGTGTCCCGCCCCTTTGTTTATTATTTGTTTATATTATGAGTTATATGTTTATATGACGGTGAAAGCCAATATTATTTGTTATTGTTTTGTATTTTTGATTTTAAAAACCTCGTGAGGATGCGTGGCTGATCAGCTACTGATTTATTTAACTAGCTGACAGTCATGCATCCTTATTAAACTCGTGCAGACTATGGCCGAGGGGTAATAGGATAATTAATTAACAGCTAGTTAACCACTCGGCCAGAATATAAAAGCCTACAGGAGAGTGTCAGAGGAGAGACGTAAGTCTGTGAGAGAACGAGAACGAGAACCGAGAGTTAACAATTGCTATATACGTGCTGGCTAAAAACCAGCACGATAATTGTTAGTTTCTGTTTGTTTGGCCCACGCACCTTTTTGTTTTGTAGTGTCTTGTGTTTGTTTAACTCTTTTGTTTGTATTATTATTTAATAAACGAGCTGAGCGCCGTTGCATTTCAGTTTTGCCCGCTACTTCCTGAGTCTGTGTTTCTGGTCTGACATCATCACTGCAAGCCAACCTGTTCACAGTATACACAGGTAACAAGAACAAACGTTTATGCTAATACAGGAAGTAACACTTGTCATACAGCACTTTAAATGTAAACTTCATGGTTTGAAATGATTTGTAATGTTTAGATGCTGCAGCAGGCTTGTGCTAAACATTGGGGAATAATCCAGGACATGTGTAGAATTGACTGCAGCTTGCTGAGTTCTTTGACGCTTAAAGATTATTCAAATGTTTTCCTGGTGAGGAGTTTGTACCAAAAGGACATGGTTCTTGATGAGCCTGAGGGCATCCATCTATTCTCAGCATTTCTTATTTTATGTTATGTTTTTATACTACATGCCCCAACACAGGTGAGATTTGAACTCGTGACCTACTGGGTCATGGGTGCGCCTGTAATTTATGTAATCTCCAGTACCCTGTAAAGACTAAATTAACTGCATTCCTGATATTGAATTTGGTAGATTCATTTAATTGAAGTTTGAGAATACCATTTTCACTATTGTTTTTCCTGTCATACCAAATTCAGCAGTCTGTCAGCTTGATAAACAAATCCCAAGCCTAGTGACCTTAGGCCAGGCTTGTATTATTAGTGTACCCTGAGTAAACCTGAGAAGACAACAGCATTACTAACAACATATAATTGCATATACTGGAGCTGAGCTGCAGTGGATTACCAGTGTATATAGATTCATATCAGTGTGACTCCAAAATGAAAAACAGAAAACAATCTGAGAATGTTTCCATCGATACTTTTCTATCAATGTATAGCAGCTTCCCTTGTGTACATTGCTCCTTGCAGTGCATGACCATAGTACCAATGCATTTCCATTGTAGAGCATTGTGTAAGAAATTAAATGATATGAAATCATAATTCTATCTGCTGTGCCAAACACATTTTCTTTTGTCTTTCCTAGATGTACGACATTGCATTATACCCCAAACCTTCCCTCTACTAGTATTATTATCACCTTCCACAATGAGGCTAGGTCAACTCTTCTGCGGACTGTCAAGAGGTGAGTAATGTAACTGATTGAATGAGACAAGCACAGAGGAGCAGGGTTCGAGACAAGTCCTTTTTGTTAAATGAACTAACTGTAACTGAACTGGCACCCACAACTAACACTTGCTGTACATTTTTTATAGTAATAAGAACATTTCTTTAAAATATGAAATGCCTGCAGGTTTGAAATAGACTCACATTAAATTATTCTGGGTTTTATTTGGAAACTTTAGTGATGCTTTGCTGAAACCCTCCGGTATGGAGCTCCTTGTTTTCTAAAAGTGTTTGATATAAAGATATACTGTATATTCATTTTATTAACAGAAATCGTTCTTAATTACACAGTAAATATATGGTGCTTGTTCAGTACTTTTGTAATTTGGCTGTATTTACAATGTAATTACCATGTAATCTCAAATGCAATAGCAGTTTGCTTACAGTGTAACTAGAGACACGTACTGTAATGTAATGTTACCAAAAAACAAACTTCTGTTTAGATGGGCCCAGCTGTCAGATAACTGATATAAAATGATTTCTTCTACTTGATTAGTACAAATGGACAGCAATTTCCACATAGAACATAGAATGAATTATGAAAGAGCATATTCTTAAAGCCTTAGTATGTCAGCAAATGTTTAGGACTGAAATTCAGGTAATGGTTTATTAATGTAGTAACTTGCAGAGCATCTTAGCCACTGTACAAAATATGCCTCATGAAATTCTTGCCCTTAGATCTTGGCATGTAATTATTGACATTTGCCCTAATTTTCCCATACTGATGCTATACATTTGCCATGATTCGCTTTCACTGCCCATATTTCTTGCAAGTTTCATAATATTGAAGTCAATGTCAACCTAATTTAACTAATTTACTTAAAACATTACATATGGTCTGGTATGCCATGAACAGCTATGGCCAAAGGTTTTGCATCACCCTATAGAATTAAAACATTTAGCTTCATAAAGGCAAATGAAACCTGCTGAATAATGTTACATTAACATATTGAATTACATACTGCTTTGTAGTTTTCCCCTATACTTAACGAAAAATGGACAAATTAAAAAATTTGACATTTCAAAATCTAACATGAAATACTGTACTACTATTATGACTTCCGGTAGAAATGTTGTAGTTTCTTTGATTACATTATGTTAAATAAAATATATAAATTATGTTCATACAGTTTATTTTTATTTTTTATAAGGTCTCAATCCTAAAATGCTAGGTGATGCAAAACCTGTATATTGGTTCCATAAATTACAAAAGAAGACTCTAGAAATGATTTTGCTCAAATGAAAAAACTTAACGTTCTTGTCTTGATTGTGAATTAAACAGGTTTGATTCAATTGTAATATTTAGGTTTGGAATGTGGTGAAGAAATGACTCTAATATCAACAACTCAGTTAGATGCAGAGAGATTACAAGCCAACAGTTTTTATTTTAACAGCTCACACGATGCCAACAGCAACTGCAACCCCTTTTTCACACTTCCTGGTGTTGTCAATAAAGCTTATCAATACAAAACCTTTAAATAACTTTATACAAACAATTAGAAGGCAAACACTCATACACTATTAAAGCAGTACTGCACAGCAAGCTTAATGCTGCCAGGAGAGTTTAACCAACTTACTTGCTAGCCTTTTAACAGTAAGTATTTTCATTTATTATTAATATCTTATTAATGCTGTTTTACATTAATTATTAATTTTGTAAATATAAATGTTAACTTAATTTTGAAATACTTAATAATCCTAAACAATAACAAAACTAATCTTACACAATCAAAGTTTGTCTCATGAGTCCATCAGCATGGGTGTCCGCGGGGGGGGGGGCATGTTGACCTTCTTTAGTCAGAATTTGATAATCATAGTCAATATGGAGGCATATTTACAGTATTGGTTTTCATCAGCTGTTGTTATTTTAGCTGATTTATGTGCACATATATGTGCTTTACCTTTCTGCTGCATTTATAAGAATGTAAACTTTGATTTGCTGCGCTTCTACTGACAGATTAAATGCTACTCTAAATACAACTGAGTGTGTCGGGTATTAATTGAACTGTTAATTATAGTGGCGCGGTACCACCACAGTTAGGGTTGAGTAGGCTTTATTGTTTTTGCACTTCGACCACGTTAAATGGACTGGCACAACATTTCACATGGATGGTCTTGTAGGGTAAATGTCTCGACGTGGCCAAATTCGTTCCAGTCAGATGGCCTAGCGCTGAGAAAGTTTTAGTGTGACATTTTTAGGGTAGGAAGGGGATGGCCCAAAGATGGTGCTTTTACTGGTAATAAAACAATATTAATATTTGGTGTTTAAAAAAACACTGCATTTATAGCTAATTTCTGTAAATGTAAAATGGTGAAACGTCAGGCTACTCTCAGATCTGTAGTTCTGCGGGAGTCTTAAACAATGCAAGCTCTCAAGAGTTCACAGTACACAGCTTTTTGTACTTGTGTTTATTATTGTTTTATGGGTCTGCAAGCAACTTAAAGCATTATTTATTTCACAAAGGGCAACATATACAAGGTAAATACATTCATATTCATGTTGTACTTTCTGTACCTTTACCAAAGTTATTTTTTGTGCATTGCATTTAAATCAAATTTTAAATGCATTTGCTTGAAGCAGTATATTAATCAAATTTGTGAATATCTTTTTCTTGTTTGTTTTATGTGTGATGATGGAGACCACTTAAGTTGAAAATACTTTTACAACAGTTTTTTTATTTTTTATTTTCTGTTCATAGTTATATTCTGTGGAGGCTGTGTGGTCCAGTGATTAAAAAAATGGTTTGGAACCAGGAGTTTCCTGGCTTTAAATCCCAGCTCATCCACTGACTCACTCTGTGACCTTGAGCAAGTCACTTAACCTCCTTGTGCTCTGCCTTTAGGATGAGGTGTGAAACCCAGGTCCTATTCTAATGACCCTGCAGCAGTGATTGTTGTTGCATAGTTCACAGCTTAGCCTCTGTAAGCTGTCTTGGATAAAGGTGTCTGCTAAATAAATAAATAAATAATAATATTATATACTGCTAATATAGTTATTCATTATAAATAACATGTTTAATCAGGAAACTTGTTTTCATGTATTCTACAATAAAATCCTTTTTATACTTTTTACCCAACTCACTAAGTTATGCTTAAGTTTAACTGAGTATAATTAAATAGCTTGCTGCTGGCCATTTCCAGGATTGATAAGCACACTTTATGACTGCTTTTTTCAACTTTTATCTCGACACGTTCCTGTGTGGTTAAAATAATTCTATAGATGTGGAGACAGTAGCTAAAGTGTATTCTTAAATTTCACATTTTGTGCTCTTGAATTAAAGAAAAATACACAAGTAAACGCAACCTCAAAATAAGGATCTCTGCTGCCATCCAGACCTATGCTGGCTTAAGTCTGAGTTGTAAATGTAAATGAGGCTAAGAAGTGTAATAATTATTATGCAATACAAAACCTAGAATTAATGCTGTGGACTCCCTTGTCCATCAGCAGCCTTAATAGCCTCCTCTGGGTGTGGTTTTAATTAGCTTGGTATTTTATAGCTCCCAGCTATCCACACTTCAGTGTAGAGGGATTAACTCTTGTGCCTAAATGCGATGTGAAGTTAATTATTTATCGTTTCAGTTCAACAGTTCTGTGGATAGATAATTTGTGGATTAGCTTTTGTTCTGGCTTTCTTTACCTCAGTTATGGACTCCCCATGAACATTTCTTTACTCATTAATTTGTTTTGGCACCTGGCTTCACACATGGGTTTGTTCAGCTGCTGGACTTTGAAGACCTTGTATTTCAGCACACTGGAGGTCTTGCTGCCTTTTCAGCATTTATGAGTTAAGCAGTGGGCCTGATGAAACCCCACTGGAATGAAATACTTGTTCTCTGAGATTTGCTGAAATCAATTTAAACATTAAGGATAGGTTGAGTATTTTCCCCTCCAGGTTGTGATTCGTGTTCAAATAAATTATCTCATTTAAATACAGTGTAACAAGGGTGTTCTGTTACTGTGTGGGTATCTGCTGAGAAACGCAAAGGGTTTGAAGTTGAAACACCCGCTCAGGTGTCAAGGTTTTATTAATTTACAAGGGGTTGCAGTGGTTGGTGGCCACCACTACGAGTGCCAGCAATGCTATCCCTAGTGTGGAAGAACATACACACAGGTGTACATACCATAGTCCTTCAAATTTAAGACACACTTTTTAAACAATTTTTTTCTTCTCAAATTCGAGTACAGTATAGTGATGCATGTATTAAAATTACCAACAAAAGACTACTGAGTACACAACAGGAACGTGACTTACTATCGAGAAAAGACGAACCAAAACGTTACTGCCCAATCTCAAATCATCCATGACATAAAGGCAGCCATTTTCAAAGATGCGCCATTAGCTTCCTGAAGAACTGGAAGAGAAGTTTTTAAACTTTCAGCATTTCTAACAAACAGTACCAGCTTGGACTGAAATGCTGATCAGACTCCCATATTTTTTGACATGCCAAACAATACCACAGTTCACAAATTGGGGGAAAAATGGGGGTGAGTAATCACAACTGGAAATGAGAAGCAGCACATAACTGTAATCCTCTGTGTGATAGCAGACAGTCGCAAACTGTCTCCATATGCGTAATTGAGGCTGTATCTTTGTAAACGCATATTTATTTGATGTTTTATTTTTTCCTCAAATTGAGGGTGGGAAATTTGGGCTGTGTCTTAAATTTGAGGGCGTCTTAAATTTGAAGGAATACGGTAAAATATAAAATACAAAACAAAACACCCTGGTACATAGGAACAGGTACAAACAAACAAAGCACAAAGAAGAACAAAGGACTGGCTTTCCATTAATTTGTATTCCTGATTGATCGTCTTGTTATAGCAATGTAAAACATCCCGGGATATAATATTTTTTATATAGATTTACCTTCCGAAAATGTGATTGACAGATAGGTAAATTGGTAGGTTAGGTTGAGGGGGACTAAGACGACGCAGAGAAATCCTAAAGATGAAGAATCCAATCGCTTGTTCACCAGTCACAAACACGCATTGTAAGTGAGTGAAAACCCAGACTTATTGGTCATGTGTTTCTGGCAATTCCCTGTCCCGTCATTTCTCTAGGTACCGCATGCATTATATTCACAATTGACCATTGAGACGCCAGGAACCTACAAAGTACAAGAAGCTTGATAACGTGCAAACACAAGCTGTGCAGCAAAATTGCTATGCGTATTCGCTACTCATTATATTTAAATATAATGCGTAATTCATATTTTTTCAATGCATAAAACACCCTTTACACAGCTTATGCGGAGCCCTGGGTCCAATAGAAGGTTAGAATTCAAAATGGTAGTCTAGCAAAAAAAAAAACAGTTTACTGGCCTCATTTAATCACATTTCTTTATTCTTACCAAACTTTACTGGTTTACAATTCGTTACCAAAGTATAATAGTATTCTTACCAGCAAAATATTTTCATGAGGAACTGTTTTATGACTTTATCCCCTTGCCCAGTGGTCTCAAACTGTTTTGTTCACGGACCACATGGATTATTATTTATTTTTTTCATCTCAGCGGACCACACAATTAACAGTATAACTGACTGAAATTAAGCACATAAAAAAAAACAACACTATAATACTAAGAATAACCATGGACATACCTTTGTTTCAATACGGTGAGTGGGCCTGTTTCTGTGAACAAAGTTATTTTAAAATTGAAGTTTTAAAGGACATAACATGAATTTACAGAGGGAAAAAAAAAGACTGTTATATTTTTAAATTGATAATTACAGCAGAAATGTATTTATGTGAATTAATTACAATACATCCATGAGGTACCAGTGCAGTCAGAGCTACGAATCTCCAGCTGTAATCTTTATTTATGAAACTGAATGTTTGGATGCTGCACACTGATTGGCTGTTGAGGATTTTTACCCTGCAGTTAAATAGTACAATGCACGGTGGAACTTATTTTTGCCGAAGCACAGTTCAATTAATACATTAGCAATATGCACCATATTAAACTCGCAATAAATATACACATTGTTGTGAGATGTCTTTTTTTTAAATAAATTTAGTCGTTGCCAATTATTTTTATTATTTTCTGCCAATTTGGAATGGCCAATTATTTTATTATGCTCAGCTCACCGCTACCACCCCTGCGCTGACTCGGGAGGGCGAAGACGAACACACACTGTCCTCCGAAGCGTGTGCCGTCAGCCGACCGCTTTTTTTCACACTGCGGACTCACCATGCAGCCACCCAAGAGCTACAGTGTCGGAGGACAACACAGCTCTCGGGCAGCTTACAGGCAAGCCTGGAGGTGCCCGGCCAGACTACAGGGGTCGCTGGTGTGCAGTGAGCCGAGGACACCCTGGCCGACCTAACCCTCCCTCCCGGCGGCCTTTCGGCCAATTGGCGCCGCCCCTGGGAGCTCCCGTCCTCGGTCGGCAAAGGAATAGCCTGGACTCGAATTCGCGACGTCCAGACTATAGGGCGCATCCTGCACTCTACGCAAGTGCTTTTACTGGATGCGCCACTCGGGAGCCCTGAGATGTCTTTTAAAGTTTTAAAAAATGAGTGACATTCCTTTCATCACATTTAATCTTTTTGGAGGCATGACAGTATAATGCAGGGGCGCTGGAACTAGGAGTGCTGGGGGTGTGGCAGCATGGCTTTGCATGGCTTCCATCATATACAGGGGTTATAGTTTTGTTGAATGGCTTTCAGCACCCCCACTTTAAAAACTGTTCCAGTGCCACTAGCACAATGGTTAGAATTACAAGAAGCAAAACCAAGAGACACAAAGATTTAACAAGTCAACAACTTAATGAAATTGAAGAAAACAAAAATGCTTGGGCAGCTGGTGTTTTTATTGATTTGATGAAACATAAAGAAATGGTAATTGACTTAAAAGCAGTGTCTTAAATGTAAATTGCCTGTTACGATAATTCTATGCTTCAGTGCATAATTCGGCTGGTCAAGAGTACTCCATTTTGTTATGTTAAGGCTGCTACCCAGCAGACGCGTTGCAGCAACGAAACTGTGCAGAGATGCGACAAAATAAATAGAACCTATACTTTTGATAGGTATCTTTCAAACCACAGGTGATGCCACAGGTGATGTGGGAGCAGGTCAACTAGGGCATTGAGCAATTAGAGAACAGCTTAAATGCACGTGGTCCAGCGGGGTGAAGCACTATCCAAAATGACGGAGGAAACAATAATACATGCCGTTGAAAAAATACCCAGAGCTTTATGACAAAGGTCATGTACCAGTCTTGATCATAGATTTGTCAATAGCAATTTTTAACAGTTGTATAGATCTGGCAGTTTTTGTCAGGTTATGTCAGATCAGTTTACAGAGTGATTGAGACCAGCACGGAGGCTTCATTCATTTTAATTAATTACAATAAATGGAAACGTTGAAAACCTCCAGTTTAGTGTCTACAACAAATAGAACCTTGTTTGAGCGACAAAGCGAAAGGATATGTAATGCAATTGTTTTTTTTTTTTTAAATAAACTTTTTTTTTTTATCGTATCCGTTTTATAAGCGGGATAACACTCCAGGGCTTGTGCGTTGTGTTGCATTAACTACGGCTTTGTTGCACAAAGCTTAGCTGTTGTGTGTTATCCCTTACTTTACAAGCTGTGGTGTTGAGTGCACGTGAGTGCAATACACAAAAACTCCCTAGTAATGAATACATTTTAGACACTCCCAAAACTATATAATGGAGAGTTTAGAACTTTTTTTAACTTGGAGATATTCTCCATGTATGCGTTTTCTTCCTGCTTCTGTAGCTGAGTTTTTAAGGTCTAATTTTGGGTTTGCAATGGGATCTATAAACTATGCTGCTGCTTCCTTTCCTTAATTATGTAACCTTTCCACGGACCCACCTGTAGGGAGCCGGCGGACCACCATTGGTCCACGGACCACAGATTGAAAACCACTGCCCTAGCCCATTGAGGTTCTCTATAGCTTTAATACCAGCTTCAAGTTGGATCCCTAATGGCTGGACACCAAGAACCTCCGAGTTTTACCTTTTATTGCTAATGTTAAGTTGATTGCTTAGGTGTAGGGTCATGTAATGCACAATCAACACAACTGGAAAAGTGAAATAAGAACCCAGAAATAAAAACAAACTAAAAAATATGTAGTAGCACCTGTTGCACAAAATGTATGCGATGACAAGTCAGTCAATAAAATTACTATCATAAAATGAACACAACCTCCTCCTAAATATGTGACATGTGCACAGACTAGTAATTATGTAAAATACAAATGCCTGTCAAAGCATGCTTTACCATTTACCTAGTTTGTATATGATTTAATAGTCAATACACCAAATACTGTGCTAAAATTTAGAACCTTCTCAGAATCAATGTCACCACTGTAGAGGAACAGTAAATAAAGGTTGTGTGATTTTATTAAAATGTACTAGATGGAGGCTGGGTCCAAAATACAGTAAAACATTGCTTTAAGGCCACCTCAGTAAAAAGGCCACATTTAAAAATCCCCTATCCTATGCAGCACATTGTATAACTGTGCAATCCTTTGTGTAGCTGATACATTTATTAAGTGACACCCCTGGCAGGTATTCAATAATATAGCATGGGTTTTTAAAATTCTGATGTGAAGGCATTGGCTTGTTGGATGGTCATTGTGATGCATTTGATGCACCAGCGACGACCCAGTGAAATCACCCTAACATGTTGGGTTCTATTTTCATTGCCCCTCAGCCTTTTGTTGGGAGTCCCAGAGTCTACATTATGTGGCCTGGGTTCTACCTACCAATGGTTGTTTAAAGTGTCTAGGTAGAGTCTGAGAAGCGCACACGCCCTGCCAGCTCATGCATTGCTTGTGCAGTTCCTAAATATAGGTATAGTGCTCAAGGCTCTGCGTTTTGGTCTCTCTGCTCTCTTACAAAGCTTGCACTGAACACCAGTCAAAAATGATTAAAGGAACATTTGGCATTCTGTTCAGGGGAATGTCCTGGTTAACACAAAAAGAAAAACATTGAGTCAAGTAATCGTATTCAAAATCGTGGTGGTCATTAGACAAAGCAAATAAACGTTGATAAATCTTATTCATTAATTTGAATAATTTACACTAACTTTGAAGCTGGATAACATCAATTACTTCCAGATTTTCAAACATAGTAAGTTACTGTTTTGAGAAATTGTAAACTAAAAGACTAACAAATAAGTATACTCTTAAACATGTATTTACCGAGGGGCTTGAAAAATAAAGATTTTTCAAGAATAGTTAAGTTACAAAATATATCAAATGTAGAAATAAAAAAAATAAAAAATAGCAACCCCTCTATTTACAACCACCAATGGGAGTAGAGTGCTCTTAACAGAGTTGGGAGATAGATCTTCAGATGGAGCTAGTCACAACAGGGAGTTTAATTTATACATACAGTAAATGTACATACTGTATACCGCTTGGGGCAGAGTCTTGCAGAGGTTCAGGTTAATGGTTGCACTCTGGTGTACCAGCTGGGCCTGGGGAGAAGACAGGTTTAAGAGCTGTATTTAAGCCACAGGGTGCTTTTAACTTCTGAGTTTTAAGAAGTCACCAAGATGTGATGACTGAGACAGAAACTGACATAACATGTGATTGTGAACAAGAAAAATAATACATTAATTAAGGTAGCTGTGCTTTTTCGTGCCAAGTTGCTCTTTAATGTCTTCATTAACATAGAGTTGTATTGCACCTCTTAAGAGCCCAATGTACATGGAATCCCTGCCGGTTCCCCATCCCCACCCCAAGGCGTCAGGGCCAAGGTGCCCTTGAGTCGCCAGCAAAGTTCGGCCTCTTTGCACAGCCTGGACGCGAACTGGCACCGTCCAAGCTGTGTGACTCATCCTGCTCTCCCCACGGCAGCACTTTAACTGGATGAGCCAGTTGGGGACCCCCCAGACAATCATTATTCTGAGTACAATAACTTTGAGTGTTATCATGATTTGGCATATGGTAGTAAAGCACAGTAAACACATAGTGAAAGCATGGTAAAGCACAGGCACACATGTGTTATCAAATATGTGTTAGAACTCACTTTTAAATGGCAAAATACATTTCTAGCAGCCTAAGCAATCCAGTCCAAAAATATAACCTGAAAGCACATTTTTTTCCCCCACTTTGAATTCAGTTGTTTTATTTCCTTGTTTGTTCATCTGCTAAATGTCTGCAATAATAATGTTTTTAAACAATCTATTAAATAATGGTCATTTAATCAAATCAAGGCATAATATTAGTGTTTTTTTCAAATAAATACATTTCAAGATCTGCTCCTGGGGAGCTCCTACACATTGATTTAAATAATCCTCATCATTATTTTCTGAACCCAGTCACATAGAAATGTTCCTCATATGCTTCATTTTTCAGGTACTGAGATTCGTTATTATTGGGGAAATGTCATACAGTGTGATATGGATAACTATAATAATTTGTAATAATGCACACAGTGATATGCATATTACCATATAATCTGACATTCCCATCATGTACTACAGTCATCTGTATTTAAATAATAATCTTCATCAACACTGTTTGAAAATGTCCCTTGTATGAACAAGACAGGGTCTCCCCATAAAACAATGAAGAAAAAAATAAAATATATGTTTATGCAGTCAATGACATGCACACGTCATGCATGCACAGGCATTTTAAATAAAGTCCTTTATTTTCACGTCAAAGACGTATTTGACGTGAAAATAAAGGACTTTATTTAAAATGATATTGCTCTGATTTAAACTAAATTGCAACTAAATATTTTACAGCCTACAAAGAGTGTGTTGGTATCAGACAAAAATACATATGTTATGTAAAATTGACGTTTTCGCTTTGTTACGTTTATTGTTAATAGTAATCGTTTGATGGGGGTCTTATGAAGTTTCCATCGGCTGTATTACGATGAGGTGCAATGTGATCATGTGATTGGGGTGTTCAGATAATGAGCTTTAAAAGCTGCGCACACATGACTGCACAGCTGGTGCAGTCATGTGTGTGCATATATTTTATTTTTTTCTTCATTGGTTAGATTCACTTAATGTGTAGTGTTACCGTAATTGGTACCTCTGTGTAATTAGGGTTTTGTTAAAACATTCAGTCTCAAATTCTGACATGCTAATTAACTTGACTTCCATGTCTTTCACATCTGGAGGCCTACAATTCAGCTTAAATGTTTTTTTGGGAACCATTTTTTAACAAGTTTGAGGACATTAAGTGAAAAGGTTGCTTTGAGTCTGCAGTTAATGGGCAGTCTTTAGCACCAATAAACAGTGTATGGGATTTTCTCTTGGAAATCTTGGTTATCATTTAATAACTTTCACCAAGTTTATTATTGTTTTAGCTGTCGGTACTACTGAATAATACAAATGGCGCTCATTGTCAGTATCTTGTCTCTTCCTCCCTACAGTGTGCTCAACAGGACCCCTGTCCACCTGATTCATGAAATCATATTAGTTGATGACTTTAGCAATGATCGTAAGTAAGCTATTATATAATCTATACATGTTTGTAGGCTTTTTACTTTTGGCTATAACCTTACATTATTGAGTTTTAAAGGCCTACCATATCAACGTATACTGAATGTATTGTTATTTCCACTTAAAGTCTACTTTATCCTTCAAGCTTGCTTTTAAAATAAAACTGTGTTTGATGCACTGTATATTTATAGTATGTTTCTGTATCATCAGGGCAGATGCTGAATTGGCTGAGGTATTTTCAGACTGATAGCCATCCCGGCATACCTTCTTCAGATATTTTATAGTATTAATATACTGTTCAATCTCATGCTTAAATACAAAAAACACAGGTTTCTAGAATGTGGCTAACTGTTTGATACAGTTATAATACTATAGATTGCTATTGGCACTATTCTAGGAGAATCAGGTCATGACATTTCTCAACAGAATACAATTCTCAGGATCACATTTCTGCAGATGTACATAAACAGCAAAACAACACATTCAATTTCTGGTGAAATACAAAAACAACACATATTTATACTTTTAAAATCCACTTGCAACACATTGAAAACCAGGCTCTATATTGTTACAAAACCAATACTGGTTATCACAGTTGTCATAAAGAAATACATTTGCTCAGTACTGGTAAAGAAATACATTTGCCCAATATCAGTAAGGCACACAGTGTTTTTGAACAAACCCCATAGCTGCTTTGCCCATTCATGTTGACATCATCATGTTCAGCCCTTTTCAGTTTACACCTCTGTAGAATAAGACATTTCCTTTTTTATTTAAATAAGCTGAGATAAGGGGCTAGATTCTCAAAGCTCTTTTCTCCAAATAGTGCAATTTTTTTTCAATTGAAAAAACACCAATTAAACATCTAAAATGAATAAGAAACAACTAAATACTTTGCGAATTTAGCCCCTTATCTCAGTTTTTTCAAATAAAAAAAAGCTAAATACATACAGCTATTTCCAAAAGTTTTGCATCACCCTAGAATTGTAGGATTGAGACTTAATAAAACAGAAATGATATGAACATAATTTAGATATTTTATTTAACATCATGTCATCAAAGAAACTAAAAGAAGCTAAATTTATATTGCAAAAGTCTACCGGAAGCCATAATGTAGTACTTAGTATTTGCTGTGTATTCCATTGTGTTTTAAGACTTCCTTAATCCTTTACACTTGATTAAAGTTTGTTTCAGTTGCATGGTTGACTTTTCATGATTTCCTGTCCTATCAGACCCCAAACATTCTCAATAGGATTGAGATCTGGCAAATTTCCAGGCCAAAATTGAAGTGGTGTGATGCTGTAGTCTTCTAACCATTTCTTAATTTCTTTGGCTTGATGGCAAGAGGCTCTGTCATCTTACTGGTGGTTAAAAAAAGGGCTTGTAACCAGGAGGTCCCCGGTTCAAATCCCAGCTCACTCACTGACACACTGTGTGACCTTGAGCAAGTCACTTAACCTCTCCGTCTCCGTCTTTTGGGTGAGATGTTGTTGTAAGTGACTCTGCAGCTGATGCATAGTTCACACACCCTAGTCTCTGTAAGTCGCCATGAATAAAGGTGTCTGCTAAATAAACAAATAATAAAATAAGTATAAATCACCTTTGGGAAAATGGTTCTGGACCGTAGGGAGGAGGTGGTCTTGTGTTTTCAGGTACCACTTATTGTTCATAGCTGCCCCCTTGGGTAAAACGTGTAGGGATCCTGTGCCTTCGGCAGAAAAGCATACCCAGATATGAACAGTTTCCGGATGCTTCGTTGTTAGGATGGTACACTGGCTTGTATTTTTGTCCTTTGCACCTTCAAACTCTTAATCCACCTCAGTTTCCAAAACAGCTGAAGGGGGACTTGTCAGGCAAAATTATTTGACCCAGTCATCTTTGATCTAGTCTTTGTAGGTGCGACAAAAGTTCAGGCACAGCTCTGATGTTTTTCTTGCTCAGAAGGGGCTTCTTTACAGACAATTCTCCAAGAGACGCCTTCACTCCAGCTTTCCATTGTCGCAGTAAATGGGCACTACTGACCGTCCTATCTCTCAAACTTGAACGGCATTGGTGGTGATCCTGGCGAGCACTGCTGACTTTTGGGCATCCAGACCTGGGGGCAGCTTTACAGCAACCAGTTTCTGGATGGTCCTAGATACTGTTCTTTGGCTGGCATAACTTCTGTTGGCTATCTGAGGGCAGCTAAAACCTTCCTTATGAAGCCCAATGATGGCTGAGTGTTTCCGATGAGGTATGGCTCAAGTTACAAAATCATGATTATATAGCTTAAATCTACTCGTTACCACTCATAATTCACCTTTTGGTTACTTCTAAGTGAGTAACACAAGATTTGTGACGTCTTTTCGGAAATCGTGTGTTTTCATATTAGATTTCGAAATATCACATTTTTCAATTTTTTTCCACTTTTCGTTAAGTATATGGAAAACCACAAAGCGGTATGTAATTGAATATGTTAACATAACATTATTCAGCAGGTTTAATTTGACTTTATGAAGCAAAATTAGATAGTTCTAGGATGATGCAACAGTACAACAATTTTGTAATTTTTGTGTTTTTATTGTTTATCTGTAGCTGGCACACTGAAATATAAAATCTAATGTTATCTAAATCAATGCACTGGATTACCGATAGATTGGTATCAATATGATTGAACAGTCAGTGTGTATTCTTATTCGGCCACATTGCTTTTCAGCTAATGACTGCCAGCTATTGATCAAGCTGCCCAAGGTGAAGTGTGTGCGAAATGACCAAAGAGAAGGTAAGCACATTGCTGATGGTGTCAACAACCCTTTGAGTTTGATATTCCTATTCAAACAATACTGTTTTGTTTTGTTCGTTGCATGTCCAGAGATGTCAGTTGTGTTCATTGCTATAATCTTACACTGAAAACTCAAGTGGTGGAAACTTCTGAAAGACTTGACATTGCATGGACAAACTAAGAATGAGTAAAAGGATGGTGCTGGGTCACCATGTTATCAAGCACTAAAATAGAAATGTAAAATAAAATTACAATCATACATGTGCAGGCAAAGCAGTGACTGCATTTTCACATGCAGTGTATCAACGTTCAGTGGTGCCCTTTCCAACTCTTGTTGGGAGCCACAGTTAAGAAACCCCCTTCTAAGAAGAACGCAGGTGCAATGGAATTGCATTACATGGCAAATTGACACCAGCACCATAAAACCTTGCAAGTGGCTCTGCGCTGTACATGGCTGCATTATAATGAGAGAGCACTTCATTTGCACAATTATAAAATAGTGGAATCATTTCTCCATATACATTTAAAACAAATGTAATAAACGTGCTAAACATGCTGCATGCTACTGCAAAAGCATAGAGCTTGCTGTGTTCTGCAGACACGGACAACAGATAAATACAACAGTTTGAATAGACATATTGCTACTACTCCTCAGTGATTTTACTAATACATTAGAAAGTGCACAGACTATGAAGCTTCCCCCTTAAAGTGAGAACAGAGGATTTCTATTACTGATGTCAACTTGGTGAAGTTTAGGGCACCTTTGATGTCAGTGTGCCGATTCAACATGACTAGTGATGTGACTGTGTTTGCCTGTGGCTTCAGTCTCATGACTCAGATCAACAGTTCCCAGCTAGGAAAGACCCTCTAGCAGACGGTCCTTTGTTGCATCTGCGAAATGCAATCAAACCATGACTGAAGTGACCCTTTCAAATACTTCCAGCTGCGAGTGTGTATTCGGGTGTGTGCTCTAATTATCCACAAAGGGGCCGATTTATGGATTTTAGCAGCAGCTAAAAAGATGTTACCACACATATTTATTACAGTAGGGCCTTATTCAGTGAAATATAAGAATCTGTTCTTTAGAGAAATATACACTACCGTTCAAAAGTTTGGGGTCACTTAGAAATTTCCTTGTTTTCCATGAAAACATACATGAAATGAGTTTGAATAGGAAATATAGCAAAATGAATAGGAAATATAGTCATTGACAAGGTTAGAAATAATGATTTAATTTGTTGAGGTAATCTGAAAAGATTTCACCCCATGCTTCCTGAAGCACCTCCCACAAGTTGGATTGGCTTGATGGGCACTTCTTACGTACCATACGGTCAAGCTGCTCCCACAACAGCTCAATAGGGTTGAGATCCGGTGACTGTTCTGGCCACTCCATTATAGACAGAATACCAGCTGACTGCTTCTTCCCTAAATAGTTCTTGCATAGTTTGGAGCTGTGCTTTGGGTCATTGTCCTGTTGTAGGAGGAAATTGGCTCCAATCAAGCGCCGTCCACAGGGTATGGCATGGCGTTGCAAAATGGAGTGATAGCCTTCCTTCTTCAAGATCCCTTTTACCCTGTACAAATCTCCCACTTTACCACCACCAAAGCGCCCCCAGACCATCACATTGCCTCCACCATGCTTGACAGATGGTGTCAAGCACTTCTCCAGCATCTTTTCATTTGGTCTGCGTCTCACGAATGTTCTTCTTTGTGATCCGAACACCCCAAACTTGGATTCGTCTGTCCATAACACTTTTTTCCAATCTTCCTCTGTCCAGTGTCTGTGTTCTTTTGCCCATCTTAATCTTTTCTTTTTATTGGCCAGTCTGAGATATGGCTTTTTCTTTGCAACTCTGCCTAGAAGGCCAGCATCCCGGAGTCACCTCTTCACTGTTGACGTTGAGACTGGTTGAAGCTGCCAGTTGAGGACCTGTGAGGCGTCTGTTTCTCAAACTAGACACTCTAATGTATTTGTCCTCTTGCTCAGTTGTGCACCGGGGCCTCCCACTCCTCTTTCTATTCTGGTTAGAGCCAGTTTGCTGTTCTGTGAAGGAGTAGTACACAGCGTTGTACAAGATCTTCAGTTTCTTGGCAATTTCTCGCATGGAATAGCCTTCATTTCTCAGAACAAGAATAGACTGACGAGTTTCAGAAGAAAGTTCTTTGTTTCTGGCCATTTTGAGCCTGTAATCGAACCCACAATTGCTGATGCTCCAGATACTCAACTAGTCTAAAGAAGGCCAGTTTTATTGCTTCTTTAATCAGCACAACAGTTTTCAGCTATGCTAACATAATTGCAAAGGGTTTTCTAATGATCAATTAGCCTTTAAAATGATAAACTTGGATTAGCAAACACAACATGCCATTGGAACACAGGACTGATGGTTGCTGATAATGGGCCTCTGCACGCCTATGTAGATATTCCATTACAAATCAGCCGTTTCCAGCTACAATAGTCATTTACAACATTAACAATGTCTACACTGTATTTCTGATCAATTTGATGTTATTTTAATGGACAAAAAATTTGCTTTTCTTTCGAAAACAAGGAAATTTCTAAGTGACCCCAAACTTTTGAACGGTAGTGTATGTGACACCCTAATTATTTTCACTAAACCTGTTATAATGATTAATGAAACTGAATCAAACTTTTCAACTTTTAGACTTAAAGTTTGACTGTGATCGGTGCCATCACTAGATCCATTCAAAAAAGTTCCTCCTGGAGGAGTGGTTTGCGGCCCGGTTTTGAGTTTCAAATAACAGCGGAAAGCAACAGATACACAGATTCCAAGGGGTTTCACTGTGGTTAATGTGATATTAGGTACAGTATGCTGGCCAGTTTGCAATAAAAGGGTGGACATGCAGAGAAATTATAAAAATGCTATGCCACACATTCTTTTCCCCTGGCATTTATGTGAACAGGTCAATGACTATTCATATAAATATAGTGTACCATGTATATTGTAAGATATATATCATAAGAATTTACCCTTACAAACATGGATACAAGGTTCTCAATTCTATTCAAATTCCTAAAAAGGACTAATTAAATCAAATACATTTGACATACATTGTATGCAACACAGATTGGATTTCCATTGGGTTTGGGTTCCCTTTACATTTTAAAGGAATATTGGTGTTGGAATAATGTCTTTGGTCAAAGGGGTCTTGAGTTATGTGAAGTATACCATTATATCATAATTCTGGAGGTAAGAATATATTTTAAAGTGTTTGTCATTCATATTCTGGAAATCTTTCAACTTAGGTTTAATCCGATCCAGGGTGCGTGGTGCTGATACAGCTGTGGCTGGAGTGCTGACCTTTCTAGACAGTCACTGCGAGGTTAACAAAGACTGGCTTCCCCCTCTCCTCCAGAGGATAAAGGAGGTAAGAGGCCTGAAAACTATAGGACAGTTGAGCTAGCTGTAGAAAATGTTTACATTAGTGTTCAGCTTAATGTTATTCTTGCTGAGGCTAATGGAAATTCATGGTACACATACACAAACACACTGGCTTCTCACTATGAAACCTGTCAATCAGTCACATCAAGGTAGTTTCTTCTTAAACATGACCTGTCAACCTCCCAGCAGATGGTACTCTAATTGTAATCAGATTTGGAAAAACTTAAGCTCTACATGCCATTTTCAAAAGCTTCAGCTCATGAGTTGTTTTTGTCTGTTTCTCTGAATTAAATAAAGTTTGTAAACTGTTGTTAAAGAAGCCAAAATCTGTACTGACATCATTAAAGCATATTGAAAGTCTGGTAAAGCATTGATAATCGTTGTAAAGCACAGAGGTATGTTCAAACACATTTTTAAAAAATGGCAAACTACATAAAATATGATCTACAGTATGCATAGTATTACCATGGGAAAATGGTTAATCTATAGTAACTGTCTGGAATTATTTTATTGTTGTATTGTTATTTACTGAGTATGGTCTACCTAGGTATCTCTTTGATTTAGTAATAAACTAAACTGCCCAATTTACTTCATACAATTATTGACTTTAATAGTGTTTTTATTTTTATTTACTTATTTAAATAAATTATAGAGGGCAAGAATAAAATGTTATTTTATCACAAAAAAATTGCACATGGCTTTTACAGCAGATCCCTGTTGATGAAGTGGTTATTTTCAGGCATTTAAATTCACTGTGCATTGCAGTTCAGAAACATCACGTCATTTCCCTTTTCAAAACATCACTGTCAAGCAAGTGAATTGAGTTTTGTAATTGGTATGCAAAATAGATATATCTCAAAAATACACTGTAGCTTTTGTAATTTTGGACCATGTTTTCTAAACCTGGCTAAATGACTTCTGTACAATGCCTCCCAGCAATATAAAATCCTATTAACCTTTTTTTTCACTACCAGTGCCTGACATCTTGTTATAATTCAGTGTGCTCTGTGCCTGGGAATGAGATCAAATCTTTGTCATTTTAACTGTGATTTTTCAGTGTAATTAGTTTTACATCAGATCGCAGTGATGGGTGTAGAAAAGATTGTTCATGATGATATTAAATGGCTAGTTATATTTTGAGATAAGCAAAACAAGCTGGGAAGCACTGAAACTCTTTCCTATGATTTTATCCTTAACATGATTTCAACTGTCTATACCACTACGGTCGACTAGTAAAGGAGTCTTCCCGGGGCCCATGAAGGTTTTAGCTATGCATGACAAAAATACAACTCTTTTTAACAAGTTAAATGTTAAATGACATTTCTAAAATACACATTGTGCACGTTTATTCTAAAAATTACAATCATTTATTACAGTTGAAAAATAATTACTTGACATACCACAGTATTCCATTTTAGTGCTTTGAAATTGAAAGTTCTGTTGGTCCTTTCCCTTTACAGGACTAGGCGTAGATTACTTGTTTGTTTAAGTACTGTATTTAACAGGCATGATTTTCTCTAAACGTTTTTTTTTTAAAACTTGTTCCTGTTTTATATGGTATCTTTATGTCTTTTAATTAATAAATATTATAAAATAGACATTTATAAAGTCATGTGTTTATTTTCTTTAAAAAAGAAAAATTAAAATTTTAATTTCAAAATTAAAATAAAAAAAGGAAAATATTTCAAAGCTGTATGGTCCTTTTGACAAATAAACATTGTGTTTCATAACAAAATGCCTTTAACTAAAATGTTTATTGATTGACAAAGTAAACCATTTGTAATATATATCTGCTTGTAGAACAATGTCTTCTGTATTAATTATTTTCTATTTTAAAATTCTTCTATTTTGTTGGAAAGTGTTAATATTGCAGGCCAATTGCACCTCAGTATCAATGAGATAAGTGTTGATTGCAAATAAAAATAGAAACTGTTAATGCCTTCAGAAGTATACAAGTACCTTGTTTGATGGGGCCTAGTATATCTTAACTTTGCTGTAGATGAGGGTTATGTGCTTCATGTGCAAAAATACAACTACAGTATACATCTGTATCTTTATTAAATATATCAAAATGTTGATGTATTATTACATTATAAACATATAAAACCTTACCGTAATTACATGTGTAGTACATTTGATCTAACAGTTTCAAACTGCAATGTCTAGTTTCATCAATCACAGTAAATGATTTTCTGAACTGTTCTTCAGGACCCAACCTGCGTGGTGAGTCCTGTGATCGACATCATCAACATGGACTCTTTTGCTTATGTTGCAGCTTCATCTGATCTCCGTGGAGGTAGGTCTGGAGGCTTCCTGTCTTCTTAATCCTTTTCCAAAGTCTATACATGGATAATCCTGACCAATTACTCATATTTCATATTAATTTAGGCTGTCTCTCCCCATGTAGTTTGACATATTTTATTTTTTTATCTTCACATTTTATCTGCAAAATCTGGACCATGTCTCTATTTGAAATTAATTTTGATATTCAAATCATCCTAACTGGCAATATCCTAGTCCAATTGTGTCCATGGTGACCACTACAACTGTGGCTGGTTGAAGTGAATTACAGTTATGTCCTGTAAAAGTTGGGTATCATGGCTTTTTTTCAGTGAAACCTTTTATTCAGAGTGACTAACTAGAAGTACAATATACACACAGGGCACGTTAAGTAAGTAAGCCGCTCAGAGTGAGAACGCTCAGAAAGCACACTGAGCAGATTTAATGACTTAACGCTCTGCTACACGAGAGCGCTGAGCCTTTTAAAAATGGTGAATAATAATTATTTGCTTGTTTGTGTTTCTTAGGTGATAGTAGATAAAATGACCCCGTGTGAAGTTACTGTCCCCTGCTGTACCTCGCTGAGTTCGGCGCTCTGTTTGGACTGAACCTCATATCTGGCTGTGTTTAATACCAACAATACCAACGTTAATAATGAGAATTATGAATAATATTAATACTACAAGCCTAATAATAATACATTAATAACTATAAAACAGCTCTACATTAAAAAAAAAGAAATTAAATGATACAAATTCAAAAACAACAATTTTTACCATCTTATTTAGCCAATTAATACATAACTTCATAAGTCGAAACCCCGTCCTAACCTTATACTGTATATTGGTATCCGTCAAGTAGACAAAAGTATGATTTGGGTTCAAATGAAAAAGAAACACCCCAGCCATAATTCTGTATTGAATACATTGATAATATTCTGGGTTCCACAACAGTGGTGATTGCTCATTAACATTACTTTAACAGTTTAGTATATAGTATGTGTTATAGGAAGAATAGTTGAAATTCCTTCTTACCATCTGCCACTGAAAGTTAGTTGAAGCTGATTGTATTCATTTTCATACGCGGCTGAGTGATAGCAGGGCGTTTTGAACCGGGACTCTGACAGTCAAACTACAAGTTTAGAAACCCCACTGTGAGAATTCTCTCAGGCACAGTTGCTCTGATGGAAGAAGTGATACAACAAGCGCCTACCTGCAAATGATGCACACTCAGTGGGATCAAAAATAGTCAAGAGTACAGAGTATGTGAATTGATCAACTCAGTCCCTGTTGCAGATAGATACACGATTAGCCATACACTGTGATGGAAATGTGCAGGGTGTGCTATTTGTAAGAGCTATGGCCAGCTATTCAGCTATGGCCAAATGTTTTGCATCACCCTATAGAATTAACTAAGCTGGGTTAAATCTCCAGGGTGTACCTATTGATCCAACATGAGTTCATATTGATTTTTGCTCAAATAACCACTCGCACAGTTCTTGGACTTGAAAATCAGTATTGTGCTTAATTGCTTTGTGCCTCAGGGTTTGACTGGAGCCTGCATTTCAAGTGGGAGCAGCTGTCAGTGGAACAGAAAGCCAGGAGATCTGACCCCACCGAGCCCATTAAGTAAGTGGAGTGAAGAGAAAAAGAGGATAAAGGGCAAACAGCTGTGAAAGAGGGGCTGTATGGATCTGCAGCATACAACAGCTTCCAAAACAATAGGCACCTTTCCCTGTTTATTTTAACCATCTGTTATTGACTACTTTGATATTAATTGGTAACAACCAAAATAAGGGTCTTTGGATATCAACATATCCAACATATCCTCTTTGAAGGTTCTTACAAATGTAAACAGGTGTTATCTTTGAAAGAGAGCCCCTTTGTGTTATATCGGTTTCTAGTGGGTAAGCTAAACAGCTGTCACACATTTCCAATGAATCCAAACTGTTTGGATAACCGTTTATTTTTGGTTCTATTTTATCAACCAGTTCTGTTACTGTTGTAATGCTAGAGGGATGTCATGTGAAGCATGACACCATTTCACATTCTTTCACTATCAAACAAAAAACAAAACATTTACATTATATATTATTCAACATTATATTCAATATGTGTGCTCAGTATATCTGCAGTCAATGTGATTAATCAGAGTTCATCTTAACATATAATCAGATGTATTTCTCACAGCATCCCTTATTGGTGAGAGTTACATTAATGTTTGCAATATCTTCTATTTTGGAAATAGCTCACAAGGAACTATGCACAATGGATTCTCACCAAACACTTGCTAATAAAATTGCCACACTATGAACAACTGCTGTTTTGTTCTCTCTCAGTATACCAAACAAGTCAGAATTTGCGTCATTTTTTGTAAAAGGAAAATCGATCTGCTATTGGGCCCTGTCACAAAGACGGCCGGACAGTGGGTGACGTCAGACCAGAAACAGGAAGTAATACACAACAGACAGTGAGGTTGGTGAAGCTGAGCACTTGGTTGTGCTCAGCATTTAATAAACAAAATAAAAGAACACAAAAACAGCACACGGCACTTACGCCAAAATAAACAGACAAACAAAACGAACTAACACTTTACAAACGGTGCACGGAGACAAACAAACACGGTGAGTAAAAAAACACTTCTTATTATTATTACTATTTTATTTTCTCTCCTTCTCCACACCCGTTCTCCACTCTCGAACACCCAACCTCGAGTGAGTCAAACGTGCATCTATATATACTGTTGTGCTGGGATTCAATTACTAATTAATTATTCACTTGAATCCCAGCACGTGAATTAATTATGTGCAACCTCGTGCTCACATATTAAATACTTTAAATGCACGTGCAGTGATGTGCAATCCCGTGCCTAAATACAATTACATCTTAAATACACGTGAAACACACACCCGTTTATATCCCGTGTACCAATGACTATACACCAACATTAACACACGCAACATGCAACATATAACACACACATGCACACAGGGGCGGGGCACATTGCCACAGGCCCATATTGACAAAGCTTAGACTCGTTAATATCACACTTTATTAAGAAAACATTCTTCAGATAACTATAAACTTTTGAAAAAGGGCACTGTGACAGTACAGCCTCTCGGCCCAAGCTGTTACTGGCAGGAAGGAGACTCAGAAGATGGAAAGCTGCAGTTTAAGTACTAAAGCGGTACGTTTATTAATCCTACGAGGACAAAACAACAATAAACAAACAAATACAGCACGAGGGCCAAAATAAAGCGTCAAACACAAAACTTACACGAGCGAGGCTGAGTTATGCCTTCACTGGCTTTCCTTCTCAAAACACCCCTCAAACAAAGGGTGTTTTTTTCTCCCTTTTTATACAGGTGGTCATTCCCCAATTAGCACCAATAACCTCATTAGGGAATGACCACACCTTTAATTGTTTGCAGAGCAGGGATAGGATTGTATCCCATCCCTGTCACAGGCACAATTTAGTCACTTAAGAGTCTGTAAATGTAACACCTAGGTTTCTTTTTACTGTTGATTTATTTATTTGTGTAAAGACTCAGTAATCGGGACTATAATGTTTTCCACTGCCATAACAAATCCAAAAGAATTACTAAGCATAGAACATCTCGTGCCAGGTCTTGTTTGAACACACTGCTATCCCGTAATCCACTCGATTGTTTTTTCTCCAGTATAACGCAGTATCCCTATCAATCACAATCTCACGTGACCCTGAGCAGGTTATGTCTGTTGGACACTGCCCAGTTGATAGTAAGATCTAACAACAAAGGTTATTATTGAGATGTGTGTGAACTGAAGCTGATCAGTGTAATACTGTTTTAGTTTGGTAATGAATTTCATACTGCCACTCGGCTCTACTGCCAGAGACCCCTATACCTGGTACTAGCTACAGGAGCTATTTATACATGTACAGTACGAAAGAGTAGACCATGCCGAAGTAATGCTTAAATGATCAATCATACCTCTGCCAAATAAATGCTGTGCATTATTTGTGTTCTACTTTTATACTTTACTGGCAGAATCAAGATCGCATGTGCAATAGAAAGGAGTGAATCATTTTAATGGAGTTACTTTACCTGCCAAAGGAAAATATAGCTGCAATGATTGGTCACTTTTCACCAACATTAGATTTTTTTTAAGACCATTTCTTTTGAAAATGAAAAACAACAATTTTCTTTGGGGATATTTGCAAGTTTCATATTGAGAATCAAATATCTTCTGTTTCTTATTACTTTTGAAATCATCTTTGCTGTCTATGTCAAAACACCTCTTTCACCAATGGGTCTAACAGCTGAATAGAGCTTTGTCATTGGCTTTCCAGTCTGAATAATAGTGAACATGGTAACACGGACAATACACCAGATGATTGAATTTATCTTGGGAACTTTGGGAGATTTCAAACAGGAATAAAAAAAGCAGTTTATCAATACTTTAGCAGCATTACCTGTTCTTCTATATGGGAGATATTTAGGAATTTCTCTAGCTGTTTTAAAATTAAAACAGATTAAAATGGCTGCTTCCTGGTACCTAAGCACTTCCTGAGTTATTACACAATTTGAATGTACTGTATCTGAAATACAACACTACGTAATTGCAGACCAAGAAAGCAACAGCTACTTCTGTTGTATTGTGTTGCATTTAACACATATGCGTATCTCGATGCAAAACTGTGAAGAAGCTTCAGAACAAGAAAAGGGGACAATGTTAGTGATTATGTTAGAATTGAGTTTAAAGCCTTGGTTATCACTTTTTATTATTTTGAATTACTTTCCAACATTAACTAACTCTTGTTCATCTGCAGGACCCCTATTATTGCTGGTGGGCTGTTTGTAATGGACAAATCCTGGTTTAATCACTTGGGGAAATATGACACAGCCATGGATATTTGGGGTGGAGAAAACTTTGGTAAGACACTCGTATCCTGTTTGCAGACACTTTTAAGCCGACTCTGAGATGGTGTAACATGGTGATGTTACATACGTGGGTCGTCACTGAATAGTGCTGAAGCAGACACAGAGCATTGGGTTCTGAGACGCCGCACAAGCATGCAGATTTAATAAACACAGGCTCGACACTAGGACACCAATAATGGTAATCCTAGCACCGGATTTAATAAAGAAAACAAAACAAAGCTACGAATAAAAGTTTGCCACACAAGGCGAGCGCTAGTCCCACTAAAAGGAACGTTCTGATGCAGGAACCTACTACTGTACTGTGCAAACTGTTTGGTATCAACACCCCCTAAACTGACATACTTCTGGGCTTCTGGAGTTCCCGGCATTCTCACGGTGACTCTAGCCTTTTCAAAATGACTTTTCACACGGCCTCAGCTGAGCAATGCCTTCACAAGCACTGTCTTGGAGTGGAAGGGTTTCGTGTAGTAGTTCTCTCCATGGAGCGGACACTGTCCTTCTTGATGTAAGCACAGCACCTGTTTGTGTAGCATGGCGATGCACTCGCCTCGAGCTGTGGCGCAGATGCCTTTTGAGCTTCGTGCAGCCTCCCTGGGCATGCCCCCCAGCCAATCAGGACCTCTTGATTAACTCAGCACAGGGCAAGCCTACCTGCTCAATTAGTTCCTTAGCATCACGTCTCCTGTTGCGCGTCCCAGCTGCTTTCATAAAGGCACACATGCACTCAAGGAGCATCGACAGGGTCCCCCTGTCACAGATGGCATAGGTCTTTTTTTTTTTTTTTTTTTGTAGTGTAAACGCAGATGACCCAGGTTCAAACCAGGTCCAGCCGTCCTAAAAGTGGCCTGCTCCAAAGAGGCCTCTGCGACTGCTAAAATATATATACACAGCTGTGGCAAAGTTTTGCATCACCTAGAATTTTAGGATTGAGACATAATATATATATATATATATATATATATATATATATATATATATATATATATATATATATATATATATATATATACTGATGCACAATGTTTTATATCAATAGCTCATTGGGTACATACATAATGTTATTTACTTTTTAAATAGTGAGCAGATAGGTTTGTTGATTGTTTGATCAGTATTGTTCCTTGGGATAACAAAATACTGAGCTCAAGTCATCTAATTTCATAAAAATGCCAGGTGCTCAGTGTTTGGTATTTGAGTTGAGTTAAAATTGCCAAAATGAGTTGATTAAGAATTCGTATAAATAACCATTTGAAAATACATGATTTTAATTAACGTAAGTGAACAGTGAAAGATACGCCCATGCCCCGCTTGAGTAATGAAGATCGCCTGGTTGCTATCGGCTTGATTGAAGGCGGCCTGTCTGTGAGAGAAGTTGCCCCGAGAATGAGATGTTCTGCTTCAACAATCAGCAGTCCAGAGAAACCAGGAAACTGGCTCTGTTACATCCGACTGATCCATCTGTGTAATCGTTTTGAGACTGCAGTGGCTAGAGCACAAGAAATTCCAGAAAGAAATAACCCATGCAGGCCGTTCAGGGGTAAAATGTTGACAGCTGAGAGAGGAAATCGCCATCTTCTGTGGGCCAGAGAACATCTGAGGTGGTGGCAGAGAGAGCTGTGGAGTGTTTTATTCACCAATGAATTCCGTTTTGCCCTTGACAGACCTGACGGAAGACGAGGTGGTGAGCGTTATGCTGACTGTTGCATTGTTCAAGCCAACCGGTGGAATGGTGGAAGTATGATGATGTGAGAAGGAATCTCCTTTAACACAAGAACACCTTTGGTGCAGATTGAGGGCAACCTTACTGCTCAGCGATACATTGACGAAGTCCTTGAGGCAACAGTTTTTCAGGTCTTGCTGTGGCCAGTTTTTTCTCCTGATCTGAGTCCAGTAGAACATCTGTGGGACCAAATCGCCAGTGCCATCCACAGGCGACAATCGTGACCAGCCAACCTTTGCCAGCTGGCTGCAGCTGCAGAGGAAGAGTGGCAGAGCATCCCACAGCTGTCTATCCAGAGGCTGATCAGGTCTGTGCGTCAACGCTGCCAGGATTGTGTTAATGCTCAGGGAGGTCATACCTGATACTAACTTTGTACTGTTTTCATTTTGACAGTGTGTCACGTTTCATACTGAAAACTTATCATGATTCTTTGATCTGTATTTTTATTCACATTTTCTGTGATTTTGTTTGATATCTATGTTTAAAATATTTGATAAAATCCATTAGACCCAAGTGTTCCGTTTCTTTTGTGTGTGTTTGTGTGTGTGTATATATATATATATATATATATATATATATATATATATATATATATATATATATATATATATATATCATTGTGGCAGGGACAGGGTTAAAAGCCTCCCTGCCAAGTTTAATTGTTTAATTGTATTGTTTAATTGTATTAGTTAATTGTTTTATTGATTGTTTTGGCAGTTGGCCTCGTTATTGCAAATTGAGGCCAGCTGCCAAGTATAAAAGAAGAGCAGCCAGACTGCTCGGGGCACTACTGTGTGAAGAACCCAATGGTGCATCATACACTGTGTTCAAAGGTACTGTGTGAACTTTGTGTATGTGTAGTTTATGTGAGGTAAACAGCTTAGCTGCCCTGCAAGTTAGTCATGGAACCTGCATAAGTGTCTAATAAGTGCTCGAAAGACCTAGGCGTTTAATTTTTTTTTGTTTATTTTGGTTATTTTGCTGTGTTACATAAAAGTGCGCAGAGAAAGTGTGTGTCGGGGTCAGTTACGTGCTGGAAAAAGAACCCTAGAGAAGCAATATATCTCACAATACATATATATATATATATATGAACTGTGGTAAAGCCCCCGAGGTCAAGGCTGGTCTGCGCCCTGTGAACCCAGACTGCAGTTTATAGCGTTTGCACACTTTTATTATCCTTTACAACAAAAACAAATAAAACACAGGAACAAAACAAATGGTTTAAAAAAACACTACAAAACTCTACCTAAATCTATCTAAATGAGAGGAACTAATCTCCTTTCCTGAACATACAGAACAACAAAATACCTTTTCTTTTCTTTTGGTTTCTCTCTCTGTGTTCAGGCTGGGCAACACATTGGCAGTCAATCGCCACCTGGCCACATTCCACACTTTTATAATTAAATAATACTAATACAACTAATAGTGTTCATCTGCACCTGAGCCAAGATGGCTGCCAGCCACCAACCAAACACTCACACACCCTCACATGCACACGTGCAGAGCCTCTGCTCTGTCACAGAACATCATTTAGATATTTTATTTAATATCATGTAATCAAGGAAACCACAAAATGATATTTCAAAAGTCTACTGGAAGCCATAATAGTAGTACAGTATTACATGTTAGATTTCGAAATGTCAATTATATGGAATATATGGAAAACTCAAAAGCGGTATGTAATTCAATATGTTAACGTAACATTATTCAGCAGGTTTCATTCGACTTTATGAAGCAAAATGAGTTAAATCTATAGGGTGATGCAAAACTTTTGACCATAGCTAGTCTATAGAAAGTCTACACCCCCTTTCAAAATGTTCACCTTTTGTTGCCTTATAGCCTGGAATTAAAATGCATTAAAATTTATCTACACATCCTACCCCACAACTTCCAAGTGAAGAAAATATTCTAGAAATTTGTAGAAAATTAATTAAATAGAAAAACTGAAATAGCTTGGTTGGATAAGTGTCCACCCACCTTGTAATAGCAATCCTAAATTAGCTCAGGTGTAACCAATCGCCTTCAAAATCACACACCAAGTTAAGTGGCCTCCACCTGTGTTAAATTCACATGACTTCAGGATAAATTCAGCAGTTCCTGTAGGTTCCCTCTGCTGGGTAGTGCATTTCAAAGCAAAGACTCAACCATGAGCACCAAGGCGCTTTCAAAAGAACTCCGGGACAAAATTGTTGAAAGGCACAGATCAGGGGATGGGTATGAAAAAATATCAAAGGCCTTTAATATCCCTTGGAGCACAGTCAAGATGATTATTAAGAAGTGGAAGGTGTATGGCACCACCAAGACCCTGCCTAGATCAGGCCGTCCCTCCAAACTGGATGACCGAGCAAGAAGGAGACTGATCAGAGAGGCTACCAAGAGGCCAATGGCAACTTTGCAAGAGCTACAGGCTTTTATGGCCAAGACTGGTCAAAGTGTGCATGTGACAACAATATCCCAAGCACTCCACAAATCTGGCCTGTATGATAGGGTGGCAAGAAGGAAGCCATTACTCAAGAAAGCCCACCTTGAATCCCGTTTGAAGTATACAAAAAAACACTCAGGAGATTCTGTAGCCATGTGGCAAAAACTTTTTGGCCTAAATGCAAAGCGTTATGTTTGGCACAAACCCAACACAGCGCATCACCCAAAGAACACCATCCCTACTGTGAAGCATGGTGGTGGCAGCATCCTGTTATGGGGATGTTTCTCATCAGCAGGGACTGGGGCACTTGTAAGGATAGAAGGGAAAATGAATGGAGCAATGTACAGAGAAGTCCTTGAGGAAAACCTGCTGCCCTCTGCAAGAAAGCTGAAACTGGGACGGAAGTTCACCTTTCAGCATGACAACGACCCAAAGCACACAGCCAAAGCTACACTGGAGTGGCTAAGGAACAAAAAGGTAAAAGTCCTTGAGTGGCCCAGTCAGAGCCCCAACCTAAATCCAATCAAAAATTTGTGGCATGACTTGAAGATTGCTGTCCATCAACGCTCCCCAAGGAACTTGACAGAGCTTGAACAGTTTTTTAAAGAAGAATGGTCAAATACTGGCAAATCTAGGTGTGCAAAGTTGGTAGAGACCTATCCCAAAAGACTCACAGCTGTAATTGCTGCCAAAGGTGCTTCCACCAAGTATTAACTCGGGGATGGAGACTTATCCAATTATGATCTTTCAGTTTTGTATTTTTAATATATAATTTTTTTCTCAATAAAAAACTTTTTCCCCTTAACAGTGTGGAGTATGGTGTGTAGATAAGTGGAAAAAAAATCCTCATTTAAATGCATGAAACTCTGAGGCACTGACACAACAAAATGTGAAAAAAGTTCAAGGGGGTGTAGACTATATATATAGGCACTATATGTGTGTGATTACGTCACCTACCAGCCTTGCTGCCGCCTTCCCCCATGCACGCTACACTCTCCCCTGATAACCTCAAGTCTGCCCCAGACTTGCTCACCAGGCTACAGTCCGACGAGTACGTGCCGGGGTACCTGCATCCTACTTCCCTGACACCAATGTAGCGATCTTGGTTAACGCAGGCAGGCGCATCACACAGAGCGAGGCAATCCACACACAGGTGAAGGGCAGGCACGAACCGTAGAGGTTTGTTTTGGTTTGTTTCAGCCACAATAGGCCCTAGTCACAAAACTGTATTTACTTAGGTTTACTGTGGTATTCCTTCATAAAAGCTTAGCAAATTAGGAACAGTAAAAAGTAGGAACAGTGAAAAAGAGTAGGCTGGTAAAGCATGGGAAACATGGATAACACATGCAGTAGTACAGTGTAAGCATGGGGAAAGTGTAGTCAACTGCCAAATTACTATGTTTTCTTTTTTAAGGAGTGTTTTGAAACAAGAGAACACAGACTCGGACTGCAAACACTCTTCAGGGTCAAGTTTTAGAAATACATGATAATTGATAAGATATACTAGTTTAAAGGAACATTAATAAGTATTTTTAAACATGTTACTAAATGCAAGCGGAAAGCTTTAAATTATGTTGTAAAGCAATTGTAATCATTCTATAAAACATTGCTCTGTTTTATAACAATATACATACAGCATGGACATATATTATTTTAATACACAGTACTTTAAAGTTACTAAGGAGTCTTTCAGTTAACAGAAATGTACCTTTTTTGCAATGTATAGTAATACAGTCGAAATGTCTTGACATTCTATGGTAAATTTTTTTATTATTATTATGTCAGACACTGTAAATATTGGTGAGTAAGAAACCCTTTATCTATTACCTTGAGTAGTGTATTCTGGTTCTTGAATTAATTAATAACAGTGTGTCAAGGCTTTAAGAAAGCATATATTTCTCTCTGTAACAATTTATAGAAATTGTGAGAGCACTGGGGTCCATTGCATTATAGTATTGTGAGCACAAATGCAGTTGATTCATGTTTAATGGCAGGTCTGGATATAATTGATTTGTGAACAAAGTTCTATAAACTGACACTTTTTGACCGTGCTTCCTTGTAGAGATCTCTTTCCGCGTGTGGATGTGCGGTGGGAGCTTGGAGATCATCCCTTGCAGTCGAGTTGGTCATGTCTTCAGGAAGAAACACCCATATGTCTTCCCTGAAGGAAATGCCAATACCTACATAAAGTAAGTGGTGTGGTGAGTTATGTGTATTGTTTAAATTGCAATCAGGCCCATAATCCACATGTACCAATCTCAACAGTTTTTACAAATTCAAACATCCTCTCAAAAAAATCTAAAAGTGACTAGTTCTTTCTGTGTCGCACACTCCTTCCTCAATTTTCTTTTTGGTTGTTCACATTTTTAAATAAAGCCATACCTCTCCCACAATGGATGGAGTGCTGAATTAGTGATGTTCACATTTTTCAGATGTCCAGTTTAATTTACATGGCTCTTATGTCTCACCCCCTTCTCCCAACATCTGTTTATGAACAAATTGGTGGTGTACACGAAGAAAGAGGAACAAAACATTGCTATAGTATTGGCTTTAGATGACTGTCAAAAACAAAACTATTGCCTATAATGTGATTATCAATAATTAAGTACAATGAATAATAAATATAGTTAATATCATGATAATCAACAATTGTTCCAACCATAGTTTACAGACAGTCATGTTAAATGGGGAGTGTTCTAATTCCAGTTTCAGATTACAATGGTGCAGTATACTTTACACATGGATTTGTTTCCCCACAGGACAAACAGATGTTATGCTAAATTATGCTAAAAGGTGTAGAAGAGCACTGCCATGAACTTCAAAGCAACTCAATGCAGGAAATGCAGGGAAATATTGCTCCTAACATGGTCTTCCTGCTAAGAGTATCAAGGGAATAGGCAGAAAATTACCCTAATTAGATATCTAGGGATGAAAACAAACTGAACAAAACAGCACAAAGAACTGCTTTCTAAACACATTTTACAGGAACTAGTCTTGCATCTAGAGAATATGAATATGCAACTACTGTTTTTTTCAGTAGAATTAGTAGTGTTCAGAATTTAAAGTCTGTTTTGGACTATTTACATTTTATGGTGGATTACATTGGATAACCTACTAGATAAAGCTTGCATACTCATCCTAAATATCTACACAGTATCTGAACAGTATCTGGTTGATCTGTGTTCAGGACACCACAAACACAATATCACAATGTTTGAATTTGCTTTATCAAAAAAACGTTATAGTGGTTTCTGGTAACTATGACAGTGTCAATTTGGTGTAGTTTGTTTACCAGTCAGAAATCTGTTAAATGAAATGCAATTGAATTTATAAGATGGTTGATTACTGTTATCCCCATACTGAAAAAATCAGCTTGCTTTTTAAACTTCTGTTTTGCTTAATTAAATTATTATTTGTTTATTTAGCAGACGCCTTTATCCAAGGCGACTTACAGAGACTAGAGTTGTGAACTATGCATCAGCTGCAGAGTCACTTACAACTACGTCTCACCCGAAAGACGGAGCACAAGGAGGTTAAGTGACTTGCTCAGGGTCACACAATGAGTCAGTGGCTGAGGTGGGATTTACCCAGAAAAAAATGAAACGGAACTTACTCCAGCTAAAGTGTTAACAATCTCACCAATACCAAAACATTTTACATTTATAAAACTGTATAAAGCTGTAAAAAAATGTGATATATACAAAAGGTTCATTTTCATGAGTCAACCCTTATACAAGTTTACCATTTAAAAACATAGCAAAGTGTAATAAAGCATAGTGAATGCATGGTAAAGCATGGGCAAGTATTATACATTATAGTGAGGTATGGTAAAGCATTTTAAACTGAAGCATTTAAAAAAATATATGACAAATCAAGTTACCCTTAACCATTGGAAAATATATGAATAATCCAAAAAGTGGTGGTAAAAGAATAAACTCCTTCAATCCTGATCTATCCAACATTGCACTACAATGTGAGTACTCAAAGGCTATGTTTACAACAACTTTGGGCGCTCAGAATGGAATGTTCTTTTACTAGATTTGTGATATCATTGTTCTATACTTTTCTATATTTAGGAAATGCATGTTCCAACAGTGAAACACCTGGAGGGGGTAGCCAGTACCACTTTTGTCTGATTATTATTAGTTTATTTGGCAGATGCCTTTATCCAAGGCGACTTATAGGTGTTACAGGGCAATACAAGGTTACAGTGTAAAAAACTATATTTAAATACAGCCTAGTTTACAGTACATGCAAATGCTACTAGAATACAATATGAGATAAGAAGTAACAAGTTTAGGATTAAAACTATTTGTATCTACAATGACATAATAGTAGTACAAGGATAGTGCATCAGCTGAGCATCCAGTAACATGGTGCTTAGGTCAGGCAAGCCTAGTGCACAGTAAGAGGGGTAGATGAAAAATCAAAATGTGTCAAATTAAAGAATTGTCATCTTACTGAGACATAAATAAACTTCCTTAACTCCTTGTGGCAGGATGGCTTGCAGTGGTGAGGTGTGGTGACGTCACAGACCAGGAAGTAACAGAACCAAAACAGTGGATGGGCGGGTGAAGCTGAATGCTACTGCACTCAGCGTATTTATTAAATCATAAAACAAAACAAAAGATTTAAACAAACAACAAAACACAAAACAAAAAGGCGCGATGGCCAAACAAATAAACAGAAACAAGTATATTTTAAATATAGCAATTGTTTTTCGCTCGCTCTCCCGTACTCTCCTTTGTACACTCAACCCCCGCAGCATGGACAGCTGCAGGTTCTTATACTCTGGCCGAGGGGTTAACTAGCTGTTAATTATTTTATTACCCCTCGGCCACAGTCTGCACGCGTTTGGTAAGGATGCGTCACTGTCAGCTAGTTAAATAATCAGTAGCTGATCAGTCACGCATCCTCACAGGGTTTTTAAATATACAAACACAATAACAAAATATGCGGCGCTTTTATCCGCGCCGCAAACAAAAATACAAATAATAATAAATAAATACATAGGGGCGGGACACTCCGCCACACTCCTGTAATCCCATTGTGAGTTAAGAAATGCTTATCATACAACTTCAGAACAAATAATGCCGGGGCCAATGAAATTCTATATAAAAAAATTCCAACCAGTGAAATTGCACAGAGCTACATCAGTGCTTCACCACAGTAGTCAAAAGTACACTGTTATTAATTTCACAACAGATTTATCTGAATAATCTCAGAACAGGTTAATCTGTTTATACTGTAATTTTTTATACATATAAATTATAAATGCAATATACATGCTCGTAAACATACCTCCAAAAATGGATAATAGCATGACAGTTATAGCATGCTACCACTAAAATCACAAACCACTGACCAATGAATGAAAAATAGTAGTAGTAAAATAAAAAAAAAGGATTGAAAAGGACATTGTACCACCTTTAATTCTGCTTCTGTAAGCAGTCAATGTTTTAATGGGCCAGGTGCTATAGTTTAATTTACTGTGCATGTATTAAGAGACCTGCAATTAGTTTCATTGGTCTGTTTACTTTAGAGCATTATTCAGAGTCATAGTAAAATATACAGTCACGGTAACAGACTACTTGTAATAATAAACAAGCAGGCTAGGTCTTTAGTGCATGTTATCTTCAGTTATTTTTATGAAAGGTAGGCATAGAACTGAATGTGTCAAAGTGTCAAACCCCTCTGAGCAGTAGAAGAACCTGTTAAAAGACCATGAGAAATTTTTTTTTATTGGTTTAAAAAAGGCAAGGCACTTCTCAAGAAGCATTTTTTTTCTTTACCAAGGAACACCAGACGTACAGCCGAAGTGTGGATGGACGAGTTCAAACAGTTCTACTATGCAGCTCGTCCAGCTGCCAGGGGAAAACCATACGGAGAGTATGTTATTATATTAATTACAAAGATCATAATAAAGCTTGTATTTGTGTATTTTTCATCACATATTTGGACAACATGTTTTTTACATTTGCTGTTTCTTAACCAGCATTCAGAACAGAGAAGAACTCCGGAAGAATCTCAAGTGCAAGTCTTTCAAATGGTATCTGGATAATGTATATTCTGAGCTGAAGTAAGTGCAGATACATACTGTAAATGCTAGATGCCTTGTATTTCATGTCTGACCACAGGTGCACGAACCAGTCACTAAGTTTCATATTCTAACAACATATTTAAATTGATTTAGACCCAATTTATCAAATAGTGACAGGGGCATAAGTCAGATAATGATTTAAAGAGTCAACTGTCATATTTAAATTTATTTTTCTTTTCTTAAAGCTCTATCTAACTGTAAACAACTTCTTCATTCCATGTTCATTATAGTTAAACTTATGGTTTAACCCAATAAAGTGTTGATAAATTGTGCCTTTAAACTTTATTATGCTATTTTTTTTTTAGAAGATTGCAATTTCATAAGGCTTTTTTATGTAACCAAGGTACAGGTACTATCTTTTTTATTAGGTGCTAGTTAATAGCCTCTCATCTCTGATCACAAGTTAAATTAGTCTGATTGTATTGTCACACACAAAACCACCAAGTGGCTTTTGCTAGAGAGAGGCCTCGGATTGAATAGCAGGAGGTGTTCAGGTCAGGACTGATGGATGTATCAGCAGGGCTATGATTCCAATGGCGTCTGTCATCGACACTGTGCCTGACTGTAGCCTATGCCATTATCCCTCACCTTTCAAGAGCACTAAATTCACAAACTTAATATATTCATCCTATTATAAGGTATAAATGTATAACTAAACAAATAACAAAGAACAAACTGGTAGCTTTGTCGCAACGTGTTGCAGCCTTTCTTTGCACATAGCTAGTCACAGCTGAACAGATAGCTGCCAGTTACTCACTGACAGAAAGGGTTATGTGCATGTAGGCTATGGAATTGAGTAAGGAAAGAAAATGGGAAATGAAAGCGTTCTATTCACTTGCTGCTGGGATTTAAGACTCCAGTCAGGTAGCATAGTATGTATGACTGAGTAGCAATTAAGTTAGTGCACAGCACTAAGGTTTATGTCTGTGGGAAATGCTGAGTGCTAGCAAAGAAAATGAAACAGAGCTGGTATTTGTGGTCGGAAGTGTCAGAGTTCAACAGCACTGATGGGTTGTGACTTCTGTGCTCAAATTAGTCAAGTCCCTCAGAAACTGAATCTATCACCTCCAATTCCAATGGCATCTGTGTTGACACAGTCAGTGGGGTTCATCAGCTTTGCAGACCATGGTATTTTTAGTGTCATATCACTTGCTGTTTATTTTTATTTTCATTCTCATTGGTGGTATTTTTACATTTCCCCTCCAGGATCCCAGATGAATCAGACTTCCAGTCTGGCACGATTCAACAGAGACAGAACTGTGTGGAGTCTCAGAAATTAGAGGGGCAGGATTTGCCAGTGGTAAGCCTGGGAACCTGCATTGGGAGCAAAGGAGTGCCAGCTCTGAATCAGGTACAGTATGTATTACCAGCCAATTAAAAAGTACATCTCGGATAAAGCATTCCTTTCCAAGTATGTAGTCGCTCTGTCAGTAATAGCCTGAGACTGTCAAAGGATATTCATGGTGACGAAATGGAAATTTCCTTGGAAAGCATTGATTTAGAAGAGGTTCTCCTATGGAAAGGCTGTGACTTAAACTTGTAAACTATTCTACAGATAAATCTATAAGCTATAAATTAACATCAATCATTTTTTGTATTTTATGCAGTATGCAATTGCATACTGACTCCATGACATTGTGGTCTATTATTAATCAACCTAGTTTAAAAAAAAAAAAAAAAAAAATCTGTACATGTATTTTGCACCTGCCCAGGCTGCAGGAACTTTTTGCCAAATTAATACTCTGTTAATACCTGTAACAGGTGTGTTCTGTTATATGTGGGTATCCACTAAGAGAATGAGAAAGACACAGAGGGTTGAAACGTCACTCAGGCGTCCAGGTTTTATTAAAAGCACAGGCTGTTGCAGTTGTTGGTGGCCACCACTAGGGTATCCCTAGTGCCGAAGGATATATACAAACATGTACATGAAAAGTCAAAAATTCAAAACAAAACACAGTGAGAAAGACAGCTAATAAAACAAAAGGTGGCCAAGCGCTGCTAAGGGAAACACTAAAAGGGAGGTTCCGCTTCAGGAACCTTCTCCCTGCAGAAATTAAGTAAAAATTTGTGAGAATAAATTTCCTCTAAATTTAAATCTCCAATCCCAGTTAAACATACAGTGATCGTGTTGTAGGTCACCCTGAGTCCACAAACAGTGGTGAGGGATGGTTGTTTCTTCTTCTTCTTCTTCTTCTTCTTCTTCTTCTTCTTCTAGCCTGCAGACAAAAACACCAATCAAACAAAGAACAAAGAAATTGGCTTTGCAGCCTCTTTTTAAAGGCAGTTGAGCAGGGTTAATTGATTATCAGTTCTTCTGTTGCCAATTGCTGCAAATTCCTTTCAGTTATCTACATTAAACACACCTTTTTTTAAAATTACAAACAAAACCACCACCAAAATACATTCCTTTACAGGGGCAGGCCTCAGCCCTGTCACAGCCCCATATTAAGAAAACCTACTGTGAGTCTAACTGTGAACTGAACAGGTCATTTTTACACTCTCAAGATTTTTGCAATATATTTAAAACATGTCTGAGTTTGTGCATTTTTTTATTAATTCTGAATAGAGCTGTCTAGAACAAAGTACATAGATCAAAACTATAACACTGCATGTTTCCACAAAAGATAGGGATTAGTAGAGGAGGGGCTCCTGAGTGGTGCATCCAGTAAAGTGCAGGATGCTCCCTATAGCCTGGAGGTCGCTGGTTCGAGACTATTCTTTTGCCGACTGAGGACAGGAGCTCCCAGGGGCGGCGCATGGTGGCGGCCACCCAGGGGGAGGGAGGGTTAGGTCAGCCAGGGTGTCCTCGGCTCACCACGCACCAATGACCCCTGTGGTCTGGCCGGGCGCCAGCGGCTTGCCTGTAAGCTGCCCAGAGCTGCGTTGTCCCCCAACGCTGTAGCTCTGGGTTGCTGCATGGTGAGTCTGCAGTGTGTAAAAAAGCGGTCAGTTGACGGCACACGCTTCAGAGGACAGCGTATGTTCGTCTTCGCCGCTCCCGAGTCAGCAGGGGAGTGGTAGCGGTGAGCTGAGCTAAACAAAATAATTGGATACTACTAAATTGGGGAGAAAACAAAAATAATTGGCGACTACTACATTTTTACATAAAAAAAGATAGGACTTAGTAGCCAAACAAGCAATATATATACACATATATATATATATATATATATATATATATATATATATATATATATATATATATATATATATATATAGCAGCAGTGTGGAGTGGTGGTTAGGGCTCTGGACTCTTGACCGGAGGGTTGTGGAACACTGCTGCTGTGCCCTTGAACAAGGTACTTTACCTAGATTGCTCCAGTAAAAACCCAACTGTATAAATGGGTAATTGTATGTAAAAATAATGTGATATCTTGTAACAATTGTAAGTCACCCTGGATAAGGGCCTCTGCTAAGAAATAAATTTAAAATAAAAAATAATTGTTTTGCAGCATCTTGTAGTAAATAATAGTGATAGAGGTATAATTTGCTAAGTTGTCAGGATAAATGAAAGAAAATGGAAATTAAAGAAAACTGACTTTGAAGTTTGAATATAGGCTACAAATTGTATTGCAGTTGTGCTTTCTCAGGTTTCACGGGCAAAACCTTTTTTTTTAATTAAGAGAAACAAAAAAAAATAATTCTCAGGTTAATAAAATCAATTGAAACGTGTACATAGCACTTTGTGGTTTCCCATGTACTTAATGAAAAACTGGCAGAAATTGAAAAATGTGACATTTCGAAATCTAACATGAAATACTGTACGACTACTATGGCTTTCAGTAGACTTTTGTGATGTCATTTAGTAGTTTTTTTGATTATATGATGTTAAGTAAAATATCTCAATTATGTTCATATTTATATGTTTTAAAAATTATGTCTTAATCCTAAAATTCTAAATCCTAAAATAGCTGTACATATTACTAGGCTTCCAAGCCAGAATGGCTGGGAAGCATATTGTTTCTGTTAGGATTATTATTATTATTATTATTATTATTATTATTATTATTATTATTATTATTATTATTATTGTTTTGGTTTTTTTTCTTCTTCCTCCACAAAGTTCAAAAACTCACGAAAATTGGTAGGTTGGTAGATGCCTATGGGACAGTGTACCAGAAACAAAAACAAATGTCATAGGTCACATGGTCTGGCAGCCATATTGAATTTTGCGTAGATTGTTAAAATGTCTATGTATCAAAAACAACTTATTGCAGAGTTCTGAAACTTGCTATACATGTTTAGGGATAGTCCAGCATTTAACTGTTGTTTATAAGAAGCTGATTGGTTTTGTTGTGTGGTGGCTACGTTGGATAAAGTCATAAAAATACAGCAGAAATGTAAAATCATCAAAAAACTAACATCTTCTTCTCATAAAGTGCTTATTCGATTGAAATGAAAATTGCTATACATGATCTAAGTATGGGTGGCTTTTACACTTGTTCAATGAGTTTTTACGGTAAAAAAACATAGCGGCCACGTTGGATGACCTCATCAACATACAAAACTGGCTTACAAAAACCTTTGTCTCTGAAACAACTAGTCCGAGTGAACCAAAAATTGCCACACATGATCCTAGTGTGGTTGTCTTTAAACATTGTTCAAGGGAAGTTGCTACAATAAAAAATATGGCGGCCACATTGGATGACATCATCAACTTAAAAACTGGCTAATAACTCCTTGTAGAGTGCAGATAGGGCCATGGTTACTATGGCACACATATAGTAACCCTTGTATGCTCTATAAAAAATGTATTTGCCCGTGACCTTTGACCTCTCCTTAAGGTCAAGTGTAAAACTGGACAATAATTCCTTAGAGAGTGCAGATAGGGTCATAGTTACTATGGAACACATATAGGAAGACATGTATGCGCTATATAAAAATGTAATTGCCTGTGAACTCTGACCTCTCCAAAAGGTAAAATGTAAAACTGGATAATAACTCTTTAGAGAATGCAGATAGCGTTATGGTTACTATGGAACACATATAGTAAACCATATATGTTCTTACAAAAACTGTCCACTAGATGGTGCTCATTGGTCACAGCATGGACATACCATATATACTCTACAAACAAATGTCATTGCCTGCGACCTCTGACCTCTCCTAAAGGTCAAATGATAAATTGGCTTATAAAATCAACACCATTGCACAACAAGTCATGGAAGTTGTGTCAGAGCGAAAACGAATGTCATAGGTCACATGGTTTGGCAGCCATATTGGATTTTTTGAAGAATGTTTGGCCAATTTTAAAAAATATTCTTCTCCGAAACAGTTTACAGCACAGATCTGAAACCTAGTACACATACTCCCCTCATGGCCTAGATTTACCGTTGTTCAAGAGAAGTCGATCCGTCACATCGTTTGGCGGCCATACTGGATTTGTCGAAAATATTCAAACAACTTCTCTGAAAGCGTTATGCCGATTGAATAAAAACTTTGCATACATAGCCTTGTCTATCAAGTTAGTTCAAAGCAAGTTGCTACATTAAAAAAACATGGGTGCCGCGAGCCAATCAAATTTCAGCTATGGTCAATTTGCATATATTGCAGTATTTCTCTATTGTACAATGTGGTAGAGTGATGAAACTTTATACAGTAGTAGAGGCCTATTGGAAATTAATGTCAATGAAAGAATGATTGGTCACATGATTTGGCAGCCAAATTGGATTTGTCGAGCCAAATTATCGTATGTCCGTAAAATCAACACCATTGCACGAAAACTCACGAAACTTAGTAGGATGGTAGAGGGCTTTGGGAAGTTGTGTCAGAGTGGTTTGGTGTCCATATTGGATTTTTCAAAAATGTTGGACAATTAAAAAAAATCTTGTCCGAAACCGCTTATCACAGAGATGTGAGACTTGGTGCAATAGACTACCCTCATGCCCTACATTTACGGTTGTTCAAGAGAAGTCGATTGGTCATTTGGTTTGGTGGCCATATTGGATTTGTCAAAAATAGTCAAATGTCTGTTTTTCTGAAACCGTTATGCTGATTGAAGCGAAACTTTGCATACATAGCAAAGCAAGTCGCTACATAAAAAAAAAACAAAAAAACATGGCTGCCATGAGCCAATCAAATTTCAGCTATGGTCAAATAGCACATATTTGCACATATTACCTTGCTAAAATTCAAATGCAAAACTTGTTTAGAACTCCTTTGAGAGTTTAGACAGTATAGAATACACAAATGAACCCATATGTGCGCTAATCAAAAATGGCCTTGACCGTAACCTTTGACCTCTCCTTGAGGTCAAATGCAAAACTAGCTTATAACTCCTTATAGAGTGCAGATAGGGTCATGGTTACAATGGAACACATATAGGAACCCATATATGCTCTTTTCAAAAACCTTTGACCTCTCCTTAAGGTCAAATGCAACCAAGATGGCGGCCTGATGCATTTTTTGGAAAAAACCTTTCAAAATCTTCTTGGGAACCGGTGAACCGATTGATCTGAAACTTTGCATATGTCATCAGCAACCAAACCCGCTTCAAGTTTGCGAAGCAGAAGTTGCTGCGATAAATTTTACTATCAAAATGGCTGCCACAAGTTTTACCGAAATGCGCCCCTAAAAGCAAACTGTGTTTATTTGAAAACTGTTTGACCAACAAACTTGGTAGGCATCGTCCCGGTGACAATGGAATACAAATATATCAAAATAATAATAAACAATATGGCCACCAGACGTACATTTACGTCTTTAAATTTAAAACTGCCTCAGTTGACATACGGCTTACTTGACTAACTCCAAATTTCACAAGCATCATCCCTGTCACTGTATCAATACAACTGACCAAAATAGCTGTCTGACACATATTTTTATGGACCTTTCGAAATCTTCTTCTTGGGAACCGGTGAAGTGATTGATCTGACACTTGGAATATATCATCAGCATCCAAACCTGCTTCAAGTTTTGGGAACAACAAACTGCTTCTGCTCGAAAACCATTTAACCAGCTTACTCCCAACTTGGTAGGCATCATGAAGAGAATTCACAAAATGGTGTTGTTTTGTTAAGGTGCCCGCCGGCCCTACAGTTTCTTCTTAAATTTAAAACTGCTTCAGTTAAAAAATGGTTTACTTGATTAACACCAAACCTGAAAACCATCATGCATGTGTCAATACAATTTACTTTTTCAAAAATTGTATTTGTGCGTGAACCAAGATGGCCGTCTGACGCATCTTTTGGAAAAAACTTTCAAAATCTTCTTCAGGGGAACTGGTGAAGTTACTGATTTCAAACTTGTCAAATATCAAGAACTAAACCCACTTCTTCCAGGAATTGGTTAAGGTTCTGGTACTGGGGCTTGGAAGCCGTAAAACTGCCTGGCAGTTCTAGTTATTATTATTATTATTATTATTATTATTATTATTATTATTATTGAATATTTCAGTTATGCATCATTTTTTTTTACTATTGCTACCACGGCTACTATGACTACTATGACTAACAATAATAATAATAATAATAATAAAACAAACTCCACAACTGTGAAATCTATAATAAGGTTTATGGTTCACTGTTAAATATCTGAAAAGCAAAAAAAAACAAAAAACATTCCAATCCAAATAACAAATAAATACAAAATGTGAAAATGCATAATTTACATTCTTAAAATTATGGAATAAATATCAAAAGCTTTCTCAAATGTGACCACCAGCGGGATTTTCTATGGCAACAGCAGCCCCCCAGCAACTTCTCTCTTCATCAATCTTTACCTTTGGTGCCGCTATCCAGCTTTCATTCAGTGCAGTTCTGCTGCTTGCATGCTAGTTCCTCATACTGCTTCTGTTTCTGTTAGCTGCTGTTGGCCAGCATTAACTTCAGTATAATCACTGCATTTTGATTGGCATAGCTTTTATTCTGATCATTTTGTCATGCGTCTCATTGGCTGATCAATAAGAAGATTTTAGTAGTGCAATGTGAAAAAAATGTTATGGAGCAATGTTATTTTCTTTAGTTTGGAGAAACTATCTGAATTTTCTAACATTGCTGTGCATGAAAGGAAAGGAAACAAATGTGTGTCTGTGTCCCTGTCATAAATGACATAGTTTATAGATATTAGAAATACGTATCACAACGTGTGGTGCCTTGCACCGAGTTACCACCATGTCAGAATTTCAGTGACAGTTTCTAAAATGTCAGGTTATGTGTGGGATTAACATAAAAAACAGGATCAACAAAGTGCTGCTTTAGATTTGGCAGAGCGGAATTGGGGCATACAGATGCAGGTGTGCTTCAGGCTTTCCAAAAATTGGCCCAACTTGCAAGGTACATGTTAAGAATATAACTTTTTGTTTTGTTGTGATCCTATTTTTTGTTAGGAAGAGAGTAATACAAAAAACAAAAATGTTTTTTTTTTCTTTGTACAACGCCCCCTTTTCCACATTTATTTTTTTGATGAGTTTATCTAAGTTCAATCTGACATTTTCACTTGTGTGTACAGCTAAAAAACAAAAGGCATGAGTAAACCTCAGTATTGCTGTTATATTAATTAATATTTATGAAAATGTGTCTTTTGCCACTAGGTATATGGCAATGGCAGGAATAAAAACAAAATTCTACCTTTGTACTGTTTGTGCCTGAAATACATACAAGAAAATGTATAATTACAGGCAAAGTAAGACCTTCACAACCTATTATGGAATATTACACTTTTACATTTTTATGATATAGCAGCATTGCAAATCATTATACTTTTTGTTAAATTTAGCTGGGAATTGTGCAGCATGTGATTGGAACAGGAAAGTAATAGCAATTCCCATTCAAGTACGAAATGTAACCATTACTGAATGGGTATTTACCTCCTAAAGTCCTGAATAAGATATAACAAAGCTGCTCAGCCAAGCCTGTGAGCCTGTGGTATAAAGGACTGCGCGCACAGATATCTGCGCCATTTTTCCTATCAAGAACTGACAGGAGAGCCTATTCAGAAACGTACTTCGTACTTTTTCAGCTATAGATTTTCGCATTTATTGTGTTTTTACACAAATCATATGTGATATAAAATATAAGTTTTATGAATTAGGCGTATTTGTGTATTACAGCCTGTTGTTTGTTACGTCCCACTGCAGCCTTGTGCCCCGCGTGAATCCAGTGGCTTGTGTCTCTCTTTCCCAGGGATCAAGCAACGTAAGTCGGCTGACTTTGTGCTCTCCCCCCAGGCTGCAATAGCTCCGGCTCTGGAGTTAATTTATTCTCATTTTAGCTTTGGCCAAAATTACGAGACAGTTTGTGTAATTAAAGTAATTATTATTACTGTATTTTGTTGAGAAATATTATTTTCTCATTCTGTTTTCACAGAGACTAAGCGCAAGCCTGTCTGCAGCGTGTGTTGCGGCACACGTGTAGTGACAGCGGCTGTCGTCTTGACGCCGTTTTGGTGACAGCTGTTGCATCACCATTACGAGGGCTGTTAGTTAATTCTAACAAACGGACCGAACCGGGAACGAGGTTACAGCACCGGTACCTTACCGTACTGACCCAGTGCTACTGTCACTGAAACAGCCCGGTACCACCCTGGTTCTGACCGGTACAGTACCGCACCGATCTGGTGCTACAGTCACTGACCCGGTAACGTACTGCACCGACCCAGTCACTGAACCGGTACCACCCCACACCATCCCGGTTTCCGACCAGTACCGTACCATACTGACTCTGTGCTAAAAGTCACCAAACCAGTCTGGTTCCGACACGCTACCAACCCATGCTAACATCCCTGGTCTGGTACCAAGCCGGTCTTGTTCGGGTCTTGAACATCCCCGTTGCTGTCAAGCAGACTGAGGTGGCACTTGTACTTTGTTTACTGTACACTGCATTGCTACTTATTATTATTATTATTATTATTATTATTTATTATTATTTATTTCTTAGCAGACGCCCTTATCCAGGGCGACTTACAATTGTAAGCAAATACATTTCAAGTGTTACAGTACAGGTAATACAATGCATAATGCCTGGGTTTTATCCCTGCAACACATGCAAGGCCAGTCTGCCTGTTGAGGACAAGCATGGCAGATGCTCTTCCTGCCTGGGGCCAGAGCATGCAAAGGAGGTAGTGGTGAACTGCAGTTTCTGCAAATTTTGAGCATGTGAATGTTTGGCACCTCCTGTCCCCTTGGGGTCCCAGGGGGCTACGAGCGCAGATTGACAGCAGGATGACGTGCTCTCCCTCGCTGCCTCTGAGAAGGTGGGCGAACAGGAGCTTGCGTTCCCGTCTGAGGACGTGGAGTCAGACAGCACATCCCCTGCGGTTAAGCTCTCCCTGTCAGCAGAGCTTCTACCACTGATCAAGCGGGCCACTGCAGTCTTGCAAGTGCCCTGTCCTACAGAAGATGAGACCATTTTTGATGACAAGCCTACCACCTCTCCCGTGTCCCCTCCATAGTACCCGGATTTTCTTTTTGCGATCCAGTTGTCCTGGGGTCACCTGGCTACAGCTCCTGCTGTTTTCCGGTCTATGGACACCCTATATAGGGTGCACGATGCGGAGAAGCTGGGCCTGGCCCAATTTCCGCTGGGGGAGGCTTCAATTGCCGCGTTGGTACAGGCACCTAATTAAGCGCTCCTGTTCAAGGAGGCTATCTGCCTCAACAAACAGTGCCAGGTCTCGTAGGTGATCCTCAAGCCTGTCTATTCAGCCAGTGCATTCGCAGCTGGGCAACTTTAATAGTATTCTGGTAGCCTACCAGTCCTCTTTGCTGAGGTCCCTCTCTGACAGTCACAGACCCTCACCACAACAGCTGGATGAGCTGCACCTGCTTAAGAAGAACCTGCTCCGTTTGTCAAAACTGAACGGGCAGGCTGTAGGTAAAAACTTGGCTGTGCTGGTAGCCACACACAGGCTGCTTTGGTTTTCCCAGGCACACGTGTACCGCTGTTGGATGCCCCTATTACACCAGGGCATACCTTTGGTCCCGTGGTTGATGAGATGCTGCAGTGCCCTCACCGTGCACAGGAATCCACGAAGGAGCTGGTTTGCCTGCTTCCTAAGCAACAACCCCCAGTGCGCAAACTGGCGCCCTAGGCCCCAGCAGCCTGCTGCCAGTGGTGGTGTTCAGAATCGGTCCGCGGCTTCTCGTCGCAGAGACTACAATAGGTTCTGCTCCAACTGAGTATCTGCTTTACTGGCTGAACAAGTAAACCATACTTACAGGTACAGTTCTACAGTATTTATTTTAAACACTGAGATTAATTGGTATGTTGTCAGCAATATAATATAATATTATGTACTGCTCATAATGTTTTTTTTTATAATTAGAGAAACTGAAATATTTTTTAGATCACTGCTCCACAGTTTCAACAGAGTGGACACCAAATCTGCTACACCTTCCCTGGCCAAGGAGACACACTTTTTATACATACGTGTAATGCTCACTAGGCATTGAGACACTTCTACAAAATGGTGGTTGGGTGCACAGTAAAACCCTAGTATTGCTTTACAATCTTTTACATATTAACCTTCTAATCCACTTCCACTGTGTGACCCCTCAGTATGATTCCTTGTGAATAGATGTCTACAAATGACATACTTCAATCATGCTACATCAGTAAATATTCTGTAAAAAAAAAAAAAAAAAATACTGTATTCTGGAGTGTTCATTTAATCAGATATGCTATGCAACTGGTAGGCTTTTGACCACCTCTAAATGTTCATTTTTCAATGTTGCCTGCCAAGTAAGCCAGACATTTGTCAATACAAGCAGCAAACTAACCAAATCTTGTGAAGAATAGACTAGCTGAGGAGGCAAAAATACAGTAGTAATGAGGAACAGCATATGCTATTGAAGATGATTGATAATAGCATCAAGCTGCGTCGAAGCAAGTGGCTGCCAGGATTGGAGACAAAAAAATAATGATACAGGAGAAAATAAACTTCAGTCAGCAACTTTAAAAGGACCCACTTTGGGAAAGCTTAGGATGAAAAGTGGTACATTGTGCGAAAAAACTAAACAAAAAAAAAAACAAAAAAAAGAGAAGTGCCTCCTACAAATCCATTTTTTTTGTTTTTTTTAATCTGACTGTTATCCTCCAATAATGGTGTAGTGGAGGCAATCGTAAATGTCAAACACATTTTTACATACTGTTATATATATATACAGTACCAGTCAAAAGTTTGAGTACACCTGCTTGAAACCATGTTTTTCATGATTATGCAAGAATTATCTGTCGAAGAAGGAAAGTGAAGGACAACTCATTCTAATGACCTGGTGTGACAGTCTGGCTCGCAGTGGTGACGTCACGGACCAGGAAGTACAGAAACCAAAATAATGGATGGGCGGGTGAAGCTGAGTGCAACGGCACTCAGCATATTTATTAATAAACAAAAATAAAAGATTTAAACAAACCACAAAACAAAAAGGCGCGTTGGCCAAACAAATAAACAGCAACAAGTATATTTTTTAAATATGGCAATTGTTCTTTTTCCTCGCTCTTTCTCGCCGCTCTCCCGTACTCTCCTCTCTATACTCCACTTGCAGCACGGACAGCTGCTAGTTCTTATACTCTGGCCGAGGGGTTAACTAGCTGTTAATTATCTTATTACCCCTCGGCCACAGTCTGCACGCGTTTGGTAAGGATGCATGACTGTCAGCTAGTTAAATAATCAGTAGCTGATCAGTCATGCATCCTCACAAGGTTTTTAAATATAAATAATAAAAGATGCAGCGCTTTTATCCGCGCCGCAAACAAATACAAATAATAATAAATAGGGGCGGGACACTCCGCCACACCTGGCCTGCCCAGTCTCCAGACCTCAATCCCATAGAACTTGTATGAGACGAACTGGACAGAAGTGCCTTCCATCTCTAGGAATTGCTGTAGAAGAGCTGGGAAGGCATGTTGGGTGATTTCCTGCTGAAACTTGTTAACCGAATGCGTTGTGAGGCTGTTATTAAGGCAATGGGTGGCTATTTTGAGGAATCCAAGATTTAGAGACAATTTTCAATTTTCTTGAACATTGCTTTGATACTCCTTATGTTTTGTTTTGTATATTGTAACATGTGTTTTCATTTTCAAGTATTTACAGAAACGTATACGACATAAAACATTGTCAATTATGAAAAAAACCTAGTTTCCAGCAAGTGTACTCAAACTTTTGACTGGTACTGTATATATATATATATATATATATATATATTGTAATAGATCGAACCTCTTTACGGTTCGTTGCCCCTTTAAAAACACGGACCCAACACACAAATGGATTTTTTTAAAGCGCGGTTGCGCTATTTTTAATGAAACACAAAAACAAAATAAACAAACAAACAAACACCTAGCTCGCTTTGAGCACTAACTAAACAAAACAGGAACCTAAACTAAAGACAGGACAGCTAAGCTGTTTACCTGTAACAAAAACAAACAAAACCGCACACACAAAAAAGGCTTCACTCTACCTTTCTTTTTAAATTACGGCTGTACCCACACACCAGCACAGTCGGGCTTCTACCCTCTTCAGCAGCTGCCCCGAGCAGACTGACTGCTCTCCTTTTAAAACCGGGCACCTGGCTCCAATTTTTAATAGTAGCCAGGTGCCGGTAATGATTAACAATAAAACAATTAACAAAACAATTAAACAATTAACAAAAACAAACCCAAAATGTGCCTACGCACATGTTTTCTGCAGGAAGGATTTAACCCCCTCCCTGCTGTCTCACACATCCCCCCCCATGTCTTTTCAAGACATCGGCCATACAACGGCCACCTCCCTCCACCCTTAAAAGACCACCCACCCTCAAGTCCACAAATGTCAATTTTCGCCCTCTTCCACGGGCGGGCTTGAGGGTGGGTTGGTCCCTCCGGCGTTCCAGGGAGGGACCCAGGACCCGGCGAGGAGGGACCCAGGCGGCTTGTCCAGGGCGACCACAGCGCAGACCGGTGACCGGGAGCCAGGACTGACAGGCAGAGGCGTGCGCCTGTGGACCTCGCGCAGCGACCTCTGGAATCCCAGGTGGAGCGTAGCACTAGGCAAGGGAGCGGAGCAATCAGCAGGGGAACGCTAGTGACCTCTGCCCCTTGCGTAGCGGCGTCTGCCTCTTGCGCAGCGGCGTCTGGGATTCCAGGGGAGTGGAGTAAGGGACCAGGCAAGCGACTGTGCCTGGCTGTACTGGCGACCTGGGAGCAAGGTCCAGCGCAGGGAGGTCTGGGCATTCCGCCAGGTGTCCACGATGACGGGACAGGGAACCTCCCTCAGCAACGCCGGACTCACTTGCACGGTTGGTTGTTCTAGAAGCGGCAGCTCCACCCCTCTGGCTCTCGGGATGGCAGTTCCACCCCCTCTGGCTCTCGGGACGGAAGCTCCCACTTTTGCAGCAGTAGCTCCAGTTCGGTCGGCTCCCGCTCCTGTATGAACAACGGGGCCACGCCCAGCTCCTGCCTCTGCCTCTCCATTTTCTTCGTCTGCTCCTCCTGAGCAGCGGTGTTCTTACTGAACCTCTCTATTAAATCTTTAAAATCCATTTTTGGGTCATTAGGGGCGCCCCCACTCGCTGCCACCATATGTAAAAGATCCGACCTCTTTTCGGTTCGTTGCCCCTTTAAAAACACGGACCCAACACACAAATGGATTTTTTTAAAGCGCGGTTGCGCTATTTTTAATGAAACACAAAAACAAAATAAACAAACAAACAAACACCTAGCTCGCTTTGAGCACTAACTAAACAAAACAGGAACCTAAACTAAAGACAGGACAGCTAAGCTGTTTACCTGTAACAAAACAAACAAAACCACACACACAAAAAAGGCTTCACTCTACCTTTCTTTTTAAATTACGGCTGTACCCACACACCAGCACAGTCGGGCTTCTACCCTCTTCAGCAGCTGCCCGAGCAGACTGACTGCTCTCCTTTTAAACCGGGCACCTGGCTCCAATTTTCAATAGTAGCCAGGTGCCGGTAATGATCAACAATAAAACAATTAACAAAACAATTAAACAATTAACAAAAACAAACCCAAAATGTGCCTACGCACATGTTTTCCTGCTAGGAAGGATTTAACCCCTCCCTGCTGTCTCACAATATATATATATATATATATATATATATATACAGTACTGTGCAAAAGTTTTAGGCAGGTGTGAAAAAATGCTGTAAAGTAAGAATGCTTTCAAAAATAGACATGTTAATAGTTTATATTTATCAATTAACTAAATGCAAAGTGAGTGAACAGAAGAAAAATCTAAATCAAATCCATATTTGGTGTGACCACCCTTTGCCTTCAAAACAGCATCAAGCATCAATTCTTCTAGGTACACTTGCACACAGTTTTTGAAGGAACTCGGCAGGTAGGTTGGCCCAAACATCTTGGAGAACTAACCACAGTTCTTCTGTGGATTTAGGCAGCCTCAGTTGCTTCTCTCTCTTCATGTAATCCCAGACAGACTCGATGATGTTGAGATCAGGGCTCTGTGGGGGCCATACCATCACTTCCAGGACTCCTTGTTCTTCTTTACGCTGAAGATAGTTCTTAATGACTTTCGCTGTATGTTTGGGGTCGTTGTCATGCTGCAGAATAAATTTGGGGCCAATCAGATGCCTCCCTGATGGTATTGCATGATGGATAAGTATCTGCCTGTACTTCTCAGCATTGAGGAGACCATTAATTCTGACCAAATCCCCAACTCCATTTGCAGAAATGCAGCCCCAAACTTGCAAGGAACCTCCACCATGCTTCACTGTTGCCTGCAGACACTCATTCGTGTATGCGCTTTCCAGCCCTTGGCGAACAAACTGCCTTCTGCTACAGCCAAATATTTCAAATTTTGACTCATCAGTCCAGAGCACCTGCTGCCATTTTTCTGCACCCCAGTTCCTGTGTTTTCGTGCATAGTTGAGTCGCTTGGCCTTGTTTCCCACGTTGGAGGTATGGCTTTTTGGCCGCAAGTCTTCCATGAAGGCCAATTCTGACCAGACTTCTCCGGACAGTAGATGGGTGTACCAGGGTCCCACTGTTTTCTGCCAGTTCTGAGCTGATGGCACTGCTGGACATCTTCCGATTGCGAAGGGAAGTAAGCATGATGTGTCTTTCATCTGCTGCAGTAAGTTTCCTTGGCAGACCACTGCGTCTCACGGTCCTCGGCGTTGCCCGTTTCTTTGTGCTTCTTCAAAAGAGCTTGGACAGCACATCTGGAAACCCCTGTCTGCCTTGAAATTTCTGCCTGGGAGAGACCTTGCTGATGCAGTATAACTACCTTGTGTCTTGTTGCTGTGCTCAGTCTTGCCATGGTGTATGACTTTGACAGTAAACTGTCTTCAGCAACCTCACCTTGTTAGCTGAGTTTGGCTGTTCCTCACCCAGTTTTATTCCTCCTACACAGCTGTTTCTGTTTCAGTTAATGATTGTGTTTCAACCTACATATTGAATTGATGATCATTATCACCTGTTTGGTATAATTGTTTAATCATACACCTGACTATATGCCTACAAAATCCCTGACTTTGTGCAAGTGTACCTAGAAGAATTGATGCTGTTTTGAAGGCAAAGGGTGGTCACACCAAATATGGATTTGATTTAGATTTTTCTTCTGTTCACTCACTTTGCATTTAGTTAATTGATAAATATAATCTATTAACATGTCTATTTTTGAAAGCATTCTTACTTTACAGCATTTTTTCACACCTGCCTAAAACTTTTGCACAGTACTGTATATATATATATATATATATATATAATATATATATATAGTGATCTACTATTTCATTATACCGATAACTTTTGAATATGAATTTGTGACAGAAGAAATACATGATACTGGCATACTTGTTTATTTTGTTTCTGGGATAACACACTGGAACATAAAGTCCCCTAAAGTTCAATCTGCAAGGTGTTTAAATTGTTCTGGCGAGGGACTGCAGTGGCTTACCTAGTAAAAGCACAGCCTACCTACAATATAGAGAGTACTACATTGGTCTTTGCTCTCCTGGAGAGTTACTGTAGGTATGAAAGTCTTCTGGGGCTTGTTTGCTTTATCACACTTCAGTGACCACTTTTTTATTGCTCTTAGAAAATTTGCTTGTATACTTGCTCCAAGAAATCACTTTGATTTCCACTAATTCTGCAACTTTCTCCAACCAAACAAAAACTGTTGATGTTACAAAACTAGTAGCAAACAACCAGAAGGTTAATTTAAAGAAGCCAAAGTATTTTAGACTGGATTATTAATCATTTAACATTAAAAGCTATATTTTACTTTCATAAAAAGTGCTAATTGCACATTGGTGTAAGACCCTTGATAAATCTGGCCTTATAGCTTTTTCTATTTGTATAAACCCATTACAATTGTCACATTTAATACATATGCCAATAAATACAACATTCGTTTTGAAGAGTTTATTCTAGGCTTCTTGTTGACAAGCGTGCGTAAATATTTGATGAGTGTTCCATTAACAAACCCAAGGTCAAGCCCCATCTGAGTGCCTGAAAGCTCCAAAAAAATAACACTCAACATGTCTGTTCCTTGTTATACATGCTGTACAATACCAGTGAAGGACGTTTAAATCCTTCCTATTTTATGATTCTAGTTTGAAGAAAGACTAGAGGTGTTTAATCCTTTGCCAGTTTTGACCTCACCCAACTTTTTATAAAGTCTGAGAATTATCTTGCAGTTTATGACTACTATAAAAGGCAAATATGATAAAGTGTATTCAATTTAAATCATATTTCATAATATTTGTTTTATTCTGTTTAATATCCTATGATATGTTTTCTAAAGGGCAAAGGTAAAATATGCTGGTGTCTTTATTAAATATGATTAACAAAATAGGATTATATATACATATATATATATATATAGAGAGAGAGAGAGAGAGAGAGAGAGAGAGAGAGAGAGAGAGAGAGAGATGTTATGCAAATACAGAGGGTGTCAATTATTCAAACAAAGCTCACTGTACAGTTTGACATAACTTTTACGTTTCCCTTATTATGCTTGCAATATTTCTGATTAAAAGTAAGGGACTGGTAAATAAACATAATAATATTTATGATATCTGAGAATTCATAATATATTCAAATATTCATAATTCATGGCAATATGTGTCACAAAGCCAAATACAAGGCTTGGGCTCATCCCTACCTACTTTTAAACAGATGATACTGTAGTGTAGCCAAAAAATAAGCATATATTTTGATGGAGAAATATTGACACCAAGGAAGGGAGATTCAGTTTGTGTAGGAAGAACTTCAGAAGTTATGTGATAAGCCAAGTCCTGTATTTAGGAGGTTAATATCAAGCAGTAAAATGAACTATAAGCTTGTCCCTAGAATTGCAGCAACATAGGCAATTTCTTTTTAATTTCAAACAAATTGCAGCCTATTCCTCTATGTACCCTCCAGTGCAAGCACAACTAAACATGGCATCGTTTTGATGTTGTTCAGAGATTTAATACACTGAAATGATCCAATAAGTTCACCTTCAGTGCTGTCTCTACTCCCCTTGATTTAATTAAAAAAAAAAGAAAAAACCTGTGCTGGCATCATTAATTAGTTTGCAAAATTATTGCAGGGAAGTAGGCATCCAGCCAAAAGGCTACCCTGGGCTAAATTGTAAAATTGTAAAATTACTTGATGCTATTACCATCCACCTCTCAACTCGCCAAGAAGGGTTGACAGTGTTTGGACAATGGGAATACTTTTGACTGGTAGGTGTCATTGTGCACCTCAGAAGGCATTAACAGTATTCCAGATTGAAATAGAAAAACAAGGTTTTTCTATTTTACCACAGTGAGTTAGTTAATACAGTAGCCACTTACATTTTGGAAGCTTTTATTCTAACCACAATTGAAATGAGATAGGTGGTCTTGTTGTAGCCCTCAGTCGTCATTTTCCAGATTACTACACATTTTTTGCACCATTCCCTAAACATTAAGATTTTTCCGATTAAAATAATCCCCCTGAGCAACCTTTTGTCAGCCTGTGATGGTGTGTATTCGGTTCATCTAAACAATTGTGGTTTATTATTCAGGTTATTTAATGGTGTAATTGAGCTTTTTAGTGTATGACTGTCGAAGGAAGATCTTATTTTAATGAATTAAACAACAGCTGTCAAAAATGAAACCACTTTTTGTTGAAATTACTTCTAACATCCAGTGTTACTCTGTATTTTTGTTATCTTTCTTTTATCAGCTAGAAGTCATTTTAGGGATGTAATAGATAATCAATTAAATAATAAGAAACATTAGTTTTTTGTAGATTGATTTGTTATATGTATGTGCTGGCAAAGGAAGATGAATGTAACTCCATTAAATGAGTTAGTTCTACACTCCTAGACATGTGAGTATTCCCTCTTTTTATACTGATATTTATTATTTTAGTTGAATCCAAGACATTATCTAATTATGTGAGGGTAGTTCTTAGGAAGCCCCCAAAGGGCAATGAATAAGCCACATTTTCTCTTTTGCAAGTTTAAAGTCTCTATAACTTTGCTCCTCGCCATCATTTTGACCGCCCCTTTGACATCCCATAAATGACTGCTAGCTGATATTATTGGGAAGCATAAGATGAGCTATGGAAGCAAACATTAACAAATAGGTGTGATAGCAATGGCATTCTCCATCTAGGGTCTATTTTGATCAATGAAGTACATTGATAACAAATTGTATAAACCAAATGTCAGGGCAGTCACATATTTTTATAACACAATCTCAATTCTAGAAGAGCTTCCCTTGGGTTTAGTAATCACAAGTTAAATGTATAGTTTGGCTTAAAACCTGACAGCCAATGGACTATTGCCTGGCCATTGGACAGCTCCCATTCCCTTCTTGTTTTAAATTAGACTTATAGCTACAAGGGTTGAGACAGTTGAGAATGAGCATGCAAGCTAGAAAAGGCAGGTAACTGGTTGTAATGGTGTGGCAGGATAGCTTGAGTGGTGAGTCAGACCCGGAAGAAGATGGACACAGACAGTATTGTAGGGTGTGAAATGCTCTGATTTAATAATAAATAAAAGATTTAACAAAACACTGAACAAAACGGCACTACGGCCAAAACAAACAGACAACAAACAAGCAAGTACCATGCTGGTCGAATTCCAGCTCAAACAGCAATTGTAGTTATTTCTCTTTTTAGCTTTGCTCACGTCTCATTCTTACTCCCTGAACACCTAACACTGTGCAGCCAAAGTTGCTGGTCTTTTATATTATTCTGCGTGACTGTCAGCTAATTATATAATCAGTAGGTGATCAGTCACGAATTGTCACAAGGTATTAAAAACAATAACACATAATGGCGGACAGCACCTCGCTCATCCTGCCAAACATAATACAACGCAACTCCACTGCTCTGCTCACTCCACTGGCTCCCGATCACCGCTCGCATCCAGTTCAAGACTCTTGTACTCGCCTACAGATGCCTTGACCAGACTGCACCCAGCTACCTCCAGACCCTCATCTCTCCCTACACACCCACTCGACCTCTCCGCTCCTCCTGCAGTAGAAGACTGGCTGCACCTCCTCTACACTCCCATGCCTCCAGAGCCCACTCCTTCTCCACCCTCGCCCCGCAGTGGTGGAATGACCTTCCTACAGATGTCAGGACTGCCCAGTCCCTGACCACCTTCCGGCGCCTCCTCAAGACTCACCTCTTCAGATAGCACCTGTAGAACTCCTCTTTTCCCTCTGGACACTTTATCACTCTTCCTTAATGCGCTTTACTTGCACTTATCTGCTCCCTATTTTACTGCATTTAATCCTGTACTTTTCAAGTACTGTACTGTAATCTGCCACAAGTGTTATTCAGTCTAGTATTTTGCATTTAATCGTATCCTGATGTAACTGTCACAGACACTGTTATCTGCATATACCTCTACTTACTAGAACTGAAGTCATTGTATTTTATCTTGCTCTTAATTGTATTAATACTTGTACTGTAATTCTTGAAATGTATTTTTTGTTTTATTTCTTAGCAGACTCTGCTAAGAAATAAATAAATTAATTAATAATAATAATAATAATAATAATAATAATAATAATAATAATAATAATAATAATAATAATAATAATACAACAAATACAAAATACAAAACATAATATGCACAGGGGCTGGAAGTATCCCGTCACAAAGGGATATATATGTTGTTCAGATCGTTCCTTCTCCCTAAGTGTCAGTACTGCAGTAAGATCTTCAAATAAGATGGAAAAAAACATCATCAGTTTCATTTAGAATCTAAATCTTCACCAAAATACTGAAGTACTTGTACCACACAATCACGTGTCCCCGTTTTTCTTTTAAGGAATGGACCTATACACATGGGCAACAACTCCGCCAGGAGCAGCACTGCCTCTCTGTCTCCACCACCTTTCCATCTTCACAAGTTGTGCTCATTCCTTGTAACCAAGGGGATGGGAAACAGGTATTGAAATAACTGCTTTTGCCTTTAGCAAACCTTTTTTTTTTTTTGCCACCTTAAGGTAGAAACCCATAACAACACTTCTGACAACCCATAAATCAACTTTCAATTACAGCGTCTGATGAACAAAGCAGCCCCCAGAAATTCTTCCTGGAGGCTGGAGGTAGTTTTAAACACTGCTGACTTCCACAAGTTAAATGATATAGTCTATACTATAAACGTATACGTATGGACAAAATATTGAGAAACACTGATATGTAGCACACACGTTTACGTAAACGTTTATACTGTATTTGTGGAGTTTTAGACATTTTAAATGACACAGTAAGGAAAAGTAGCATTATGTATGTGTTTTTTTTCACAACTTGATTTAAAAATAAAATGTAAAAATCTGAAGCACGTGTTATTACAAATGTTAACAAATAGATACATAATTGCACTGATAGATAAATTGAAATATTCTGTACGCTACCCTTAAACAACTATGAAGACATCCAGTGTAGATATAACAGACAGATACTATTGTAATAAACCCTTTAAAACCCTGAGGAATCAAACTTGTAATTTCGAGAAACTCAGGAAGCATTGTTTAACAGAAAGAAAACAAATAAGCCTTACCATGCACTATCATTAGTGGCATACATATTCAGAATGTAGAAAAAAGCCATAAAATGGATTTTATGAAATAATTTCACTGGAGTTATTATAGCACATGTATGTTGCCTGATCAACAAGTACATTAGCTCCTACAGTAGCTGCTGTCTGAGTTTAGTTACTCAGTTGTAAATTGGGTCAGTAGTATATTGAACTACAGTGCTAGTCCTTTATAACGCAGTAGTCAGGAGCCATACTTAAGAGACTGTGCTATTTGTATTCTGCCTTATATCGAGACTACTAGTGTTAGTGTAATGGCATTATGGGACAAATGGGAGCCATGACCGTACCGCCTTATAACCTGTTCCGCAGTATAAAGGACCGCCTTATAAAGGGCGAGCACTGTAATAGAAATCTGAACATGTTCCTTTAGGCTTACAAAAAACTTTTCTCCTTACTGGTATTACTTGTATTGACATTGTTTTTGGAAAGTTCTTGCAAATTCCCACAGTTGAGAGAAAAGTCTGTTTACTGCATGAATTCCCCAAGTTGAAACTATGGATCAATATATTAAATTAAATAAACTGCAAGCACATTTGGAGGTACTGATATCATGAACAAAAAAGCTAGTTTTGTTTCAACTTGGAATTACAAGCTAAATAAATAGTCACCAAAGAGATTGGACGTGTGTGATGGCTGCTTATTTAACATGCCTCTAGAATTCATTTGTAGTGGGTAGATTTTGATGCTTGTGTATCTATTATAAGATGCATTCAATGTGATGTGGATGTATGTGATATTGGCTTTCTTCTTCACTGTGTTGGATTATTTATATCCTCAGCAGGGAAAACACAGGTATGTGCTACTGATATATTTTGTTTCCACTGATTATCAGGAGTGTGTATTTCCTTTTGTATACTGTATATGCTGCCTAGACTGCTGTAACTATGGTGTTACGCTCTCGTCTTCATGCTTGCATTGTCTTTCAGTGTGCTGTTAGTACAGGTACCCTATCAGGTTTTCCTGATTATATAATTGGCTTATTTTAGTCCAGATTAGCTTTATACAAGTACTATAGCAGTAGCATCAACAGCAAAACATGAATTGCAAATATATTGATTCCTAATTTATCTGATTTGTGTGCAGTAGTTATAAAACAGGATGTGCAGTAGTTATAAAAATGCCACACTTTGTGTGTGATATATATATATATATATATATATATATATATATATATATATATATATATATATATATATATATACAATACTGTGCAAAAAGTTTTAGGCAGGTGTGAAAAATGCTGTAAAGTAAGAATGCTTTCAAAAATAGACATGTTAATAGATTATATTTATCAATTAACTAAATGCAAAGTGAGTGAACAGAAGAAAAATCTAAATCAAATACATATTTGGTGTGACAACCCTTTGCCTTCAAAACAGCATCAATTCTTCTAGGTACACTTGCACAAAGTCAGGGATTTTGTAGGCATATAGTCAGGTGTATGATAAAACAATTATACCAAACAGGTGGTAATGATCATCAATTCAATATGTAGGTTGAAACACAATCATTAACTGAAACAGAAACAGCTGTGTAGGAGGAATAAAACTGGGTGAGGAACAGCCAAACTCAGCTAACAAGGTGAGGTTGCTGAAGACAGTTTACTGTCAAAAGTCATACACCATGGCAAGACTGAGCACAGCAACAAGACACAAGGTAGTTATACTGCATCAGCAAGGTCTCTCCCAGGCAGAAATTTCAAGGCAGACAGGGGTTTCCAGATGTGCTGTCCAAGCTCTTTTGAAGAAGCACAAAGAAACGGGCAATGTTGAGGACCGTGGGCGCAGTGGTCGGCCAGGAAACTTACTGCAGCAGATGAAAGACACATCATGCTTACTTCCCTTCATGATCGGAAGATGTCCAGCAGTGCCATCAGCTCAGAACTGGCAGAAAACAGTGGGACCCTGGTACACCCATCTACTGTCCGGAGAAGTCTGGTCAGAAGTGGCCTTCATGGAAGACTTACGGCCAAAAAGCCATACCTCCGGCGTGGAAACAAGGCCAAGCGACTCAACTATGCACGAAAACACAGGAACTGGGGTGCAGAAAAATGGCAGCAGGTGCTCTGGACTGATGAGTCAAAATTTGAAATATTTGGCTGTAGCAGAAGGCAGTTTGTTCGCTGAAGGGCTGGAGAGTGTACACGAATGAGTGTCTGCAGGCAACAGTGAAGCATGGTGGAGGTTCCTTGCAAGTTTGGGGCTGCATTTCTGCAAATGGAGTTGGGGATTTGGTCAGAATTCATGGTCTCCTCAATGCTGAGAAGTACAGGCAGATACTTATCCATCATGCAATACCATCAGGGAGGCATCTGATTGGCTAAATTTATTCTGCAGCATGACAACGACCCCAAACATACAGCGAAAGTCATTAAGAACTATCTTCAGCGTAAAGAAGAACAAGGAGTCCTGGAAGTGATGGTATGGCCCCCACAGAGCCCTGATCTCAACATCATCGAGTCTGTCTGGGATTACATGAAGAGAGAGAAGCAACTGCGGCTGCCTAAATCCACAGAAGAACTGTGGTTAGTTCTCCAAGATGTTTGGGCCAACCTACCTGCCGACTTCCTTCAAAAACTGTGTGCAAGTGTACCTAGAAGAATTGATGCTTGATGCTGTTTTGAAGGCAAAGGGTGGTCACACCAAATACTGATTTGATGTATATTTTTCTTCTGTTCACTCACTTTGCATTTAGTTAATTGATAAATATAATCTATTAACATGTCTATTTTTGAAAGCATTCTTACTTTACAGCATTTTTTCACACCTGCCTAAAACTTTTGCACAGTACTGTATATATATATATATATATATATATATATATATATATATATAGTATGTATATATATATATATATATATATATATATATATATATATATATATATATATATATATATATATATCAGTGCCTTGCAAAAGTATTCAGACCCTGACCAATTCTCTCATATTACTGAATTACAAATGGTACATTGAAATTTCGTTCTGTTTGATATTTTATTTTAAAACACTGAAACTCAAAATCAATTATTGTAAGGTGGCGTTGGTTTTATGTTGGGAAATATTTTTAAGAAAAATAAAAACTGAACTATCTTGCTTGCATAAGTATTCAACCCCACACATTAATATTTGGTAGAGCCACCTTTCGCTGCAATAACAGCTTTAAGTCTTTTGGGGTAAGTATGTACCAGCTTTGCACACAGTGTCGGAGTGATTTTGGCCCAATCTTCTTGGCATATTTGCTCCAGGTTGTTCAGGTTGGTTGGACGACGCTTGTGGACCGCAATTTTCAAATAGTGCCACAGATTCTCAATGGGATTGAGATCAGGACTTTGATTGGGCCACTGTAAGACATTCACCTTTTTGTTCTTGAGCCACTCCAATGTTGCTTTGACCTTGTGCTTGGAATCATTGTCCTGCTGAAAGGTGAATTTCCTCCCAAATTTCAGTTTTTTAGCGGACTGAAGCAGGTTCTCTTGCAGTATTTCCCTGTATTTTGCTCCATCCATTCTTCCTTCAATTTTAACAAAATGCCCAGTCCCTGCTGATGAGAATCATCCCCACAGCATGATGCTGCCACCACCATACTTCACTGTAGGGATGGTGTGTCTTGAGGCATGGGCAGCGTTTGGTTTGCGCCACACATGGCGCTTTGAGTTTTGGCCAAAAAGCTCTATCTTGGTCTCATCTGACCACAAAACCTTTTCCCACATCGCAGCTGGGTCACTCTCATGCTTTCTGGAAAACTCCAGACATGCTTTCAAATGGTACTTTTTGAGTAACGGCTTCTTTCTTGCCACCCTCCCATACAGGCCAGTGTTATGCAGAGCTCTTGATATGGTTGACTGGTGCACCATTACTCCACTCCCAGCCACTGAACTCTGTAGCTCCTTCAAAGTGATTGTTGGCCTCTCTGTGGCTTCTCTCACAAGTCTCCTTCTTGTTTGAGCGCTGAGTTTTGAGGGACAGCCTTTTCTTGGCAGTGCTTGGGTGGTGTGATGCAGCTTCCACTTCCTGATTATTGATCCAACTGTGCTCACTGGGATATCCAAACACTTGGATATCTATGCATTTGTATTACTTTATCTCTAACTTCTGTAGAATGCTCGTTGGTCTTCATTTTCCTTCAGATTCACAGCCTGACCATTGATCCTTCAACAGTGGGGTTTTTATCCAGAAAATGAGACAGCAACTTTAATGGTTCACAGGTGGAGGCCAATGGTAAGGTAATTGTGTCCTTGTTTGGGCAATTTCTTTCATCTGTGTAAACTGGGAGCTTCCACAGCACAGGGGTTGAATACTTATGCAAGCAAGATATTTAAGTTTTTTATTTTTCTTAAAAATATTTCCCAACATAAAACCAATGTCACCTTACAATAATTGATTTTGAGTTTCAGTGTTTTAAAATAAAATATCAAACAGAACAAAATTTCAATGTACCATTTGTAATTCAGTAATATGAGAGAATTGGTCAGGGGTCTGAATACTTTTGCAAGGCACTGTATATATATATAGTTGTAGTCAAAAGTTTACATACCCCAATGGAAATTTATAATTGCTAGAAATTTCTTAAAAACAAAGAATTATAGGAAAAATCTTTTGTAGCAAAAGTTTAGCTTTTGTGGATGAGGAAAAAAAGTTACAATAAATAGATGTCTTATTGGTAATGACTACAATCATCCTATGCCTAACTCTTTTATACTCTCTAAGAATGTTCACCAACAATCCAGCACTAGAATTAAGTTCTGAAGTATCATATTGAAATTTCTAGCACCTTGAGGACAATACTATCACAGTATCAAAGGGTATGAATGCTTTTGAATTAGCATTTTTGGAGTTTTGCGAAAAAAAAAAATGCTGAAATAAATAATTGTGGACTTCTTGTAACTTTTTTCCTCATCCACAAAAGCAAAACTTTTGCTACAAAAGATTTTTCCTAAAATTCTTTGTTTTTGTGAAATTTTTAGACATTATACATTTCCATTGGGGTATGTAAACTTTTGACTATAACTGTATATACCATTGTGTATTATTTAATATTATACTCTAGAGTTTTATTCAGCACTTGTACATTTCTCTGTTTCATCTTTGATGATATTATGTGCACTTTCTTTCGTTAAGTTTTATAGATTTTGAATCTGCCACACATACTATCCAATTTCAATTAGTGTTTGTTGCAGGCTGTATGCAATGACCAATGTCTGTCTCCTTATGTCCAACATGAAATCACCTGTCTCTTCATCACCAATACCTTTTAAAATATGTTGCTCTTATGTTGACATTTTATTCTTAACTATGACTATTATTATTACAATTATTATAATATAATATATAATACTGGTATTAGTTTTATTATTAGTAGTCGTAGTCGTAGTATTATTATTATTTTTATTATTATTTATGGGTAATTCCAAGTACACCCGGCTATGAAAAATAAACTCACACGCACCAAGTCACAATCACACTTAAAGTTCAACAGCAGGGACTAGTCACGAAAATACTTTTAATAAAATACTGTACTCCCGGGTCTATCTCCTTAGTTTATTACAGATTTATAGATCTCCAAAAGCATTCATTTGGTAAACCTTTTGCCGCAGACTGCAACATACTTTAAAAAGCTCAAATTATTATTCTGCTAGATCACCACCTATCTCCAGGGTCATCTTCATCACCATCACCTTCTCCTTTGTATAGTAGGGTGACAGGACCATATGGTCTTCAATTTTTGTTCACTTTACTCAACTGGCTAGTAAGCCTATTGTTTTCTGACTTTAATTACTTATTTCCTTCCTTCAAATCAGCATAACCATCTCCAAACATTTCTGCCTGGCTTTCCAACAATCTTTTGTCCCTGCTCAAACTGTCAAAACATTACATTAAATCTTTCATATCTGCTTTTACCCTTCTTTTCATCCCCTGCACTTTCTTGTCCATAGCCTGCTTTGTGACCCATTTTTGGTTCATTCTGCAAACTCTGCCTGACAATATCCCATTGGGACTGTTTTATGAATTCTGTTTGTAGAATATCCCCATAGCATCTAATTTACTAGCGGTTTTCACAACTCAGGTTACAGTACCGCTCTTTTAGGAGGTGGTAGTATCAGGGCAAACCTGGTCCCATACCCTGTATCATGCAATGTTGGTATTGGAACACATTTAAGAATTTAGTTCAGAACCTATAGGTTTAATCCTATTTTAGAGGGTCCCACCAGAGTCGCCAATGTAAGGTTTATGAATTAAGGTAAGCATGTAATTAACTACTTTTGTTAGGCTATAAGGATGCGACCAGACCATGTTTCAAATTTTAACAGTGTTTACCATTTATTATTTCCAAATACCCACATTACATTCTACATTGAAAGCTATTGTTTAGATACAATATGAGCCAGTAGTATTAACAGAGATAGAAAATTGATCGGATTACCTGAATCCCTGGAGAGAGCTCTCAAACGCTAAATCAATGGTCCACGATGATCCTGGAGGTATTAAAAAGCTTCTCTGTCTGTGTCGCCTCCATGTCTTGCATTTATATTATAGTAGGCTAAGGACAGACGTGACTGTTTTTTTTATCTTCCTAATTTATCAATAGAATGCAACCCTTTAGCTGTTACTTAATTCAAGTGCAACCAACCACTATCTCTTCTACAAGGTTACTGTGATTAATTCTTTACCATATTTTATTCCATACAGTTATGCACATGCTTTATCTCCTCAATCATTTTAAACCCAAGTTACTCTACTTGTGCCAGTCACCTCCAGCAAACTGGTTTAAACAGGAAGTAGCAGGGTTCTAAAAAATAGAGTGCTATACGTCCCCACGTGTTGCTTACTGTTTAAAGAACATACCTGTAATTTTTATTTTCATTGTTAACACCTGACTTTTTACACTTAAAATCGGTTTTAAATCTCTCTGTGAAGCTCAGAAATTCTTTCCAGGACTCTGCCGTGAGATAACCAACGTACTTCTGTATGAAACAATCATTTTTCATGTCCTGCACCCATTTCTAAACACAGCTTTGCAAGTAAGCATGAATTCAAAGACCTGGACTTCACGAAATTCACAACTGTCACAGCTGTATTTAGTGCAGCGTTTAATTGATACAAGGGCCTGCCAACGCAACATACAATGTTTTAGGATAAACTGTGGGTTTATGGCTCTTATTCTTGTTACAACACCACTCATATTGTCTGTCATAGCAACAGCACTGTCTGTGCAAACAGCAACACACTTCTCTCACTGGTGCAATTCAGATTTCATGAAATTATCCAGTAATTTGAATATTTACTCACCTGATGTCCGTGTTGGTAACTCCAGAAAATCTTCCATCATTTCACCCAGCCAAACATTACGAATATAAACTAATATTTGCACTGCATTACTAACATCAGTTGTCTCATCAAGCTGAATTGCAAGCTGCTCACATGCATGTAGCCTTTCAGTCAGTTGACATTTTATATCCTTTGAAAGATCATCAATTCTCCTTCTAACTGTGTCGTTTGAAAGTGGTATGGCCTTCAGTTTCTTTGCTGTGTCTTCGCTCACCATAACTTTGCACATTTCTAGAGCAGCTGAAGAATCAGTTCTTCCCCAATAGCATGGGCCTTTTAGCTTTCTGTTCTTTTGCTTCTTACTGCTGGACTCTGCACTGTCCCTGGCTTCAGCAAAACTAGTACTAGCTGTACTAGTATGAGGACGCTTCAAATACTTATCCAAGTACTGGGGTGACTGGGATTCGAACCGCCATGACCCTGGCTTGCTCCACACACACTGCACCGCTATGTTCCCCCTGCCCACGAAACAGGAAAGCAACAGCACTCAAACCCAATTTGCTTAAAGAGCCGGCTCCCTTAGGAAGAGTCTAAGATGGCTGGCTGTAACCATGGAGTAACGTTACCAGCAGGCATTCAACCAGCCCCTCTACACACGCACTGTCAGGAATATCACGCTGTGTAAACAGAAAGAGTAGCTTGGCATGTATTACTCAGTAGGCAAGCAGACATGTGTTGAGAATTTTTTTCCTCCCGTAATATTTCGTGGACCCCCTGGGCAGTCTCTACAGACACCAGTTTGACAACATCATGGCTCGTTATTGTTGTGTTACCAGTTTGACAATATGGGCAATAATCCTTACACTATCAGTGCACTAGAGCGGACATTTTGAAAAGAGCTTTAAAAAATGCTTTAAACATATAAGTGTAAAAAGTTGTCAGGATGTTAACAATGAAAAGAAAAACAGGTACATTATTTAAACAGTTGTAACAACACGTGGGGATGTGGAACGCTAGATTTCCAGAACACCGCTACTTGCTCTTTAACATTGCCATTACTCTCAGGTGATGTTTCCAATACATTTTCTCTCATAGGATATGATATTTCCATCCTACATAGGCACCATCATTCAGGTTTTACATTTAGGTGTTACAATCAGGTACATGGTCTTATGCAGATTAATAAGGACACTCTATATAGATGGGGGGTTTTCCATTTGATGTCTATATATTTCTTTATCTTTACAGAGATGGCAGAAATCTGGCTCACACATTGAGCACTTGGCCTCTCACTTCTGCCTGGATAGTGAAATGGCTTTGGACAGAAGTGAGGACAACAAGATGCTTGTAATAAACCCATGTGAGACGGCAGCCTTCACCCAACGATGGGAACTGGCATTTTCCTGAAGTAGGAATCTTTAGTATAAGGGACACGAGATGGAAACTCAAGTCTTAAATAAACATGAGTCTTAAATGTCCTAATTTATAAACTGGAGATATTTCTGGAATAACCTGGAACTTGACATCTCAGGGAATATTCCAGTTGTTTATTACTGTAGTTCAGATACTCTGCAAAAAGAAACTGGATATTGGGATCAGCAAGTTCAAAATAATTTATTGGTGAACTGATGGAACATACTGACTTTCTGGAGAATGAGAATGAGTCGTTCATACCTTGCTGTGCAGAAGTGTGGAAATCATCCATCATCATGGTTAATGGATTCAGCTAGGTGGTAGTTCACCAAGATGAAGGAAAGTGTGAGTATTGTATTTTGACATTACCACCATCCTTCTACTTGAAGAACTTTGTTCATAGACCACTGGGTTTGTGTGGAGAAACAATCGGAAGGATCATTACTCGGTTCTAAGGACTATCATGGTTCCTGTGGTGCCACAGTTTTTGATAACCAGTATCTTCTAAGAAATCTGACAGTGATTACAGAAAGAGCACCTCTATATACATACTATATGTTTTTAAAACATGCATTGTCCTGAAAGTAACTGTATTTCTATTGCATATAGCTGGACCTGTATAGGACCTTTATTGAATATTTGTCCGCAGTTGCAATTGGGAAAGCAATCAGTGATAATGAAATGTATGTGGACATTTGCTACAGGAATAACTGGTTCTAAATTGTTTATGGTAAATTAAAAGTATAAATATTTGAATGTTTGCACTTGTGCACCTATCATATGATTTCATCCAAGTGTGTTATGTTGTATCCTATACACTACACGAAATACCACCTTAACAGCAAATATATTGCTATTGATTTTAGAAAATTTAACTTTCTTAGGAATTTTTCAAAACTGAATTTAATCGAGTCTCACTGTTTAAGCAAATGTGTATTTACATTGAGAAATAATTTTTCAATCTGTTTTTAAAACAATTAAAACTAGGGGGAAAAAGTGTTGGCCGTTGACAACCAATCACCAGTATCCTTTGAGGCAGTTATTTCTGGGAAGTGCATCTGTAGTCGCATAATTCTTTTGTTTTTTTAATCATCCCATCTAAAAGTAGAATTGCTTTAAAAAATGTTAACACAAAGTAGTATGTAATACCTTTATTTCCTTTACAGAATGGCTATGTCTGCATAAATAACTCAGTTTATACCCTCCAAAACGTTGCATCTATAGTTCCATACACTACCACTGAGACCTGTTTCATAGGTCTAAACTAAAATTTAAAAACCTCTGACCAGCAGCCTTAGTAGGGGTGTGACAATACTCGCATTTTTCCAGTAATTGGCTGTGTGAAATTTGAAGTTTATAGGTACTAATTAAATGGAATAAAACGTGTTAATTACTCAACACACAACAATGCGGTCCCTTGGTTTCCCTTATTTACACAATTATTGAGTAGCAATCAATAACAATCTGATAGTGTTATAACCTGTCATAATCAAGCTAACTAAAACTAATTTATATTTTAAAACTGATTATAAAATATTTTTTGTAGAAAGTATTCTTTTTCACTTTCCTTAGTTTGCTAGAAATGCGTTGTCTCTGCAGTGAATTGTGGGATTGCAGTCCTGGGCAAGGTGTTCTCTCCGATTAAACTCTACAGAGATATATATATATATATATATATATATATATATATATATATATATATATATATATATATATATATATATATATATACAGTACTGTGCAAAAGTTTTAGGCAGGTGTGAAAAATGCTGTAAAGTAAGAATGCTTTCAAAATAGACATGTTAATAGATTATATTTATCAATTAACTAAATGCAAAGTGAGTGAACAGAAGAAAATCTACATCAAATCAATATTTGGTGTGACCACCCTTTGCCTTCAAAACAGCATCAAGCATCAATTCTTCTAGGTACACTTGCACACAGTTTTTGAAGGAACTCGGCAGGTAGGTTGGCCCAAACATCTTGGAGAACTAACCACAGTTCTTCTGTGGATTTAGGCAGCCTCAGTTGCTTCTCTCTCTTCATGTAATCCCAGACAGACTCGATGATGTTGAGATCAGGGCTCTGTGGGGGCCATACCATCACTTCCAGGACTCCTTGTTCTTCTTTACGCTGAAGATAGTTCTTAATGACTTTCACTGTATGTTTGGGGTCGTTGTCATGCTGCAGAATAAATTTGGGGTCAATCAGATGCCTCCCTGATGGTATTGCATGATGGTTAAGTATCTGCCTGTACTTCTCAGCATTGAGGAGACCATGAATTCTGACCAAATCCCCAACTCCATTTGCAGAAATGCAGCCCCAAACTTGCAAGGAACCTCCACCATGCTTCACTGTTGCCTGCAGACACTCATTCCTGTACCGCTCTCCAGCCCTTCGGCGAACAAACTGCCTTCTGCTACAGCCAAATATTTCAAATTTTGACTCATCAGTCCAGAGCACCTGCTGCCATTTTTCTGCACCCCAGTTCCTGTGTTTTCGTGCATAGTTGAGTCGCTTGGCCTTGTTTCCACGTCAGAGGGATGGCTTTTTGGCCGCAAGTCTTCCATGAAGGCCACTTCTGACCAGGCTTCTCCGGACAGTAGATGGGTGTACCAGGGTCCCACTGTTTTCTGCCAATTCTGAGCTGATGGCACTGCTGGACATCTTCCGATTGTGAAGGGAAGTAAGCATGATGTGTCTTTCATCTGCTGCAGTAAGTTTCCTTGGCTGATCACTGCGTCCACGGTCCTCAACGTTGCCCGTTTCTTTGTGCTTCTTCAAAAGAGCTTGGACAGCACATCTGGAAACCCCTATCTGCCTTGAAATTTCTGCCTGGGAGAGACCTTGCTGATGCAGTATAACTACCTTGTGTCTTGTTGCTGTGCTCAGTCTTGCCATGGTGTATGACGTTTGACAGTAAACTGTCTTCAGCAACCTCACCTTGTTAGCTGAGTTTGGCTGTTCCTCACCCAGTTTTATTCCTCCTACACAGCTGTTTCTGTTTCAGTTAATGATTATGTTTCAACCTACATATTGAATTGATGATCATTAGCACCTGTTTGGTATAATTGTTTAATCATACACCTGACTATATGCCTACAAAATCCCTGACTTTGTGCAAGTGTACCTAGAAGAATTGATGCTGTTTTGAAGGCAAAGGGTGGTCACACCAAATATGGATTTGATTTAGATTTTTCTTCTGTTCACTCACTTTGCATTTAGTTAATTGATAAATATAATCTATTAACATGTCTATTTTTGAAAGCATTCTTACTTTACAGCATTTTTTCACACCTGCCTAAAACTTTTGCACAGTACTGTATATATATATATAAATATATGCGGTAGTTTGGGTTTAAGGAAAGGTCGTGATTATATGATGAATCGGTTGCGTTTGATTGTTTTCCATTGTCTGTTTGTGGCCTCAGAAACAGCAGTAGGTTAGTAAAAATGTCACAGCCCCAGATGAGAGTAAAATTCACTTCCAAACGGCTTTTAAAGTGTTGCACTTGTCGCAATAGTCGCAAACCAGTTGCAAATGAGTCGGAAGTCTAGGGTGAAATGTACTAAACTAAAATGCTATTAGTGACTTTTAGGGAATGCTTTACGGCAGCAGTTTTTCATTGCGGTTAAACCTTAGATGAATATGTAATTATGGGCATTCCTGTATAAATTCGCAAAATTGGGGTGGAGATGAGGGTTCTCAAATATTGTAATGAGATGTAGTAAAGCTGCCAGCAATTTGCGACACTTACAATTGCATCAGTTTGTTAAGAACTTTTGAAAGCACGTTTTAAATTCACAATTGTTGCTGGCATTTCCCAGTCCACTTTTTCTCGTGTGTTGCCAGTTGTTCTCAATGCATTTTTGAGGTGAACACTCAAGTACCTAATTTTCACTAAAGGCAGGGTGTACTTACAAGCCTTGAAAACAAATTTCTATGACATTTCTGGTTTCCCCAATGTGTTGGGAGCAATAGACTGCACACATATGCCACTAACCCCTCCAGCTCATTCTGAGCATCTGTATAGGACCATGATGTATTTTGTGTCAATTGTCTAGGCTACTAAGTAGGCCAAGTTAAAAAAAAAAAAAAAATGCTAAAATCATTTAGTTTCAGTTTAAAATAATCTTTTATTCGTATTGTACAATGCAGCAGCATGATTTATTTTGTGTTACCGGTAGCCTACAGGCTAAAGTAAAATGCAAGTGCTCTAGGTATTCATTTGATTTTACTACTGTACTGTATACTGTATAGGCCTACTGTACAAATATATATTTTTACATAATGTAATGTGTAGCCTACCCAAAACACATGTGTTATTTCAGTGCAATGATTTACATTTAAAATGCATTGAGCACTATAAATGTATGTGTGTGCGATTTTATTGTATTGTTTTTGAACCAGACACCTCCTTATGTCAGACAAACATGTCTGGCTTAGCGAGTGGCTGCTGTATGACTATGAAAAGCTTTTTGGGGGTGAAGGTGGGGGCCCCACTATAGAATCTGATGGGATTAAACTGCCTTTCATTTTATATATATATATATATATATATATATATATATATATATGTTGTGAGATAGCGTCCCCTTTTGGTCGTGTGGCTAGGCTGCTATCCTCACGCAGTCATGTAATTTCCAGGGTTTCTGGGTTGTAGGCAGATTACTGACACGTATTATGCAGTAAGTGTTTATATATATATATATATATATATATATATATATATATATATATATATATATATATATATATATATATATATATATATATATATATATATATATATATATATATATATATATATATATATATATATATATATATAATTAAGGCTTGCATTTTTTTTTATTACTCTGTTACTAGTGAGTCTGATTACTAAGTTTAATTCATTGTGTTGAGTTTGAAAAATAGTCAGACTGACAGACACAAATAAAAGCTGTAAACCGGATTCATTCTTCTGCGTCTTTAAGAACTTGTATAGTAATTTACAGCACAAAACAGACCTCGAAACCACTCAGTGATGCTACATATATATTTGAGATTGTTTTTTGTTTTTTCCCCGCAACATTGGCGGCCAAATAAATGAAGTTTAACATAGCACTAGCTTGTACTTTAAAACATGTTATGCCTATTTAAGCAAATTAGAAAAACAGTAAGGATAACAAGCTGCACTGTTTTTTAAAACCTTTAAATCTGTTAACCTGTTCTGCAGTCCTACCGTACCTACACCAATTTCGAACACCATTTCCATCACTTCACACCCATTTAAATCAATTATTAATACTGACTATTAAGCTGCTAAACACACACTTACTATCATACTTATAACCAATGGGGTATTCAACGTATTTTATAAGGTATATTTGCAAAAAAAATAACTGCACTCTTACGGAAAACTTTTGGATATATATGGGGCTCAGACCGGCGGAAAGATTGGACGTTAAACCAGCTAAGCATTGTCTCCTCGAATGACATTGAAATGCAACTAAATCCTGTATTTTGGACCTTGGTGATACTGCAACAGGACCATCATAGCCGTGTTTACCTGTGTATCCGAAAATTGTCTTTGGTAACCAAAACCATTCATTTTCATCAGAATATTAAAATACGTTTTCATATTTAGAGTACAGTAAGCAGGTAGATGCAGTTTTCTGCTTTCCTTGCAGACACTTTTTCAGAAGTTCAAAAGACCCCGCTTTCACTGAAAATGGAGTGAAGGACTGGAGAAATCTAAAGAAAAAACTTCAGAAACATTCGTAATCTGGCACCACTGTGTTCTGAAAGGTGGCATTTGTTCAAACAGTCGAAGGAAGTATGTTCTGACTGTAGCGTCACAGTTATCAAATTCTCACAAAACGGTGGTGCGTGAAAACAGACAATATGCTACAAAAATATTTTGCCACAAGTTCTGTAAAATCAGATGCAGATCAAGCTGTTTGTATAGATAACAGCAATTCAAATAAATGTAGAAATTGTGAAGAGGATGTTCCAGGCAAGGGAATGAGTGAAAAGGATACCGAGTTTTCGTCGGCTGCCTCCTGCAGTGGTATGGGGTGCTCAGATCGGCGGGAAGAATTGACGTTAAACCAGCCAAGCATTGTCTCCTCCAATGACATTGAAATGCAACTAAATCCTGCATCTGTACTACAGTGTTGAGTTTGATATCCCAGCTACCCTAGCGGTCTGGTGGTTGTGCAGTAGGAAAGCAAGAAATATGTTTGTTAGACCTGCTTTGCGCGTTTGCGGGGAAAAAAATCGATCATCTCTCACAAATATTTTTTTGTGTTGGTCAGAACAATTTCTTGTGAGGGTTTGGGTAATTTATTTTGGGGAGGCTTAGCCTCCCCAAGCCTCTTATACGCGCTGCCTATGCCTAGCTCTCTCTGAGCGCTACCTTAACTTTGGTGATCTCACTCGTTTAGTCTGTGACTATAAAAGGAGAGGACTAATTCCTGCTCCCCTCTTTCTTAAACCAAAAGGCTATTTTTAGTTTTACCATTGTATTTCCAGTTGAGCTACCAAAACGCCTTGGTTTCCTTCAGCAGTGTTTACAACCACATCCCATGCTAACACCACCAACCAAGGACCGTTTGAAATGGTCTTTTATACCAGTTCATTGTAACCAACTGTATAATTAACTAATTTGTTATACCCAGTTGGCCTCATTAGAGAATTGCCTTCTGGGAGATGTAGTTTTCTGTCTCTCTGAACTACATCTCTGTCTGCACTGCACCTGCAGTGGTACATGGGGTATATGCTCCAAGCGTTACAGGGACAAATATATCTCCCTTCTGCTAGTCTACCCCATACGTTACCCCAAGATATATATATATATATACTGTATATATATATATATATATATATATATATATATATATATAACAGTATTAAAATAGGTAAAATGAAGACAAAACAGAATGCATTGTACAGATGACGTTTACATTTATCAAAAACAATGTTATTTTGATTCTTGCACTCTTGCATGCATAGATGTTATCCTTCGGGCACCCTCTGCTGCAGCAAACCACAACTCAACTCCCGCTATTTATTTGAACAATGCCGCACGACTCTCGCAATGCTAGAGATCTCGCCAAGAAGACGCAACAAATATTTAAATTTGTATATTGCGACTCTTTTCATTAACATATTTTCTCTTACTAGATATGACAAAATGTATACTTTGCGAATTGTCGCAACAGTAATGCAAATTGTGGTATGTTTGCGCTGCGACTGGCTCATCTTAGTACATCTACCCCTCAATGCGTAAGATACTCAATTGTAAAGGTGGGGAAAGGGGCCACTTTTTTGTTTTAAACTCAAACATAAATAAATACTTGTTTTTGATTTATTTAATACCTGCCAACAAATACTTCTTAAAGGCAATTACTCTGAAAATATCAGCACACCCCTAGCCTTAAAACCTACAGCATAATTTAGGCTTTAACCAAATGTATTCATGACCTCAATTATGGATTACATTTATTATTACCTATTTAATTTTTTTAAACAATTAAAACAAATTAAAAAATAAAAATAATACAGACCTGTTAAAAAAATGTAATTCAACGTCAACAATATATATATTTTTTTTTTGGTGGTACTCAACCATATAAAATCAGATCAGCCAATTCTCAATTTCTGGGAACTTATTTTACTATTTCCAAAGTGCACAGAAATCTACCTCCTCTAGTAACCCCTAATCTTATGATGCTGTGCAATTTCTTAAATAAGTTTGCATGCCTTATTTTAAGGTAGTCTTGCACTTTAACTTTAACCCCTACTTTCCAGACAAAAAGCATATTTTTGTTTCTTTCAAAACTGAACACAAGAAGGCTATAAACAGAAAACTGGGGAGAAACCAGACAAACTGGTATGAAATCTTACAAAGATAACAGTTATCGGAATGCTATTATTTTCAAGCTGTATCTAGCTACTACAGGACGCTGTTAGTTTCACATTAGAATGATTGAGCTTAGCTTTGATAAAAAAAGGTGGAGTCTTCTCCCAAAAGCTCTGCAAAACTCAAATTAGTCTTTTGTAGTTATTATTTTCTGATTAATATTGTATAATATCAATGATGGAAACTATTTGGAAACTACTGGACTTTGTCGTAGTGTATTTATCAAAATGAAGTAAGAATGCCACATCTCTTGTATATTAAGTTTTTTTGTAACATTAAACATTGGGTGTTTTATTGAGGATCATAATTCATTGCTTGATTTTGATTGTTATCTGACCAAAATATGTTAAACGTATGGCCAGAATAGAAAAATTAGATCAGCTTTTACCAATGAAAAACTCTATGCCCTCGATGCCCCCTGTCTGTAGGCAGTGCCCCACGCCGTTGCAAGCTACGCGCTGCCCCGGTCGTGTGACTGCACGCGATCCAGACTAGACACCCTTGTCCAGTTGCTGTGATTGGGCCTGTGTCCTTGAAATGATGTCTCCTTCTTGCTGCAGACAAGTCTCCCACATCACCTTGCCTTTTATATAGCCTACTGTCTGACTGCAGCAAATTAACACCTGCTTTTCAGAGTTCTTAAAATAATCACGCAAATATGAGTCCCGCAGTTACCGGCAGCTTTAATAAACAGAATATTTAAAAGACGTAATTTGCAAAATCCCCTCCCAATTTTAGCGGTTTCGTTCAGAAACGCCCCAGAATTACATATGCTATACAGAATTACATATGCATCAAGGGCTAAAGCACACAGAGGCATTGCCCCCGCAAATCACGTATTAATTGCTGTTTATGCCATTGCCTGAATCCTCAGCGCCCGTTTTCTGAGCCTCAGTGCACCCTTGATGCCTGAGTGCTTCAATACACAGGTCTACTCCCTCCGGTGTTTAAACAACGCCGTTGGGGCTGTGCAGACATCAATCATGGCTAAAATCCACGCTTGCACGTCCTGCACAACATCCCCTGCTAGCATGGCTGAGCCATACGCAGTGTTGGGAGCCACTGGGCAGCCAGCAGGCTCAACGCCGGCCCCGGGGCTGACCCCGCCTGCACCAGTGGTCGCCCCGGATGTTACAGAACCGGATTTCAACATGATGCAATTTCGATCGCGGCCTCATGGGAAGGCCTTCCTTCAGAAGCAGAAGCAGCCCCTATCTCCCAGTCCCAGGAAGGAGCAGTGGCCCTGTGACAGAAAGACAATGATTCTTGGTAGTAAATTTCCCTCCCGACCTGTGAGGGCGCTAAGTAACGGGTACTCTGGACTACTTGGCCTGACACTTCATTCCGAGGGTTAAAAGGAAGTCGGTCATGTAGACCAGAAGGGAAATGATGTGGCAGCTGCAGATTGGAGGAGTGGCTGCAATCATTTACCAAGGGTGACGGTATAAATAGGGGTTAAAGCAATGTTATCTGTTCCTTCGTTTCGGTTATTATAAAGTGACCTTGAAGGACCGGTGTTTGTTCTGGAGATAACCGTGAGTGTTTTCATTTGTACTGTCTATTTGTTACTTATATCACTGGACAGCTAACACGTTCCGGAGCTGTCGCCGGAGGCCAGCACAAACCCGGAACAGCACTTCAGTTGTTTCACAGTGTATTGTACTACAATCACTAATTTACGCACTAAAGGGACTTGTATATATGTTTTGTGTTTAATGTGGGGATACAGTAACGGGACTTATTTCGGGACCAGCTTGGGGATTATAAACATAAGTAATACACACCGCTGTATTACTTACCAGCATTATTATTTAGTGTTTGTTTCACCTTCAGGCACTGGACAAAAAAAATAAAAACACACCTTTTCACCTGGATTACAATTGTCTGTCTGTTCATTAATCACCTGCACCTGCACACTATTAACCAGTTTACCACAGGCCCACACAGTGATTGTGACGGAGCATCTGTCGAGGCTGGGTCTCACCCTCAACAATGTAAAAAGCCAATTAATACCGGTGCAACTACTTGAGTCTCCGGCTGGATTTCCTTATGATGCGAGCCTACCTATCGGACCACAGACTAGCTGCCATTCGCAACTGTCTGGCCCTGTTTCAGCAAGGGTCCACAGTACAATTGGTGTTGTGCCAAAAATGACTGGGTCTGATGGCCGCAGCTTCGTCAGCCATCCAACTGGGGTTACTTCACATGCGCCCGCTTCAAGCATGGCTCAATGCCTTTCGGCTACATCCCAAGCGTGACAGACATCTATACTGGAAAGCACTACACTGGTGGAGGTAAGCCACTCACCTGAGCGAAGGCGTAAGGATGGGAGTGATTTTCAACCGTCAAGTGGTGATGACAGACGCATCCAACTCTGGTTGGGGGGGGGGCAGTCTGGGCAGGCAGAGGAGTTTGCAAATCCTGGTCGGGCCACTGGACATCCCTGCACATAAAAGCGCTAGAGCTGAAAGCGGTTCCCCTCATGCTGCAACATTTCCTCCCTGTGCTACGCAACAAACATGTCCTTGTCCACACAGCTGTGGAGGTCCACTAGGCGTCAACGCCCTAGCCCACGAATGGCCCAAAGCACTTTTGTACGCTTTCCCGCCTATACTGGTGCTCCCTGCCTTCCTCGAGAACGTCAGGAGAGACGAGGTGAGAGTTATCCTGATAGCCCCCAGATGACCCAGGAGAATCTGGTTTTCAAACTTCTGCCAGCTGCTGTGAGGCCAGCCTTGGGAGATTCCACTACGCATGGATCTCCTCAGTCAAGCGCAAGGCATCTTCTGGCACTCAGAACCGGGCAGACTCCCAACTACAGGTCTGGCCTGCCTTCTGGCGCTCGGACGCAGTAGTTAGTACACTGCAGAACACTGAAGCTTCTTCCAGAAGAGTGTTGTGCGCCTACAAGTGGAAATATTTTCAAAATTGGTGCATGGCCTGAGGCCATGATCCCATTTATTGCCTTATAGCATTTAGTGTACCTAGCAGCCATATCTGCATGCTATGTTCCCATTGACTCAGTATCCCCGGGCACTCATATACTGGCGACCCATTTTCTAAAGGGTGCTCGGCGGTTACGTCCTCCTATAAAGGACGTCCTCCCCGAATGGAGTCTAGACGTGGTACTAAGGCCCCGTTTTGAGCCCATACATTCCATAGCGCTGAAGTATCTCTCTATGAAGACAGCCTTTCCATTATCTATCACCTCTGCTAAGTGGGTCAGTGAGCTACAGGCACTGTCCGTGCACAGTTCCTTTAAGCATATTTGGGACAATGGAAACGGTGTTGTTGCGCATGAACCCTGCTTTCCTCCCTAAGGTGATTACAGCTTTTCACTTGAATCAGTCAGTGGCTTTCCATCCCCCTCCCTTTGCGGAGGAGATGGATAGGAGATTGAATTCCCTTTGCCCGGTTCAGGCATTGAGAGGTTATGTGGATAGAACAAGAGCGCCGCGTCAGTCTGACCAGCTCTTCGTCTGTCATGGTGAAAGGACCCGAGGTCAAGCCCTCTCCAAGCAGCGACTGTCCCATTGGATTGTGGACATGGTTTCGACTGCGTATACTAATGCCGGCCTGCTCCACCTGGGATGATGGCCGCGCACTCTACCAGAGGTGTGGATACGTCATGGGCCCTCTTTAGAGGTGCCTCGTTGATCGATATTTGTACTGCGGCTAGCTGTGCTACTCCGCATACATTTACCAGGTCCTACCGACTTAATGTGGTAGATCCCTCTATGCCTTCAATAGGCACTAGGGTCCTTGAGATTGCACACTCACACCACCAACACTAGATGGCGGTAGCGAGATGTCCCTCATATGCTATCCGCTCATTCTCCCTCGCGATTGCTTTGGTATACTTCCCCAAAAGTATTGTTTTGGCGGTCATCTTCGAATTGAAAGAGAAGATGACTGCCAACCTTGCGAGGTCACATCACTCGCATTCGCAGGTTCAATGCAAAAGAGAGTGAAGTCTCCGTGCAGTGACTATGTATTACCTCGGGGGACGGCACCGAGGACGTCACTACACCGAGGGGCCTATCGGCAGCTTTGATATAAAATGCTCAGTAAATACCTGACAAGCAGACATATCCCAAAAGATTTGTTTTGGCAGTAATTTTATTGGTCTCTTTCAGGGAACCGGGGTTAAATCTGTATCCACGTTTTCCATATACTTATGAATTATTATTATTATTATTATTATTATTATTATTATTATTATTATTATTATTTATAATAATAATAAACACATAATCTGAATTATTAAACAAATAATCCATAAGAGTGTTTGTTTGTTTATTTTATTTCTGAATCGAGCTAACACAATGTAATAAATTATTCTGCTGTTAACTTGCTGAGCACTCTGCTACAGATTTGTGCTTAAAAAAAGAAACAGTATACAGAAGCAAAACCAGTACGATTCAACAGTTTTAATTTTTCCGACCGAGATAAAAAAAAAATGTCAAGGTAAACCTATGTGTGATTTTATTTAAATTTTACAAGAAAGTTAAAGATAAAAACAAGCACTGGTTTGTGTGATATTGATGGTCACTGTAGTAATTAATTATATATATAAGAAGGTATTTAAGAAAAAATGTACCGACTTCTTCTTTCAGAACAGTTTTTAATCACCTGGTGTAAACGTACAAGTTTTAACAACAACCTGTATTCCTGAAGAGACACGCCCAAATGAAGCTAGGGGCGTGACAAGGGTGTGGTTTCAACTGAGAGACTGCTGTGATTGGATACAAACTGAGACGCTGCAGTTGTAGTGATAGGCGAGTTTTGAAGCAGGAGAGTACGGCGAGAGAGTAGATAGAGCATTAACAAGAAAGGGAGAATATATAAATACAATTTTTACCTCAGAATCTATTTAGCTGGATTGTTATGGTGACATTGTATTATTTATTTTCTTTTATAACGGTCTGATAGATATATCTCTATACCGTAAAACTGCAATTAAATGCCTCCGGCGTTTATTTACAATATTTGCCAGCAGACCCGGCGCATATTGGAGACTGGCGTTTATATTAGATCACTAGCTTCACATGCTTCATGCGGTCATTGAGAATCCACTAACACACAACCTTGTAGCAACATCGTGATTCAATTTAAACAGCCCAGCCACTGTGTTAAAATGTTGTGTGTCAGTGGGAACTAGTAACAGTTTTGTTTTATAACAAAATGACATTGTATTGTACACTTTTTATATGCACTGGTTAACAAGGATACGGTATGCAAAACATTGGAAAATGAACAAGCAGAAGTACAAATTTGTATTTAAAAATGGAATTAGGTCTACCATTGTTAATAATAATAATAATAATAATAATAATAATAATAATAATAATAATAATAATAATAACAGTTAAATTCACTAAAAGACAGCCCTGTATCAGAACACAGGCATGTAGGCTACACTTACAGCACAATAATAATAATAATAATAATAATAATAATAATAATAATAATAATAATAATAATAATAATACAAACTTCCAAAATGTTTTTTAAAATGAACAATAAAAGGAATAAGTATCATTATCAAAAATAATTTATTGTTTAATGTCAAACTTGTACATTGTTAATACAACAAAACATGTTAAAATACACCAAGAGGTTTGTATCTGGCCTACTTTCAGCATGCTTAAAATTATCAAAGCTTTTAATAAGGTAATAAGTGCATGAAACAAATATGCATTACATGTAGGCCTACCTTAAATTAAATTTTCTATTATTATTATTTATTAATCCTGAGAGTCACTTTCATCGCTGTCACTTATTAGCAGTTCATTAAGCTCAAGCTAATCCTCAGCTTCAATGGCAATGACAGAGACCCAGCATTTATTTACAATATCTGCCAGCAAACCCGGCGCATATTGGAGACAGGCGATTATTTGAGACCCGGGAATTATTTGAAGTTTTACAGTATGTAAATTATTGTAGTTTTCGATATTATACAATATTTTAGGACATACATTGCATAAATACCAATCAGGTTTTGTTACTTAAGATGTTTAACATTTAAATAAAATAAAATTAAAAAAAACTATTTCCACATATTATTAGGGAATGCTATGTTCTTTTAACACAGTTTACATCTTGATGGTCTCCTAGTACAGCTCTGTTTGAAAATCTCTAGTCTCCCTCTTTACAGTGTAGTATTGACAGTCCAGCTTATTAGATTCTGAGGTAAAAATGAACTGTATTTATATATTCTTCCTGTCTTGTTATTGCTCTATCTACACTCTCTCGCCTTCCTCTCCCACCCTGCTTCAAAACGCTGCGCCTATCACTGCAACCACAGCATCTCAGTTTTTTATCCAATCACAGCAGTCTCTCATTTGAAACCACACCCTCGTCACGCCCCCAGCTTCATTGGGGCGTGTCTCTTCAGGAATACGCACATGGCTGAAACAGCAATTTGATTGGTACCATCTCCAATCATTCATAATGCACAAGGCTGAAACAGCAATTTGATTGGTACCATCTCCAATCATTCATACTGCGCTAGGCTGAAACAGCAATTTGATTGGCACCATCTCCAGTCATTCATAATGTACGAGGCTGAAACAGCAATTTGATTGGTACCATCTCCAATCATTCATAATGCACAAGGCTGAAACAGAAATTTGATTGGTACCATCTCCAATCATTCATAATGCACAAGGCTGAAACAGCAATTTGATTGGTACCATCTCCAATCATTCATAATGCAAGAGGCTGAAACAGAAATTTGATTGGTACCATCTCCAATCATTCATAATGCACGAGGCTGAAACAGAAATTTGATTGATAGTAAGCAGTGGTGTAGTTCAGCCGGAACACTGTTCCAGTACTTTTTTCTATAGGCAGAACCTTGATTTAAGAATTAACTCAAGAACATTTTCCGATTTGTTCTGAAAATGCTTATATAGCGCCCTACCGCTCCAATTTCGGTGCCTGGGCACCAATGAAGCAATCTATTTTCCGTCAGGGAATCAAATTAGTCTTTCCATTGAATACACACTAGGAACAAAACAAATCAATGTCCAATTCCCTACATACCAGTTTTGATGGTACACTCCGAATCGGAGTCTCTGATAATCGGTGCGTATTTTAAACATTTGCAGAGTCAAATCTCCCGCGCATCGTCTAATTCAGTCAGCCGTCTTTGTGATGCAATGAAGAGAACATTATGGACTTCTATTACAAACTACAGCACTACTTTAAGAAGGCTAACAATTTTTTAATAAAAAAATGCTGGTGAAGACAGCTGACAGCAAAAGTGCATCCTACGACTGTGGTCATAAACACGGGTTTAAAGCTGCTTTGTACAACGGTCACAGAGACCCAGTTGGAGTGAATGACTGCCTTTTATTTTTATCTGATCTAGGAAAAAAAAATCAGAATGTAGTGTACAATTAAATTGTCCAGAACTTGGCAAATAGCCTAAACATACATTTTTAATTGTACTGATACAGTTCTTAAATTGGTGATGATTCGTAATTTGGTTACAGTATACTTAACTCACACACTCAAAAACAGAAAATTGAGCTTTAATAGGTCATTTTAAAGAAAAATAAAATGAAGAAAATACAGAAATTATTCATTTATTTATGAAAGGTGAAAATATTACTGTGTATCACCTTTCAGTTCAGGTGGTGAACATCGGATATAGTAGCCACTAGAGGGCGCGAAACAAACGATGTTGAAATAATAACAGTTTAATAGTGACATTAGGTTTTGGGGTTAATTTAGGAGTTAGGTGTACATCGCATATTACGTGGAACGGACTGACATTGCGCGTGGGCAAATAAATGGTGTTGTTAGGAATTGTAAATGAGGTAAGGTGAATGATGGAGTAACATGACATTTAGTTAAATTAGTTCTGTTGAAGGGGAAAAAAGGTTTTAAAAATATGATTTGCCACATTTGCCAAAGATATCCCGTTTAACATCCCGCAGTATCCCGCAGTTATACTCATACCTAAAACCGCCCCCGGCAGTCATTATGACGGTTACATTTTAAACATCAGCATTAAAATGAGACAAACTACCGGATGCAACTCAAAAGTTTTATTCAGGCATATGCACAGCCGAAACGCCGTATTTAAATGAACAATTAAACATGAAAGGATTTATTTTCTAACTTACCACATATAAAGCACTACTTCAAAAAATGAAAAACTATAATAAAATAAACATTTCAAAAGAAACACATGTCGGTGTAAACAGGTATATGTACATACAAAACTAAAAATGAAAGTCTTTTTTAATTTCAATCGATGCAGCACAGAATCCAGGTTGAGCTGCTGCAGCCTACTGCTTTGATTGAAATGTTTCTGCCGAAGTGCTGTGGCTAGCTTCAAGATGAAATCTCTCCTACTGATAGTTTTCCCAGTGCATTTCTTGTACAAAACGAAGAAATTGATGGCTGCCATGTCCAGTAGAGATAACAACAGGCTTGTATATAAAAATAAAATCGATTATTGTAGGTTATATTCAAAATAAAAACATGTATTGTATTAAAGGTAGTCAAAATGAGGGCTTTGGCAGTTCTAGGTCAGTAGGATTATAACTTCTTGTGACAGAAATACAATGAGTTCTGGTGGTAAATCTTCCTCCCGACCTGTGAGGGCGCTAAAGAACGAGAGGAGAAGTATCTGGAAGGGCTGGCCTGACAGTTCGTTTCCGGGACCGGGAAGTGGGTCAGCCTGGAAGGAAGCGAGACTCTGTTGTAGGACCGTTTTGACGTGAAAGGTAAACGAGGGGCAGCTGCAAGTAATAAGGCAGCTACAACCGCTTACCTGGAAATCATATGGGACTACATATAGGGCCAGGGTAACGCTGATCTTTTCCTTCGCTTGGGTAGAGCTGAGAGAGAGAAGGACTGAGAGAGGAGCTCTCAGAAAGTGAGGAAAAAGCGTGTGTTTTGTGTATTGTGTTTGTTGTGTCTGTCTGTCTAACTGTCCGTGTTTCAACCACCAGACAGTTAAAGCACACCTCCGAGCTGTCGCAGAGGGTCAGCACAAAATCCGAGCACCACTGCACTAACGCCACCCTTACCTGTGTTTCACTCCGCACCAGCACGACTGCACTCACCCCGGACTGGTGACCGTGTATTTGTTGTCTGTTCAGGACTGTGTCTATTATGTTATCCCGTGCTTTACACATTGCTGTGTATAGCCGGGATTTATTGTTTGACGGTCGCCAGACCGGGATTATAAATAAAGCACTTTTTCACCGGATAACATTGTTCTGTCTGTCACTCCTGCAAAACATCACTGCTACACCTGTACCCCTTCCCTAGCCACTTTGCCACACGTGGTGTCAGAACACGGGATCATGGACCGCAACACACTGGCGGAGCTGCTGCAGGAGCTGGAGAGCAGACGGGACGAGAGGAGAGAAGGAGGGAGGAGCGCTACACGGCGCCATTGAACGGGTAGGGTTGGCTGTTGCCGCAGCAACGCCCCTACCACAATACCGTTGATGTCGCCCCAAGGCACGGGCGATGAAAATGTCGGCGGAGGATGACCCGAGGCGATTTGGTGGCGCTCGAGCGGCTGGCCACCGCGGCGGCGTGGCCGCTGGAGTTCTGGGCCAGCCAGCTGGGTCCCTGCCTGATCGGGAGGCTCAAGCAGCGCATCAGGCGATGAGTGACCATCACGCCACCGACTACGACCTGGTCAAGCAGGCTATCCTCCGCCGCCTGAATATTACTACGGAGACCCACCGGGCGAGATTTAGGGAGTACCGAGAGCCCCGAGACCCGCCCCAGGGTGGTGGCAGAGCGGTTGTGCGACCACATGGTGCATTGGCTGACCCCGGAAGAAGACCGCCCAACAGATGGGGAAGCCATTGTGGTGGAGCAATTCTGCCATGTGGTCGGCGCCAAACCCAAGCGTGGATACGGCGCCACAACCCTGACACCCTGGAGGAGGCAGTCAAATTGGCTGAAGATTTCGAGGACTCCCTGACGCCTGCCCGGATCGGGATCCTGTCGACCCCTGCCCTTCGGAGCAATCGCCTCTCTCTCCTCTCCTCCAACACCACCACCACCACCACCCGTGTTCCCGGGACCCAGACCTCCCAGAGCCGACCCCATTGGGCCCCTTGCCTCCCCCATGGAGACCAAGGTTGGCCCCCAGCTGGGGTAGAGGTGCTGCCCCTGCCCCGCTGCCATACCAGCAGCGGGACAGATTTACACCCTATGCCCCTCTGTCCCTCCTATCTGTTTTAGGTGCCACCAGCCGGGACATCTGGCCAGGTCATGCCCCGCTGCCATGGAGTGTGACGTGGCCGCGTGCAATTGGGCACCTGAAACTGGTAAGTGTGGGGAAAATGGTCGGAGGGGCCTTGTCTAATCAATGTGGTTTTAGGAAATGTGAAAACCCACGCATTAGTGGACACAGGGTGTGAGCAAACCTTGATTAGGACAGCTCTCCTGGGCGGTGTGTCGTGGCGGCCACGAGGTCAGGTGGCCATCTCCTGTATCCATGGAGACACGGCGACATACCCCACAATAAAAGTATATTTATCGGTAGGTCCGATAAAACGTCACCTTGTAGTCGGGTGGCGGAAAGGTTGCCACACCCAGTTATTCTGGGCCGAGACTGGCCAAAATTCAGAGATTTAGTGCAAAAGTGGCAGTCTCGCCACACACGAACGTGGCAGAGAGAGAAAAGGAACGAATTGGTGATGTGTTTCCTTTTCACACTGAAATGTTTTCTCCTTTTTCCGGCCCTAGAAAAACAAATAAGGAGAGACGGACCGCAAAATGGGAGGGAGCGCTTTTGAGACAAGGCTGGGGTCTGGTGGGAGAGTGCGGTAATGGTAACAAACGCCAGTCGAAGGGAGTGGGAACGCAGTGTGACCGAGAGAGCGAGGTTACTGGGCCAACTAGAGCAGAGGTTATTCCAGCCCCTCTCAATGTACCGGACCCGTGGTACTCAAGCGCGGACCTAGTGTGGGGCCAACATAACGACCCGCCACTGGTGCACGCTTGGGGACAGGTCCGTCCATTGAAGGTAAGGATGTTGATGGCGCTGGGGCGCTAGTATATCCACATTTCAGTATCAAGGGGCAATTACTGTATAGGGTAAACCTAGCCGCGGGCACAGGACAGCCTGTAACGCAATTGTTGGTTCCCCGCCTTGTCGGACCGAGGTCATGAGGCTGGCGCATGATATCCCTTTTGCGGGCACCTCGGAGCCGAAAAGACGAGGGAACGGATATTGGCTCGATTCTATTGGCTAGGTCTTCATACTGATGTGTCGAGATATGTAGCCACATGCCCAGACTGCCAGCGAGTAGCGCCGGTCGAAAGCGCCCGCCTTTGGTCCCACTGCCGATTATTTCCACTGCTCGAGCGCATTGCAATGGACATAGTGGGCCCTTTGCTACCTTCTGACTCCGGTATACGCATATATTAGTGGTGGTGGATTATGCAACGCGATACCCGGAGGCAGTTCCATTGAGGTCCACTAGTGCCGCTGCAATAGCCACTGAGTTAGCGCAGATTATGGCTAGAGTAGGGATTCCCAAAGAGATTTTGACCGATCACGGAACCAATTTTTGTCCAACACGCTACAGCAAGTGTATAAAATATTGAAAATACGTCCCATCAGGACGTCCGCTTATCATCCACAAACGGACGGTCTGGTGGAACGCTTTAATCAGACTTTAAAGTCGATGCTGAGACGATTTGTAACACAGGAGCAGAAACATTGGGCATCGCTTCTTCCCTACCTCCTTTTGCAGTGAGAGAAGTGCCACAGAGTTCAACGGGTTCTCCCCTTTGAGCTCCTGTACGGCCGGCAGCCTCGCGGCATTCTTGACCTGCTGAGAGAGGGGTGGGAGGAGCACAAAGGCTCGCCCAAAAATGTAGTGAAGTATGTGCTCCTACTAAGAGATCGCCTGGATTTGGTCGGTCGCTTGGCCCAGGACAACCTCAGATCGGCTCAGCACCAACAGCAGCAGCATTACAACAAAATGCACGGATTCGAACCTTTCGACCAGGGGACAAGGTAATGCTGCTACTTCCCTCATCAGAATCAAAACTGTGTGCAAAATGGCAGGGGCCGTATGAGGTGATTCGGGCTATAGGGAAAGTAAACTATGAAATTAGACAGCCCGATCGCCGGAATGAACGTGAAATTTACCATGTCAATTTGTTAAAGCCCTGGCAGGCAAGGGAGGTCTTGTTTATAGCCCCAGGCAATATAGAGGATGATTTAGGCCCCTGTCCAGAGACCCCGCGCACAAGAGTGATTTCAATGGGGAACAATTGGTTCCGGATCAGCAAAGAGAGCTGCGTAAGCTTATTGAGGAGTTCAGCGATGTTTTTCTGACGTGCCCGCAGGACAAACTTAGTTGAATATGACATTATCTCTCCACCAGGTGTCACAGTGCGAGAGAGACCGCATCGGATCCCAGAAAGTCGACGGTGGCGCTCGCAAAGAGGTATGGGATATGCTCGAGCTTGGGGTGATTGAACCTTCCAGGAGCGAGTGGTGCAGTCCAATTGTCATAGTGGCTAAGAAAGACGGCACCAACCGCTTCTGCGCTGATTTCCGTGAAGGTAAACGCTATTGCTAAGTTCGATGCGTATCCCATGCCTCGGTCGACGAACTTTTAGACCGACTGGGAAAAGCGAGGTTTATTTCCACTCTGGACCTGACGAAGGGATACTGGCAAATCCCTTTAACCCGCAGCTCCAGAGAGAAAACCGCATTTTCAACACCAGAAGGGCTGTTCCACTTTAAAACCATGCCATTTGGGCTACATGGTGCGCCCGCTGCCTTTCAGAGACTGATGGACCAGGTTTTACGCCCACATCATGAATATGCAGCAGCGTATATTGATGACGTGGTGATTTACAGCTCCACCTGGCGAGAGCATTTGGCTAGGGTTGCAGCCGTTCTTCAGTCTCTAAGGGCAGCCCGGCTGACAGCTAACTTGAGAAAATGTGCGCTTGCAAAACAAGAAACTCAATATTTGGGATTTATAATGGGAAATGGAAGGGTGAGACCTGTGGTCACTAAAGTCCAGGCTTTGGTTGATGCAGCGATCCCCAAAACCAAGACTCAGGTGAGGTCACTACTGGGCTTAGCCGGTTATTACCGCCGCTTCATCCCCGAAAGTACGCCACAGTGGTTAACCCGTTAGTGGACCTCACCAAAAGAGTGCCCCAAATTTAATCAAATGGTCAGCTGAGTGTCAGGGGCGTTTGATACGATTAAACGCAGACTTTGCCAGGCCCCCACTCTTATTACTCCAGATTTCACCAAGAGATTCATCCTCCACACCGACGCATCGGATGTAGGTTTGGGTGCTGTCTTGTCCCAAAAGGTAGCTGGAGTAGAACACCCGATAGTGTACATGAGCAAAAAGATGTTGCCTCGAGCGTAACTACTCCATAGTCGAAAAGGAGTGTTTGGCCATTAAATGGGCTACTCACTCTTTACGATACTACCTGCTGGGACACTCATTTGATCTGGTCACAGACCACGCCCACTCACATGGTTAAGCACAATGAAGGACAGCAATGCCCGGATAACTCGGTGGTATCTGGCATTGCAGCCCTTCATGTACCATATGGTACACCGTGCAGGGAAAGACCACCAAAATGCGGATTATTTTTCCCGGAGGGGGAGTAATGGGAAAGGTAGATTTAGCCGAAGTGTTCCTTCGGCTCCACTCTGAGCGGTGGGATATGTGACAGAAATACAATGAGTTCTGGTGGTAAATCTTCCTCCCGACCTGTGAGGGCTTAAAGAACGAGAGGAGAAGTATCTGGAAGGGCTGGCCTGACAGTTCGCTTCCGGGACCGGAAGTGGGTCAGCCTGGAAGGAAGCGAGACTCTGTTGTAGGACCGTTTTGACGTGAAAGGTAAACGAGGGCAGCTGCAAGTAATAAGGCAGCTGCAACCGCTTACCTGGAAATCATACGGGACTACATATAGGGCCAGGGTAACGCTGATCTTTTCCTTCGCTTGGGTAGAGCTGAGAGAGAGAAGGACTGAGAGAGGAGCTCTCAGAAAGTGAGGAAAAAGCGCAGTGTTTTGTGTATTGTGTTTGTTGTGTCTGTCTGTCTAACTGTCCGTGTTTCAACCACCAGACAGTTAAAGCACACCTCCGAGCTGTCGCAGAGGGTCAGCACAAAATCCGAGCACCACTGCACTAACGCCACCCTTACCTGTGTTTCACTCCGCACCAGCACGACTGCACTCACCCCGGACTGGTGACCGTGTATTTGTTGTCTGTTCAGGACTGTGTCTATTATGTTATCCCCGTGCTTTACACATTGCTGTGTATAGCCGGGATTTATTGTTTGACGGTCGCCAGACCGGGATTATAAATAAAGCACTTTTTCACCGGATAACATTGTCTGTCTGTCACTCCTGCAAAACATCACTGCTACACCTGTACCCCTTCCCTAGCCACTTTGCC